>CM053624.1:232438180-232457642 GCA_028646595.1 Phalanger gymnotis | reverse complement strand
ACCAGAGTCCAGAGACCCATTGCTTCCCGAATTGGCCCCTTTTAAGTCTTTAATCTACGCCCACGGGGGTTTCACACCTGATAGGGCTTTGGGCCTGGGGCTTAGCGTTTAACAGGTGAAAGTACTTTCACCATAAACAAAAGCCAAACTCCTTAAGCACACCCGTTAAACTAAGCCCATTTTGCCTTACTGGCACAGGGAGGAGGAGCATTGCTGTGACACAACATGCAGTGATGGTGGAGGAGAAGTAACTCTGAAAACAGCAGCACTTGGACCCTAAAGTTTGGGACAAAGTACTCTCTACACTAAAAGCAGTCATACCCTAACAAAAAGCTCAAGGTAGTTGAAGTAGTCAAGTAGTTGGCTGAGAACATGAAGAGGCAGTGAAAAAAGGACTTAGACTCAGATTCAGACTCAGACTCTAGAATCTTTTTTTGGTGACAGAAAAGACCAAATCATATGGCCAGAAGAAGTCAACATAGTCAAAGAGCCTACATCAAAAGCCTCCAAGAAAAATATGAATTGGTCTCAGGCCATGGAAGAGCTCAAAAAGCATTTGGAAAAGCAAGTAAGAGAAGTAGAGGAAAAAACAAGATGAGCAATGAGAGTGATGCAAGAAAACCATGAAAAACAAGTCAATGACTGGCTAAAGGAGACCCAAAAAATACTGAAAAAAAAAATAAAACCTTAAAAAATAGACTAACCCAAATGTCAAAAGAGCTCCAAAAATCCAATGAGAAGAAGAATGCCTTATAAGGCAGAATTAGCCAAATGGAAAAGGAAGTCTGTGCTGATAAGCAAAATGGGCTATTAAGCACTCAGTTCAACTAAGTGCCCTTGGAGAGTTTGGCCTTTGCTTCCATGATTAGATTTGGGTGTCCTTGGTGCCTCCTTGCCTCAGGGGAGGGCTTAGTTTAGACATGAGTTTGAGTGACATGTCTGGGACAGCAGAGGCTTTTAGACCAAGTGGATTTAAGTCTCTCTTTGTGTTGATTCTAGGTCACGTGGGTGAGTTGCATGTGTGACTCACCCCTGACCCTGAAAAAGATATAAAACCAGGGATTGGCCTTCTCCTCTCTGGAGCTCTTTGCCTCACCAGTGGTGGCGAGCATGACTCTAGGCCAGCCCTTCTTCTGAGCTCCTGGGCTGAACCTAGATGTTGGTAACTATGAATTGTATTGGGTCTGTCTGTTTGTAATTTGTTTAAGGGTTCCTGAGATGGTGTTGATGAGACTCCGGGCAGCTGTAGCTAAAGCCCTCCAGCTTGTAAACCCAGATGCTGAGACTTTGTTGAACTCTGTTAACTATGTATTGGGATTTGAATCAGACAAGGTCTGTCTGTTGATGTTTGTAATTTGCTTGTATTTTGCTCTGAAGTTCAGGGTGCTGGCTTTTTCCCCTGAACTAAGTGAATGATATTTGTGTGCTGAATTAAAGTAAGCTTGCCAACCCCTTCACCTTGCTCTCTTATTAAGGCAGATCAAAAGAATCTGTGTTTTTGTGGTGTGCTGGCAGCTTTCTGGGTGCTGGCTGTGGGTGGATCTTTCCCCCCCACAGAAGCTGCTAGCCAAATTGTTGAAACAAAGTCCAAAAGACTGTTGAAGAAAACATGACCTTAAAAATTAGATTGGAAAGTGGAAGCTAGTGTCTTTATGAGAAATAAAGATATTATAAAACATAAACAAAGGAATGAAAAAATGGAAGGCAATGTTAAATATCTCATTGGAAAAACCATTGACCTGGAGAAAAGATCCAGGAGAGATAATTAAAAAATTATTGGACTACCTGAAAGCCATGATCAAAAAACGACCCTAGACATCATCTTTCAAGAAATATCAAAGAAAACTGACCTGACATTCTAGAAACAGAAGGTAAAATATAAATTGAAAGAATCCACTAATTGCCTCCTGAAAAAGACCCCAAAAAGAAAACTCCTAGGAATATTGTTGCCAAATTCCAGAGCTCCTAGATCAAGGAGAAAATACCACAAGCAGCCAGAAAGAAATAATTTGAATATTGTGAAAACACAATTAATTTAACACAAGATATAGCAGTTTCTACATTAAGGGACTAGAGGACTGTGAATATCACATTCTGGAGATCAAAGGAGCTATTAAAACCAAGAATAATATACCCAGCAAAACTGAGTGTAATCCAATGGATCAATGGATGTTCAATGCAATAGAGGACTTTCAAGCATTCTTGATGAAAAGATCAGAGCTAAATAGAAATTTGACTTTCAAATACAAGAATTAGGAGAAGAACGAAAAGATAAACAGGAAAGAGAAATCATAAGAGACATATTAAAGTTTAACTGCTTACATTCCTACATGGAAACATGATATTCGTAACTCATGAGACCTTTCTCAGTATTAGCGTAGTTGAAGGGAACATATATTAAGACGGAATAATGCACACATGCTCAAATGGGTATTTTACCCTACAGAAAAGTAGAGGAGAAGGGGATAAGTGGGTGGCATGATAGAAAGGAGGGAAGATTGGGGGTTGAGGTAGTCAAAAGCAAACACTTTTGAAAAGGGGCAGGGTCAAAGGAGAAAGTTGAACAAATGAGGGACAGGATAGGATGGAGGGAAATATAGTTAGTCTTTCACAACATAACTATTATGAAAGTGTTTTGCATAATGATGAATGTATAACCTACCTTGAATTGCTCAACTTCTCAAGGAGGATAGTTGGAGAGGGAAGAAAGGAGAATATTTGGAATTCAAAGTTTTAAAAAGAAATGTTAAAAATTGTTTTACATCCAATTTGAAAAAAGATATATATGGGTAATGGGATATAGAAATCTGTCATGCCCTACAAGAAAGTAAGGTGGAAGGTGATGGGGTGGTGATAGAAGGGAGGGCAGACTGGGCAAAAGGGTAATCAGAATGTATGCTATCTTGCGGTGAGGGGAGAGGAGAGATGGGAAGAAAATTTGGAACTCAAAATCTTGTGGAAATGAATGTTCAAAAGTAAAAATAAACAAATCATTAATAATAAAAGAATATAGGGCTATGGGTTACTCTGGTCAGAGAGGTTATAGGCCAATAGAGAAGTTTTACAAAAGGAACAATAACAATAATCCATTGAAATAAGGTGTCCCCAAAATCTTGGCATAGGTCCAAACTTTAATCAGTTAATACTGCACTAAGACTTTTAGGATACATTGTGTAATAATTTAACATTATCAGGCAGGCGGTGTGATGTACAAGTCAGTAAGATCTGGATTTACATTTTATCTCTAACATATGCTAGCTGTGTAATGTTATGTATATCACCTAACTTCTCAGATCTTCAGAAAAATGTAAAGTCTCAAAGATAGCTCACAATGCTATTGAAGAAGGAAATTCAGTTCCTGCATCACCAGATCTTGATGGTTTGGCATCTCAAGGTTTACATAATTCTTTCCTCCCAACAACCAAGTCATACAGGCAGTATAAATATTCAATTTTTCTAAATAAAGAAAAGGAGATTCAGAGGTTAAATGAATTGCCTAATAATAAATAGCAATTAAATAATTAGCAATTAATAAATAGCAAAGCAGGAACTTTGATCCAGATACAATTAATATTTCTCCAATGCTTTCAACATAACTACAGGCAATAGACCCTTACATTTTAATAAATACAATATAGTGACTGAGCAACTAACCTTTGCTTCAAGTATTTGAGTTGGTACTCATAGTAGTGAAGATCTTGAGAAGGTGAATGGTGAAGACAGCCAATAGAAGGAAGTATCTAAAAACTCATACTGACACTGATGTGTATGGAAAATGGGTCACGGAGGGTACAAAATATTCATAGTAATATAACTTCACTCCTTATAAGTTTAGGCCTTCTATCAGACCACACTGACTTGGTCAGCCTTTGGTTTCAGTTCTGCTCAACTGATAATAGACAAGATACTCTCTCTCTCTCTCTATATATATATATAATATATATATATGTATATATATATATTATATATATATACATATATATATATTATATTATATTTCAATTCTTCAATAGAGATGGAACAACTTTGATTTTGTATACTCTCTAAGAGTGTGGATCTCAGAAAGGCTTACATAATAGAGATCTTCATAAAGCACACAGCAGAGGTATATGCAAAGATGAGCATCTATGGAAAAACATAAACAAGAATCTTAATTGTGCTGTAGGCCTTCATCTAAGGTATTTTATTCTTAATATTTAATATTTACTTTGGGCAGTTAGGTGGCCCAGTGAGTAGAGTGCCAGGCCTAGAGTCAGGAAAACTTCTCTTCCTGATTTAAAATATGGCTTCTGACACTCACTACTTGTTTGACACTGAGGAAGTCACTGAACCCTGTTTGCTTCAGTTTCCTCTTTTGTAAAAGGAGCTAGAGAAAGAAATGGCAAGCCAATTTATTATCTTTGAGAAGAAAACCCCAAATGGGGTCAGAAAGAGTCAGACAAAACTGAAAATGAATGAAAGCAAGCAAAACATGGCAACACTAGAGCTGGTCACTGTTTTTTTCTTATATTTATTTTTATTTATTTGTTTGTTCGTTTACTGTTTTAGTAAGACAGTTTTAGCAGACAGTTAGGATTCATAAGTGAGTATTTACAGGAAGGACCTAGGAGAAGCGAAGGTTACAGGATGGCTTGGCTCTTTGCTGTGATACTGTATTTTAATCTCATTGCTGTTACTTTGAGGTGCACTTACTGGTTTTGGAATACAATTACTGCTATGTCGAATTAGGGTTATTGGGTTTTGAATTTTATGCTTTGGTGTCTGGATAAATGTTTACTTCTTGTGCCTTTGTAGCAGTAAAGCAATAATAACAATGTAGGTGATAATTGTCAAAATGCCTACATAGTTCTGTATCACAAAGTATACGAGACTCTCCACTTAGAAAGTAGAAGAAGTAAACTATTTATTCAGACACCAGAGAAGCATATCCCACAAGCCATTTATCCAGTCAGTCTACTTCATCATAACATCAAGGAACCCAAAACATTCAATACATAATATAATAACCTGGAGCCTCACCATCCCCAAACCTCTGTGAACCCCTGCTGTGGTCTTCCCCAAAACAAACTCACAGTACAGCTAAGTCAGGCTGTTTAGTTCTAACAATCATGAGGGTAGCCATTAGTAGCCATAACATCTCTCTCTCTGTCTCAGCATTTTCCTGTGACATACCTTCCTTTTCCTGACAGGAAGCTCCTCTCACCACATGTGACTTAGACTTCCTGTGATGTAAGCAGGTCCCATGACCTACTAGTAAGTGGGAAAGATCTTCAAATCTAATTGCTACTACATTCAGCATTAATTATTGATAATTAAGGTAGGACTTTTTTTTTTTTTTTACTGTTTTGTCTTTTAGAAACGCTAACAAATGCCTTCTATTAAGCCTTACTAGGTGCAAAGCGCCTGACACACACCTTTTTGCTAACTAAGTGTAAAGCCCCAGGCTCACACCCTTTTGCTGATTAGGTACCAATCCTTTGAGCCCTTAAAAGAATATAAAAGCCCAAAGGTTAGCATTCTGTCTGGGGTTTTCACTCATGGAGGAGTGCTGATGTGGAGACTTTGGACAGCTGTTGTTAAGAGGCCCCGGCTTTCAAGAAACCCAGATGTTTTATTTAGGGGCTCTCAGTTTCTAGAAGAGTGGCATGGGACACTGGGCAGCCATTTTAAGAGCCTTCAGCTTGTAAACCCAGATGTTGATGCTTTCCTGAATTGTGATCTGGTCTGTTTATATTGTGTATGCTTGTAATTTGTTTGTATTTGCTCTGAAGTTAAGGTTGCTGCCTTTCTCTCCTGAACTAAGTGAGTTATATTTGTATGTTGGATTAAAGTAAGATTGTTAACCCTTTAACATTGCTTTCCTTACTAGAGTAGATCAAAAGAACCTATGTTGGTGGCTCTCTGTGTGCTGGTTGTTGTTGGTTTTACACAGCCACAGTATATGCTAGCCAAATTGCTGCTACAAAATGGCTTAGTCATGCAGGATCTGCAGAATAAAAGGAAAGTATGGAGTTTTGAGGTACTGAGATAGTGGTTGAATGTTTCCCAGTTATTGGGTTGCTCTTTGTGTTGGTAAGCAAAATGAGCTCTTAGCACTCAGTTCAACCAAGTGCCCTTGAAGAGTTTGGCTTTTGTTTCCTTGATTAGATTTTGGAGTCCTTGATGACCTCCTTGCCTCAGGGGAGGGCCTAGTTGCACATGAGTTTGAGTGACATGTTTGGGACATCAGAGGCTTTTAGACCATGTGTGTTTAAGTTGCCTCTTTGTGACTAATCTAGGTCACGTGGGTGAGTGTGACTCACCCCTGGCCCTGAAAAAGATATAAAACCAGGGGTTGGCTTTCTCTTTCTCAGAGCTCTTGCCCACAGCCATGGTGGCATGCTGACTCTGGGCTAGCCCTTGTTATGAGCTCCTGGGCTGAATCTAGATGTCGGTAACTATGAATTGTATTTGGTCTGTCTGTCAATGTTTGTAATTTGTTTATATTTGCTCTGAAGTTCAGGGTGCTGGCTTTTTCCCCTGAACAAAGTGAATGGTATTTGTATGCTGAATTAAAGTAAGCTTGTCAACCCCTTAAAGTTGCTTACTTTACTAAATCAGATCAAAAGAACCTGGGTTTTTGCAGCATGCTGGTAGTGTGCTTGTTGTTGGGCTTGTGCTTCTCTTTCACCCCCACAACAGCTGCTAGCCTGATTGTTGAAACATTCTTTGTACTTGTGTTGGCTATGGTTCTATGGAGCTCCAGGAGCAAAAGAGGACTGAAGGAGAACAGGCAAGTAGCAATGACAGGAGTGGTTTCCCAGGAGCCCAGAGCAGGGTCCCTGGGAGACAGTCACTCCTTCTCTCTCCCTACATGACTAGCTCTCCGGAGGAGACAGGCCAGAGCAGAGGCTGTGGGAGGAAAACAAGCAGAGGCTTGGGGGAATTGTAGATGGTGGGAGCAAGGGCTTGAGTTGATAAGCTCAGCTCCAGATTTTGCTGAAAGGGTTAATGCTTTGAGACTATGTTGAATGTGGAGTTTTGAAAGAGGAGCAGAGAACTGCTTTCATAGAGATGTCAGAGAAAAAGCAGAGAATGGTCTTGGGGATTTGGTAGGAGCAGCATTATTTCTATCAACCCAGCTGCTTGTGGATAATATGGAATATGATATATCCACTCTATATTGTTCAATACACAATATCTCTTCATCTCGTTACCTTTTAAATGTTACCCATTGTCACTTTGAGTATGCATTGGGGTCCCATAACATAGATTTATAATATCTACAATCTTACAGGTATTTTTCTGGGTTGCATTCCCATAAGGACAAGCCACAAGTACACCTGAATAGGTGTCAATACAAGTACATATAAATTTGCATCCTTTAACTTGGGGTAGTGGTCCAATATAATCTATCTGCCAAATCTGGACTGGAACTTTCCCCTTGCTATTTCTCCAGTTACTACCTGCGGAACAATTCCTTCCTTTTCTAACTGACATATATAACATTCCTCTGTTACTTGCTTCAAAAATGAATAAGAGATACTAAAACCTTGCTATCGTGCTCACCAGTCTGTGGCCTGGACCCCTAAATGGCTGGCTCTTTGGTGGACCCATTTTTATAGTACTGGATCTTCAGTTGGTGTCAGAGTAGGGACAATATGTTCAGTAGCAATCTTTGCTACTCAATCAGGATATGCATTGTACTCACATTCTGGCATAGTTAGAGACAGCATCTACATAAAACACTGACAAATTAGTAAGCAAAGACATGTCCCGTATATCTTCCCATAATTCTTTGCCCCAAACTTGCTTACCATGAATTTCCCAATTTTGATTTTTCCACATTGGCATCCATGTAGCTAACCCATTAGCTACTGCCCATGAATCAGTAAATATGTGACACTGTCCTCCCTTCTCTGTTTTAATATCTTGATGTACTGCCATAAGTTTAGCATATAGGCTAGTTCCCCCTATCCCGGTACTTTCCAAAGTATATAGGTTATGGCTACTGCTTTCCAATGTCTTTTATAGCCCAAATATTTTGCTGTCCCATCAGTAAACCATGCATGTTTCTTCTGTTCTTTGATCCATCATATTTGTCCTTCTATTTTACCAAGGATTGTGCCAACTTTTGCCTTGGTTCAGGTGATTTTTAATTTCCATTAATATCGATGCTTGTGAGAGAATCATGTAGAGCAGAAACTCCACTTTTGCCTGTTTTCAATCTATTCTGAATGTACCATTTCCATTTAATTATGCTAGTCTCTTGCACATATCCAATTCTGTGAGATGCTGGGGTACTCATTAACCAAGTCATAATCATTATTCCAGGCCTTAATATCACTTCATGGCCCACAGTCAGTTGTTCAGTCTCTACCAAAGCCCAATATGCAGCCAACAACTGCTTTTTGAAAGGTGTATATTGTAATCCTGGTGAAGGTGGTTTCCTTGGCCGAAATCTTAAGGTACATTTGGGCTTTCTTGTTCCGCCCATAAACTCCAATTCACATAGTCATCCTGTACAGTCACTTGTAATTACACAAGTCCACTTTGCATAGGCCATAAATCCAGAGCCAATTGTATAGTAGCTTTAGGTTCCTCAAAAGTTTTATTCTTTTCAAGTCCCCAGTCAAATTCACATTTTTTTCCCCTCGTAATTTTATATAATGGTTTCAAAATTTGTCCAACATGCAGTGTGTGATGCTTACAATATTCAAATAGTATTATGGCATTTTCTGCCTCTTTCTTATTGGTGGGGATAGGAAAATCTTGAATCTTCTGTCGAGCTTGTGGGAGAATTTCTTGCAGTCCTTTTTTCCACCGTTTACCCAAAATCTTTACAGTTTGAGCTGGTCCTTGAAACTTTGGAGGGTTAATTTCCTATCCTTTGCTTTTCATATGCTCAATTAAAAGAATCAAACTCTTCTCTACTTCTTTTACAGTTTCTCCCTCTATCAAAATATCATCTATGTAGTGGGTAAGTTGTACACCCGGTAGCTTCAATTCATCCAAATGTTCAGCCACAATCCTATGACAAATAGTTGGGCTGTGCAGATATCCTTGTGGCAATCAGGTAAAAGTATATTTTTGGCTGTGCCACACAAAAGCAAACTGATCCCATTGTGTGGAGTCTATTGGGATTGAAATCATTGGCCAAATCAATAACTACGTACCAAGTCCCATCATATTTCTGGATCCTTTATATTAAGGTTAACAGTATCAAGAATAGCAGTATACAAGGGTGGAGTCACTTTGTTCAACTATCTATAATCCATTGCCATGCTCCACTTTCCATCTGAGTTTCATACTGGCCATACAGGATTATTTCATTGAGTGGTTATAGGTATTAACACTCCTGCTTCAACATATTCCTTATAGCACTGGCAATTTCATCTTGCCCACCTGGCACATGACACTACTTCGAAGTAATTACTTTAGAAGGTTCAGGTAAAGTGATTGGGTCCATCTTTACTTTGCCCACTAAAACTGTATTAATTCCTGTCTTCCTTACTGCAAATTGATATCTCCCCTCAGGCAAATTCAGAGTCAAGCCTTTCAATATATCTATCCCAATGATATATTCAGGCACAGTATATTCTTTCTCAGGCAATTGTCCAATTTTCATCATCAGTTTCAATTGTTTGACTGATATTTCATTGCCTCCTAGTCCTGTGATGGTAAATGGAGTTCCATGCTCAAATTTGTCAGAGTTTCTATAAATCAAGCTGGCCTTTGCCCCATTGTCTATCAGTGCCCTAGTTACAGTATTTCATCCACTTTTCCAACATATAGTCATATTAATATGGGTTCTGTAATCTTGTCTGTGTGTTCCTTTAATCTGAGCTGGATTCAACTTATTCCCTAGTCTCCTTGAAGGTGTGACTCACTTGGATACAAGGGTTCAAGATCTGTAGCATTCATAGGGACAGTTCTTACTTCTCTATTGTTTGCTATTAAGCCCCTTATCTTGGCACATTTTGTATAGCTCATTAGTTGAGATATCACATGTTCTTCTAAAAGCTAACCACGTTTTCAATAGAGCAGTAAACATTTCTTTACTTGTCACTCTGTTCATTGGACATTGAATCTGTTGGTTGTGTACCCAATAAAACTTATCAATTCCCCTGTCTCCTAAGTCACTTAACTGTGAAATCTTATCCAGCACCTCTGAAAGAGGGTACCCTATTCTGCAATCAGCAGAGTCAGTCACGTGTTTATAAGTGGGGAATGCCATCTTAACTAGCAAGATCCTATGAGAGAATCCCAAGAGAGTTTCATAATAAACTTTAGCATTCCCCAACATAATAGCCGTCTCCAATAGCTCCTTCTTTAACTTTCTTGTACAGTCCCTAATTGAATACCAAGGTCTATCAGCAGTAGGCCACATAGTATCAGCAGAATATTCCTCTATACAGCCTGTCACAGCCAAAGTCAACAAATTGTGTTTTTAGTTAGTTCTTTGTGAATGATGCTCCCTAAAAGATTTCAGTACAAAAGAATTTTGAATAATACTTAAGAATCTCATATAATCCACAGAATCTATGGACACTCCTGCAGCCCCTTCATCACTGATTCTTACCATCCAAAATATTAACAATTCTCCCATTCTCTGGGTGAACCTACTTAAGATGTCTGTGATTTCCTGCTGTGTAAAATCCTCCAAAATCCACCTAAACTGAATAGCATGATCTTGTGTTACTTGCCTTCTCTGCTGTATGGGGCTCACATCTCTTGGAGAAGTCTGCTGTGATACTGTCTCACTCTCTCTGTGAGAAGTACCATGCAACAAAGTATCACCTTGTACCTGAGATTCTGACATTGTATCCTCCTGAGTAGATTCTCTTACCCTGTTACCATGGTAACCAGACTGCCTGCTAGGCTCAACCTTGCTTGAACTGAGGTACACTCTTGACCTCCTTGGCTCCCTCTTACTTCTAGCTGAATTTACAATGAAGCTATTAGCTTCCTGCTGTTCCGCCACCTGAGTTTCTCCGTCTTGCTGTAATATAGGCTTAGTATTCTCAGATGTTTCAGCAACTGTGAGCCTGAGCTCTGTCTTGTAATAGTCTGTGTCTGCTTTCACATATGATACAATAGGTTGTGAGTAAAGCCCAGCCTCATCTAGAAATCGTTATTGTGATCCCCATTCCTGGCTCAACAGTAATATCCCTGAGGCATCTCTCCAAATCTCTAGGTCCTCACCCTGTAGCTTCTGCTTCCAGTACTCACAGAGACCAGTGCCCTTAGACTATTCCCTTGCTAGGGAGCTATACGTTACATCCTCCCATCCTAGCACAACCATTTCTTCTTCTAAAGCCTTTTTATACCTTGTGAAACCACTCTCCTACTTACCAAATAATATAGCAGTAAAGCAATAATAACAATGTAGGTGATAATTGTCAAAATGCCTACGTAGTTCTATATCACAAACTATATGAGACTCTCCACATGGAAATCAGAAAAAGTAAAACATTTATTCAGACACCAGTGAACCATATCCTACAATCCATTTATCCAGTCAGTCTACTTCATCATAACAGCAAGGAACCCAAAACATTCATTGCACAATATAACAACCTGGAGCCTCACCATGCCAAACCCTGCTGGGCTCTTCCCCAAAACAAACTCATAGTACAGGTAAATTAGCTGTCCCCCCTTCTCTATTTTCCTGTGACATAATTTCCTTTTCCTATCAGGAAGCTCCTCCCACCACATGTAACTTAGGCTTCCTGTGACTTAAGCAGGTCGCATGACCTATTAATGGATGGGAAAGATCCTCAAATCTAATTGCTACTACAGCTCTTTATTACAAAATGTCTTTCATAATTTGCAATTCCTGAACTATACAAGCATATTCATGGTCACCATCAATATCATGAATCTGGCCTTACTGACACAGTCATTCACATCTGATCATCCTACAAAATTTTTGGTGCTTGGTACACAATACTTTTTACTTTGAAACAGTTCATATAAGTCTTTCGAGGTTTCTCTGAGAGCATCTGGATCATCATTTCCTGAAGTACAATAGTATTCCATCGTAATCACACACCACAATTTGTTCAGCCATTTCCTAAGTGATGGGCCTAACCTCAATTTCTAAGTCTTTGACCCCGGAAAAGATTTGGTATAAATATTTTGTGCATGTATGTCCTTTTCCTGTTTTTATCTCTTTGGGGATACAGACCTAGTAGTGGTATTACTAAGGCAAAGAGTATGCATGGTTTTTTAACTTTTTGGGTATAGTTCCAAGTTACTCTACAGAGTGATTGAATCAGTTAATAGTTCCAACGACAGTGCATTCATGTCTCATTTTTTTCTACATCCCCCTCCAACATTTGTCATTTACTTTTGTTGTTCTATTAGTCAAAATAACAGGTAATATCATAGAATTGTTTTAATCTGTGTTTTTCTGATCAATAGGTGTTTCAACAATCCAGCTAGCAGCTGCTGTGGGGGAGAAAGACCAACACAAGCCCAACAACAAGCATGCTGCCAAAGCCCAGGTTCTTTTGATCTGCTTTACTAAGGAAAGGGTTAACAATTTCACTTTAATCCAGCATACAAATACCATTCACTTAGTTCAGGGGAAAAAGCCAGCACCCTGAACTTCGGGGAAAATACAAACAAATTACAAACATTGACAGACAGACCAAATACAATTCATAGTTACCAACATCCGAGTTTGACCCGGGAGCTCATAACAAAGGCTGGCCTAGAGTCATGAGCACCACCACTGCTGTGGGTAAGAGATCCGAAAAAGAGAAAGCCAACCCCTGGTTTCACATCTTTTTCAGAGTCAAGGGTGAGTAACACATGCAACTCACCCACATGACCTGAAATCGTCACAAAGAGGTGACTTAAGCCCATGTGGTCTAAAAGCCTCTGATGTCACAAATATGCCACTCTAACCCACATAAACTAGGCCCTCTCCTGAGGCAAGGAGGCACCAAGGACACCCAATCTAATCCAGCAAACAAAGGCCAAACTCTTCAAGGGCACTTGGTTGAACTGAGTGCTAAGAGCTCATTTTGATTGCCAACACAATAGGGACTTCTACACTGGACTATGACCTGGATCCAAGTATGGGACAAGCAACAGAGTCCTGCCCTGCTGCTAGCAAAAAAACATTTATAAATTTCTCATCAGTTTTACCATCCTCTTATCATCTATGGGCTGAGAACTCTGGAAGCAGCCAGTGCTGCTGCCTCTGTTGCTACAGAATCAATGGCTCCCAAGGCCTATTGTGCTGGCATAGCATGTGCTAAACTGTACTCCACTCTCACTCAGGTGCAACAGACTTTTTTGCTGAGCTTCTAAGTTGTCTCAGGTGAGAAATGTGTTTCACTTCATTTTTTTCTCTTTTCTGCTCCACTTGAATTTGTTTAGAGTCATTTTAAAGATATTTGGAAGAGTTTGGGGAGACCTCAGGCAAGTCCCCGTCTTTACTTGGCCATCTTGGCTCCATCTCTATCCTTCCTTTTCCATTTGGCCAATTGTACTTTTTAAGGAGTTCTTTTCTTCAGTGGATTTTCGTATCTCCTTTACCATTTGGCCAATTCTACCTTTTAAGCAGTTGTTTGCTTTTTCCAAACTGTTGACATTTTTTTTTATAATTCTCTTGTATCACTCCCATTTCATTCCCATTTCATTTCCTAGTTTTTCTTCTATATCTCTTACATAATTTTTAAGTTTCTTTTTGAGCTCTTCCATGAATTTCCCCACCACCACCACCAACGCTCCCCACCGCCTTGAGAGCACTTACCATTTTTCTTTGGGGCTTTGCCTATTGCTGTTTTTTTTTAAAGATTATTCCTTTATTTTTAGTTTTTAACATTCTTTTCCACAAGATATTGAGTTACAGATTTTCTCACCATGTCTACCCTCCCCCCCATCCCAAGATGGCATGTATTCTGATTATCCCATTCCCCAATCTGCCCTCCCTTCTATCACCCCACTCCCCATACCTTATCCCCTTCCCCCTTACTTTCTTGTAGTGAAAGATAGATTTCTATTCCCCATTGCCTGTATATCTTATTTCCCAATTGTGTGTAAAAACAATTTTTTCACATTTGTTATTGAAAATTTGAGTTCCAAATTATCTCCCTTGTTCCCTCCCCACCCACCCACCTTGAGAAGGCAAGCAATTCAAAATAGGTTATATATGTATCGTTGTGCAAAATACATCCATACTCATGTTGTACAAGACTAACTATATTTGCCTCCATCCTATCCCATGCCCCGTTTATTCAATTCTCTCCTTTGACACTGTCCCTTTTAAAAAGTGTTTGCTTTTAACTATCCCTCCCTTAAGCCGCCCTTCCTTCCATCATCCCTACCCTCTCCCTTCCCCCCCCTACTTTCCTGTTGAGTAGAATACCCAATAGAGTGTGTATGTTATTCTGTCCTTAAGGTAAATCCATTGAGAGTAAGGTTCACTCATTCCCTTTCACCTAGTCCATCTTCCCCTCCATTATAACAGCGTTTTCTTGCATCTTTTATGTGAGATAATTTAAACCATTGTATCTCTACCTTTCTCTTTCTCCCAATGTATTCATCTTTTGCCCCTTAATTTTATTTTTTTAGACATCATCACTTCATATTCAACTGACCCTGTTCCCTCTGTCTATACATATATACATATATGCATGTATGCATGTTTACATATATACAAATATATATATACATATACATGTACATATATATATATATATACATATATGTATATATGTATATGTGTATTCCCTTCAACTACACTAATATTGAGAAAGGTTTCACAAGTTGCAAATACCATCATATCCATGTAGGAATGTAAACAGTTGAACTTTAGTAAGTCCCTTATAATTTTTCTTTCCTGTCTACCTCTTCATGCTTCTCTTGATTCTTGTATTTGAAAGTCAAATTTTCTATTCTGCTCTGGTCTTTTCATCAGGAATGCTTGAATGTATCCTATTTCATTGAAATTCCATTTTTACCCTGAAGTATTATACTCAGTTTTGCTGGGTAGGTGATTCTTAGTTTTAATCCTGGCTCTATTGACTATATGAATATCATATTCCAAGCCTTTTGGTCCCTTAATGTAGAAGCTGCTAGATCTTGTGTTATCCTGACTGTGTTTCCACAATACTCAAAATTGTTTCTTTCTGGCTGTTTGCAATATTTTCTCCTTGACCTGGGGACATTGGAATTTGGCTACAATATTCCTAGAATTTTTCTTTTGGGGATCTTTTTCAAGGGGTGATTGGTGGATTCTTTCAATTTCTATTTTACTCTCTGGTTGTAGAATGTCAGGGCAGTTTTCCTTGATAATTTCTTGAAAATGATGTCCAGGCTCTTTTTTTGATCATGGATTTCAGATAATCCCATAATTTCTACATTATCTCTCCTGTATCTATTTTCCATGTTAGTGGTTTTTCCAATGAGATATTGAGCAGTTTTCTATTTTTTCATTCTTTTAGTTCTGTTTTATAATTTCTTGACTTTTCATAAAGTCATTAGCTTCCATTTACTCCATTCTAATTTTTAGTGATCTTTTGGACGTATTTTGCCATTTGGGTTAATCTATTTTTAAGATATTATTTCCTTCAGTATTTTTGAGGTCTCCTTCAGAAAGCTGTTGACTCATTTTTTGGTGATTTTCTTGCGTCACTCTCATTCATCTTCCCCATTTTTCCTCAACTTCTCTTACTTCATTTTCCAAATCCTGTTTGAGCTCTTCCATGGCCTGAGACCAATTCATATTTTTTTGAGGCTTTTGATGTAAGATATTTGACTTTGTTGTCTTCATCTGGCTGTATGTTTTGATGTTTGTCACCAAAGTAAGATTCTATAGCCTGAATTTTTTATGCTGTCTGCTCATTTGACTTTTGAGGTTTTGGTCAAGGTATGACTGCTTCTAGAGTGGAGAGTGCTCTGTCACAAACTTCAGGAGCTTTTGCGCAGCTATTTTCAGAGGGACTTTAGGCACCTGTAAATGTTCAGTTCTTCTGATGTCATAGGCTCCAATGAGAGATGTTTACCCCTCTCCTGGCCTGTTCTCTGCTCTTTGAGGGATCTCAAGCACTCTTCTCCCCTGTGACTACCAGGACTCCCTCTCCAAGGTCCCTTAAGCTCTGCCACACCAATGCTTCTCCTCACCCCAGAAACACCAACCAGAATTGCTACACAGATCCAAGCAGGGCAAATCAAGTGAATCCTGCCTCAGATTCAGCAAAGACATTCCTGCACTCTCTTATGATGGGCCACTTGATTCCCCCCACAGCCTGTGGGCTTGTAGCTCTGGAAGGAAATGTTACTGTTGCTGCTGCTGCTGCCTCTGTCACTGCAGCCATCTCCACCACCCCATTGCTGGAGCTGGACTGTACTCTTCTCTCAACCAGGTCCAACGGAGCTTTCCCAATGACCTGCTAAGTTGTCTCTGGGAATTGTAGTTTGAGAAGTCTGAAAATAGCCACAGCTCGGCGATTCCATGCCCAGAGGCCTGTACCACCCAGTCTGTTCCAGCTCTAGCCTGGTATGTGTTGCTGCAACCCAAGCTGGGTAGTGCTCCAAGCCCAGCCTGTTGTGATAGACCTTTCCCAGTTACCACTGAGGCCATCTTGAGCAGGAGATTTGTTCCACTCTGTCATTTTGTGAGTTCTGTAGCTCTAGAATTTGTTTAGAGTCATTTTTACAGGCATTTGGAGAGATTTGAGGGAGAACTTAAGCAAGTCCCTGCTTTCACTCTTCCATCTTGGCTCCACCCACAGCCATCAGTCTTTTGATATTGCCACACTCTTCTGAACTTGTGTCTTCATCTTCTCTTCACCATAATAACTTTTTATGGTCAGAATTTTTTTGTTTGTTTTTTCCCCCAGGTTTCTTTGTCCTTTATACTTTCTTTTAAATTTGAACTTTGCTCTCAGGGTGGAATATTCACTGTCTCAGCCTTCTTGTGCCAAGAGACTGTAGGCCCTGGATAGTGACCTGCACTGATGTTGCCCTGGGGTCCACGGGGACCCTCATTTCTGGTGTACTCTGAAGGGGTGTGTGAAGGGTGGCTGGTGCTGCCAGAGGCTGTAGGTATCTAGCAGCTTACCTGGTGCTGAGCCAGGATCTTAGTGCTGGTATCTGGTATATGCTCAGAGCATTGTGGCATTTCTGTGTTTTCCTAGGGCTACACTGAAGCATATAGTGTTCTGGTCTCTGGAGGTTGCCTATGTCCCATGGTTATGCTGAAGCATATGGCAGTCTGGCCACTGAAGTTTGTCTGTTTATCCAGGGCTATGCTGAAGTACCTGGAGGCCTGGCCACTGGAGGTTGACTCTTCCCCTGGCTATGCTAAGGAACATGGAGGGGCCTAGTGCTTGTGTTTGCCTGTTCAGCCACACTGACACTGAGGATTTTGCTGGTTTGATGAAGTGGGACTTGCTGCTGGTATACTGGGACACTTCCTGTCTTGGACTCTATTTCCCTTTTGCCCAAGTTAGACAGACATTTCTTGGTGATCTTCCAAGTTTCTTGGGATAAAATATTGTTTCACTTCATCTTTTTTGCTGGTTCTGCTGGTCTAGAATTTGTTCCATGTTTCTATTTTATGAATGTTTCAAGGCAAATATGTGAGTGTTGTGGTTATTTAAAGTTTACTCTGCCACCTTCCATTTTAATTATTTTTATTTTTTATTCTGAGTTAAATAAAGGTCAAATAATATAATCAATACTGCCTATATTATATAACAGAAGGGGAGGACTGCAAATGACATTGCAAATCTTCATTACGTAGATCTTAATTTTTGTAAGGGTGTGGCATGCAAAGTGGTAATTCTCAAGACTTTCCTGCTTATCTGTGCTTCTTTTTGTTCTTTTATACAATTTTTTTAGGAGAAGAAGGGAAGAATACTATCTTTACCTCCACTTTCCCTTTCACCCCATCTCACACTTCAAAAAAGGAAAAGAAGAAAAATAAAACCCTTGTAACAAATACACATGGTTATGCAAAACAAAGTTCCACATTGTCTATGCCCAAAGTTTAATGTGTAATTATTCATTACCTCTTTGTCAGAAGGTAAATAGCATATTTTGTCATCTGTACTCTACATTTCCTGTTGATCTTTATATTAATCAACGATCTTGAGCCTTTCAGAGATATTTTCCTTTTTATTATTATCATTTTGTAAACTACTCTTTTGATACTGATCCACACACTGCCAAAGGACAATATTCTCAACCTCAAGACCCTGACCTTTGCTCCCTCATTCTCATCTGTCTTAACCATACCCCACCAATTATCTACTCCAGATCTGCCTGCAAAGATGAAAGAGTGGTCATCAGTGTCAAATAGAACATAGAGGTAAAGAAAGTTGTCAACTAAGAAAAGATCATTTGGTCCTGCAATCAAGACAATAAGAGTGACTAGAACAGAATGGACTTAGTTGAGTGATAGAGTTAAAAGCTAGACTGAAGAGGGTTAAGAAGTGAGTGAGAGCAGAGAAAGTAGGGGCAACTCATGTAGACAGCTTATTCTGGGAGTTTTCCTAAGAAAATGAAGAGAGATGTAATATGACAACTAGTGAATGATTTGGGGAAGACTTTTAAGGATGGGTAATTTGAGCATGCTTGGATGTAGTAGGGAGGAAAATAGTAAAAAATTAAATTTAAAAATAGAGAGAAGGGGGGGGCGGAGCCAAGATGGCGGCTGGGAAGCAGTGACTGGCATGAGTTCCCCACCAAGTCTCCCCAAAAACCTATAAAAAATGGCTCTGAACCAATTCTAGAGCTGCAGAACCCACGAAGTGGCAGAGGGAAGCAGGGCTCCAGCCCAGGACAGCCTGGATGGTCTCTGGGTAAGGTCTGTCCCGCACGGAGCTCCCAGCTCCCAGCTGAGGGCAGCGGAGCTGAGTCCAGCACGCTCGGCGCAAACAGACCAGACGCGGACCGACCAGACTAGGAGCCAAGTGGAGAGTGACCTACCATCCTGAATTACTGAGTTGTGGCATCTACCAGACCTCTCAACCCACAAAGAGCAAAGACATCAGAGAAGGTTAGTGGGAAAAGCTGCGGGGACTGAGTTTGCGGCTCGGCGACCGCGCCTGGGGCAGTGGAGGTGGGACAGCTTTAGAATTATGGCTGCAGTTGCTTCTGGCCCCAGGCCTGCCTGGTGGGAGGAATTAAGTGGCTGATCAGAGCAGGAGTGAACAGCCTGCTGAGGATTTAAGCCCAGTCCAGGTAGGGGGTTCTTGGGGAAGGAGGAGTGCTGGTGAGGCAGCGCATCCACCCAAGCATGGAACATAGAACTCTTTAGTCACACCCCGTTGAAAAACTCAAGGGTTAAGTAGGTTGGCTGGGAACATGGCCAGGCAGCAAAAACACACCCAGATTCAGTCTCAGACTCTGGAATTCTTCTTTGGTGACAAAGAAGACCAAAACATACAGGCAGAAGAAGTTAACAAGTCATAGAGCCTACAACAAAAACCTCCAAGAAAAACATGAACTGGTCTCAGGC
>CM053624.1:232419345-232437680 GCA_028646595.1 Phalanger gymnotis | reverse complement strand
TAATTATGAAAGGTCTCTAATGGCTTTTGAAAAGTTTTAAATTGAATTGACTTCAGATTGTTTAAACTTCCCACTTAAATTCAACATGAGTCTGTGTGGGGCAGGGAAAAGAGTGCAAGTGCCAATGTGGAGAACCTGAGTTAAAATCACAACTTTGCTAATTGTTCATACTTTGATCTTGCAGAAATAACTTAACTTCTCTAGACCTCACTGACCTCAGTGACAATATAATAGTTTTGTACAAAGGTGATGACAAAGGTACTTTACAGATCTAAATCCATAAGCCTGTTTTTCAAAAATTGAATTAATCCCTCCAAAACTCATCCTAAATACTATCTAAATACTACTAAATACTCATCATATCTCTTAATAGCACTACAATTTTTCTATTTATCCAGGCACAATATTAATGTGATTTAAATCTTTGCCACCCATTCAATAGGCCTCAGGTGGGAAAACTTGATTATACCTTTGTAAGTAAGCATAAAATCCCTACTTACTAGGTGCTAAGCCCATGTGGGAGTGAAGCCCTCAGGACCCTAAAGGGAGTTGCTAAGATTAGAGCCAATGGTATGTGCACTGAGTTCTAGTCAATCATGAATTCAGCCTATTAGAGACCTGAGTTCTAGCCAATCAGATGCTGGCTAGGACTGTATAAAAGGAGAGAAAAGAATTGGACGGGAAAAGAACCAAAAGCAGAACTAAGAGCAACAGAACTAGGAGCAGCAGGACTGAGAGCACAGAACTGAGAGAAAGACACTGAGGCATGAGACATCAAGGGGGCGCTGAAGAGCAGACATTGAGAGAACCAGCATTGGCAGAGCTGCATAAGAGAGTGCTGAGCAGATAGTTAGGATTCATGAGTGATTGCATACAGGAAGGCCCTAGCAGGGGGGAAGGTTACAGGATGATTTGGTTCCTTCCTATAACACTGTGTTATAATTTCCTTGTTACTACATTGAGGTGGGCTTACTGGTTTTGGAATATAATTGCTACTATCTCAAATTGGGGGTATTAGTTCTTGAATCTGATTCTCTGGAGTCTAAATAAATGTTATACTTCTTCTGCCTTCTACTTAGAGAGTTTTTCATACTTTCTGATTCCAAACCATTCAGGCATATTCATGGTCATCCTTGAGGTCATGATTCTTGGCTTCATGATATTCCAGGCTTAAAAGTTTGGCATTGTCCCTGACTCCTTTCTCTCCTTCAATAATCTCCACTACATATAAGTTGTTGAATCATAGTTTAACTCACTATATCTAACAGAGGCACATCTCTTAATAACACTACAGAGTGAGTAGTATTGAAATTGGAATCAGGAAGATCTGGGTTCAAGTACTGCCTCCATCATCTACTAGCTATGTGTCACTGAACATCTCCAAGGTGGAATCAAATGTTTAATACTGCAATTTACAGAGAACTATATTTTGTTTGTTAGAGTTGTGTCACAGGTCCTGGCATATATTAAGGTAATAGCTCCACATCCCACAACAACTCCTTCAACTTTTTTTGTTACCACTTTTGTTCAGACTCTAATTATTTCTCACCTTCTAACTGGTTTCTTTGCCTTTAGGCACTCACCTCTCTTATCTATTCAATTGTTGCGAAAGTAATATTCCTAAAACACAAGCTGGATTTCATCATTCAAATCCCTTCAGTGACTCCAAAGTAAACATTTTAATTAAAGGGAAAAAAAACCTTAGTCTGGCACTTGAGACATTACATGGTACAATTCTAACCTAACTTTTTAGAATTATTTGCCATATCTAGGAAAGTGGGAAAATAAGAAAAGCTGCTGCCACTAAGGACTTCATAATATCCTATTTTCCCCTCTTCCTATCCCCGCAGCTGTAGGCAGACTGTCTAAGAGCCCATCTAGACTTCTAGGCAAAGTTGGGAAAAAGTAGGTCACTACCCTCTTGCCTTCTTTATTTGATTTGGCTGCTCTACTGTTAAAAGGGCTTGGGCAAAATAGTAATCATTACTTTCCTTTCTTTGAATGAGATGGAAGAGCACCAGACTTTGACAACTACCCTGATATTTCCTCCTAAGTTATCCAGACCAAACAATTTGCCTTCCTTTATGCCCTACAGTCCTCTGGCATTGACCTTTGACCTTGTGTTTGTCCTTGGTTCTCACAGAGGACCATGACATCAGGGAAATGATGCCAAGACTTGCAGTTGACTTTGATTTGAGTGAGGGAGGGCTGTGCAAGGTCACCAGCCTCACTTTCTCCTCCAGAGCCATCTGGGTCCAGTGGCCTGATGTTCACCAGGATAACAATAGATGGCCTAGGATGCATTGGGAGACCCTGGAACTTTCAGGCCAAGGTCTTTTCAGGTTCTCACTTTGACTGAAGTAATGCCCATTCAGTGAATAGGTATCTTTAAAAAGTTAATCAAGGGATGGCTCCATTAATCCAAACTCAAAAAAAAAAAAATCAAACTGAGAGGGGAAGATGCTCAGGGTTCCTGGCCAAAAGAGAAATGGTTAATATTTGGTATTTACATTCACCCTATGCTAGGAAGGTGGGGATGTATTGCCCAATCCATGAGCTCCAGAATGAATTTGATTTAAGGTTTGGTTTTTGAGGAAGAAATCTAGCCAGTAAACCCAAACTTAAGAAGGCAGCCATCAGGGGGTAGGGCCAAGATGGCCAAAAGAAAACAGCATCTTACTGTAGCTCTCTCACAAATTCTGTCAGATGCCTCTAAAAAAGTGAATCTGAGCAAATTTGAGAGAGTTAGAAGCCACTACTATACTGAGAGGGGCAGGAATGTGGGTTGTGCAGAACAGGCACCAGACCACACCAAATGGAAGCAGCAGCAGAACCCAGCCAATAAATTGGGAAGGGAAGTCACTGGGCACACAAAACACGGGAGCATGAACAGGCCCTATGGCTATGGCAGAGATCCCCAGACATCTCAGCCCAGGACAGGAATCTGTTGGAGCGACATGAGATACCAGTGTAGAGCCTGAGACCATGGCCCTAGCTACTTCTGAGGTCTCTAGTCCACAGTCTAAAGACCTGAAACTTGCCCTCTTAAACTTGACAGGTAAAATGATTCTCATCCCTCCCTTTCTCATCCAGATAATACTCCCTCCAGAGAAACTCTGAAATAGAGGAGCCAGACATGGGGCTTCAGTAGCCTTGTAGTTCAGGAAGCTGGGGAGTCCCACTCTTGTGGTGGCTGAAGGAGGTGCAGGAAGAGAAGTGTTCTGGCAGGCCCCATCTCAGCAGAACAGTGGGAGTTCCTGAGCCCCAGTGTGGTGGAGCCAGCAAATGTCAACACCAGGACACCAGATGTGCCTTTGCACAGCCAGAGGAAGAGGTAGACACCAGCACAGACAATGGCTGAAACCACCTAAGCTATAGTTCAGCCCTGGGGGAAGAGGAGACTTCCAGCAACCTGACCACCCCATCCCCACACCTTACAAAACCAGAAGCCACAGCACACAAAGCCAGTGAGCCCCAGAAGCAGAGATCCACTTTAGAAGCCAGGAGAAAAAAAAAAAACACCATGAAAAAGCAGGTCAGAAAACCAAAGACCAAAGATTCCAAAAAATCATCAAGGAAAAGTGTCTCAAGGTCATAGAACCAGAGGGTAAAAAAGTCATCAAAAGAATCCACCGATCACCCCCTGAAAGAGATCCTAAATTGAAAACTCTAAGGAATAGTATGGCCAAATTCGAGAATTAGCAGGTCAAGGAGAAAATACTGCAAGCAGCCAAGAAGAATCAAATTCAAGTATCATGGAACTACAGTCAGGATCACACAGGAACCCGCAGCTTCTACGTTAAAAGATTGGAAGGTTTGGAATATGATATTCTGAAAGGCAAAGGAGCTTAGATTAGAAGCAAGGATCAACTATCCAGCAAAACTGAGCATAATCTTTCAGGCAAGGAGATGGACATTCAATGAAAAAAGGGAATTGTAGACTTTCATCACGAAAAGGCCAGAGTTAAATGGAAAATTTGTTCTTCAAATGTGAGACTCAAGACAGGCATACAAATGTAAACATGGGGAAAAAAGGAAAAAAAAATCCTTTTTATTCAACAAGGGCAAATTGTTTACATCTCTATATGGGATGGTGATATTTGCTAATTTTGAGAATGGTATAGTTGGTACAACATCTGAAAATGATACATGGACAGAGGGTGTGGGTGTAAACAAACTGATGTGATGATAAAAAATTTATTTAAGGGATGAAAAGGGATTATAATGAGAGAAGTAAGGAGGAGGCAAAAAAGGGTAAATTACATCACATGAGGAGGCAAAAAAAACATAGTAGATGGAAAGAAGGGAGGGAGAAGAGCAGTGTTTGAGCTTCACTCTTATTGGATTTGGTTCAAGGAGGGAATAATATACCGTAACAACAATATTACTAGCAGTTGCTGTGGCTGTGTAAGGTCAACAACACTGGCACACAGAAAGATTGCCAGCATAGGTTTTTTGATGTGCTTTTCTAAGGAATGAAACTTCAGGGGGTTAACAATCCAACTTCAATCAAACATACATATATCATTGATTTAGGTTAGGGGGAAAAGCCAGCACCCTGAACTTCAGAGCAAATACAAACAGAAATTACAAACAGAGACAATATAAACAGATCAACATTTCTGTCTAACCAAATCACAGTACATAGTTTCCAGAGAGAGAGGCACAAACATCTGGGTTTTCAAGGGTGGGGGGCGGGAAGGGGCTACCAGAGTCTCCTATCGTCAAATCACAAAACACTCTTCCAGTGAGTGAGAGCCCCAGAGCGAAAGGTTAACCTCCAAATATATACACCCTTTTTAGAGCCTGAAAGCTTCACACCTAATCAGCAAAAGGGTGTGTGTCTGGGTCTTCACACCTGTAACAACAATGTTCCTGGCAGTTGCTGCTGAGGTGTAATACCCAACAAGACAAGCAACAAGAGCTGCCAGAACTGATTCTTTTATCTGCTTTTCTAAGGCAAGCAACTTTAAGAGGTTAACAATCTCAGTTTAATTAAATATAGATATATGAATCATTTAGTTCAGGAGGAAAAGATCAAACCCTGAACTTCAGGGCAAATGCAAACCAAAATTACAAACAGAGACAATATCAACAGATCAAATAACACAATTCAAGAGACAGGCTTTTTCTGATTAAGGCATCACATACATAGTTACCAAAATGAGAAGCACCAACATCTGGGTTTTCTTCAAAGCTGGAGGGCTTTTAACAATGGCTACCCAGAATCTCCACATCAATACTCCTCCACTGAGTGTGACCCCCAAACAAAAAGCTAATCTCTGAGTTTATATACCCTTCTTAGGTCCCCTAGGCTTCAAACCTAATCAGCAAAAGGGTGTGGGCCTGATGCTTAACAAATACTTAGCAAAAGGGTGTGGGCCTGGGGCTTTGCACATAGAAAGACTTATTCAAAGGAACTTGATTACTTTGGCTTTCTAAAAGAGCAAACAGTTTAAAAAAAGTCTGACCTTAATTACCATTATATATACACTATTAAGTATAGAAACCAACTTGCCCTACAGGCAGTAGGAGCAGAAAGGAGAAAGAAAAGGTGAGGGGGTAGTTGAGATAGAGAGAAGAAGCAATAAGAGAAAAGGGTAAAATAAGTAGGGGGGCTAACAGGGAGGGAATATTGAGGGAGGTGGTAGTCAAAATCAAATCTCTTTTGAGGAGGGGAAGGTAGAAGGGAGAAATAAAAACATAAACGGGGGCGGGGGGGGGGGGAGGAGACAGAGATAGTAATCATAACAGTGCATGGGATGAACTCTCCCATAAAACACAGGCAGGTAGCAGAATGGATGTAATTAAAAGAGATAAGGAAGGAACTATGTTATAATAAAAAACAATAGCATTTCATTACTTAACATATATGCACCAAGTGATATAGCATACAAATTTTTAGAGGCAAAATTAAGGGACCGACAACAATGAGTACATAAAGGGCTGCCAACACGGGTTCTTTGATCGGCTTTTCTAAGCAAAGCAATTTTAAGGGGCTAATAATTCAAGGCAAATACAAACAGAAATTACAAACATCTTGTCTGAGTCAATCCACAATTCATAATTACCCGAGAAGCACCAATATCTGTCTGGGTTATCAAAGCTGGAGGGAAGTTATGATGGCTTGCCCAGAGTTTCAAAATAGGATGGCAGGAACTGGGCATAGACCAATAACTTACATAATATACCAAAATAAAATCAAAATGCATTCACAATTTAGATATAAAGGCTGATACCATAATCAATTTGAGAGAGCAAGGAATAGTTTACCTATCAGATTTATGGATAAGGGAAAAATTATGACCAATCAAGAGACAGAGAGCATTACAAAATGCAAAATGGATACTTTTGATTATGATAAATTGAAAAGTTTTTTGTGCAAACAAAACCAATGCAACCAGGGTTAGGAGGGAAGCATGAAATTAGGAAACAATTTTTTCAACTAGCATCTCTGATAAAGGTACCATCTCTAAAATATACAGGGAGCTGAGTCAAACTTATAGGAATACAAGTGATCCCCCATTAGATAAATGGTCAAAAGATATGGACAGGCAATTTTCAAAGGAAGAAATTAAAGCTATCTCTAGTCATATGACTAAATGCTGTAAATCAGATTGGTTAGAGAAAAGCAAATCAAAACAACTCTAGATACCACATCTCTCCAGTCAGATTTGCTAATGTGATAAAACAGGAAAAATGTCAAACATGATATTTCGTGGGGAAAAGATGAACATTCAATGAAATAAGAGTCTTTCAAACTTTCCTGATGTAAAGACCAGAGCTAAAAGGATAATTGATTGGAAAACTGGAAAATTAGAAAAAAAAAATAAAATTCTATTAAGATAAAAATAAATTGAAGTGAACCGAATATACTTCTTTAGTAGTACGAGATTGCTTATAAGTGTAGTTTAGGTCCTTTGGCAAATACATTAAGTATTTTCAAAGGCATATAGTACTTATAGCTTTGGCTAGAACACAGATTGGAAGAATGGACATTGTATAAGTAACATTAGAAGATAGATTAAAGCTAGATTGATGAGGGCCATTCTGTTGGTAAGCAAAATGGGCTCTTAGTACTCAGTTAAACCAAGCGCCCTTGAAGAGTTTGACTTTTGTTTCCTTTGATTAATTCAGTGCATTACATTGAGTCTTACTAGGTGCTAAGCCCCAGGCCCAAAACCCTCTTAGGTGCTAAGCCTATGTGGGTATAAAGCTCCCAGGGTACTAAGGGGAGGTGCTAATTCAAGAGCCAATCATAGGAGCATAAGTTCCGGTCATTCAGATGATGTTTGATGAAACCTGAAATGCTTGATGAAACCTGAAATGCTATAAGAAGAGAAGACAGAGATTTGCATCGCACTCTGGGTTGTGCACGCTGGATACGGAGACTCTGGCCAGCTCTAGCTAAGATCCCTCCAGCTTGTAAACCAGGATGCTGGGACTTTTTTAAACTCTGTTAAATATGTATTGGGATTTGAATCAGACAAGGTCCGTCTGTCGATGTTTGTATTTTGTTTGTATTTTGCTCTGAAGTTCAGGGTGCTGTCTTTTTCCCCTGAACTAAGTGAATGGTATTTGTATGCTAAATTAAAATAAGCTTGTCAACCCCTGAACGTTGCTTTCCTTACTAAAGCAGATCAAAAGAACCTGGGCTTTGGCAGCATTCTTGTTGTTGGGCTTGTGTTGGTCTTTCACCCCCACAACAACTGCTAGCCAGATTGTTGAAACAGCCATGAACCTCAGCAAAGGAGTTTCTATTTTATCTGATAGAGTTATAGATAGCCCTTTAAAGATATTTGGAATAGGGAAGTCATATAAGACCTAGATCTAAGTAAGATTTTGTTGTCAGCTCTGTGGAGAAGGTATTGGAGAGGGAAAAAGATAATGTCAAGGAAATCAATTAGAAAGCTTTTGCAATCCTTAGGGCAAGAGGAAATAAGTCTAACCTAGGGTGGTGACCAAGTGAGTATAAAGAAAGAGGCAGGTGCAAGAGATAATATGAAGACAGATAGTCATGACAACAGATTATATATGATGTTTGAGGGAAATGGAAGTGTCAAGGGTGATTTTGCTTTTATAAACAGTTAACATTAAAATAACTCTGACATAACATTCAGGCCTATAAGTTTGGCTACCATAACAGAAAAGTAAAATGCCAAATGCTAGAGATGTTGAAAAACTGGGACACTAATGCATTATTTTTGTAGTTGTGACCCAGACCAATCATTTTTGAGAATTTTAAACTATGCCTAAAGAGATATAAAACCATAGATAACTTTTGACACAGCAATACCACTACTAGTCTGTATACCAAAGGGATCAAAGAAAAGAGAAAAGAATCTAGATGTACAAAAATATTTATAGCAGTTTTTCTTGTGGTAGCAAAGAAATGGAAATTAAGGGAATACTCATGAGTTGGGGAATGGTTGAACAAGTTTTGGTATATGATTGTGATGGCATATTATTGTGCTATAATAAATGATAAGCAGGACAGTTTCAGAAGAAAAAAAAACCTGAGAAGACATATATGACCTTCTACAGAGTGAAGTGTGGAAAACCAGGAGAACATTGTGCAACTAGACAACAATCCAATAAAATTCAAAAAGACTTATCATGAAAAATGCCATCTACCTCCAGAAAGAAAACTGACGAATTCTGAATACAGATTGAAGCATATTTTCAAAAAAAAAAATTTGTTGTTGTACTTTATCTGTTTTCTTTTGCAACATGGCCAGTGTGGAAATAAATTTTGTGTGACTTCATATATATAAATCATATAAAAATGTTTTGCCTTGTCAAGGAGTGGGGAAGGGAGGGAAGAAAGGAGGGAATTTGGAATTCAAAATTTAAAAAAAACTGTTCAATAATATTTACATGTAATTGGTAAATATTCAACAAAATAAATAGAATTAATTTTAAAAAAACACGTAACTAGGAGGAGTGTGTTTTTCTCAATAGAAATGAGGAAGTGTGGAGGATGTTAGGGAAAGACTGTGAAATCTGTTTTGGACTTCTTGAATTTAAGATGTCAATGGGAAATCAAGGACGAGATTTCTAACTATCAGAGATATTAGTTGAGGAGAAAAATTAGAACTGGACAAATATATTTGGGAAATATATGCATAAGGAATGCGAAGGAATAGGCAAAACCATCAAGGGAGATAGCATAAGAATAAAAGAGGAGGAGACTTTCACAGTCAACATCAGTAAAAGACAAAGAAGAGATGGGTTAACACAGTTAACACAAGTGAACAGGAATGAGGAGGATGGATTCACAATAAGATGCAGTAAATTTTAATTTTCTTTTTAAATATATTTTGGGTTTTTTTTCTTAGAATCTGTTGAGGCTTGATATGTCCATGTCATTGTCCATTTCAAACACAGGACTTCCTGATGTAAATTAGTTTGAAAGTGATGTTCAATATAGGTCATGAAAAAGTCTGTGGGTAGATAATATTATTTTTCATCTTTCAAAGGTTTTATTGCCACAAATTATGATTGTCACTCTGAACTATGCAATATCCTGAGGCTTGCTTATGATGCTATGAAAGGTAGTGTGTGTGTGTGTGTGTGTGTGTGTGTGTGTGTGCATTCATTCATTCATTCATTCATACATTCATTTAGTAATGTAGGGTCAAGAGCAAGGTTAAGGAAATGAAAAGGCTCCTGGTTGAAGTGGATGGAATAATTATAGCGTAAGGATGAAAAGGATGAACTAGCCAACTGGTGTTTTTTCCTTTCACCAATAAGAATGGATTTATCCAAAAAAACTGTTTAGAGAAGTGAAGAGATTTAAGAAAGTATCAAGCTATCCTAAATTCAATCACATCTTGAGATCAGGACAAACCATACCCCCATTAATTATAAATAATTTGGTATTATAATGACTGAACTGCTTTTCATAATCAGAAAAATGTAGAATGGCATAAGATTTACATGATACTAGACAAGAAAATGGCTGGGCTTTTCAAAATATCAGCCAGTTAACTCTACATGGATTCCCTGGAAACATTAGAGAATACGTTACTAAAGAGGTGGTTTACGAGCACTTGAAAAGAGAAGCAAGGATCTCTCTGTTCAATATATTTTTACCTTGAATGAGTCGTGCAAAGCTAGCCTCAGAGTGGCTATATTGTCCCCTAAATAGAACACCATCGATGAGACATAATTAGATTTCAACAAGGCATGTGCTAAATTCTTATGCTTTCTTTACAGACAAATTAGTGGAATGTGACCTAGATGATTTTGGAGTTAAACATGTTCACAAATGATTGAGTTATGAGAAGCAAGGAGTGTTACCTAATGGATCAGTGTCCACTTGGAGAAATATCATTAATGGAATCTCTGCCTTTGAGTCTAGTTTGTCAAACATTTACTAATCTAAGCTTATAAATCATCAATAAAATTAGAAACTCAAATTAACAAACAGGTTTTAAATGGCCATTGACGAAAGCACAAATCTCTATAAATTAATTTTTATGTTCAAATTAGCAAAATATATCCTGCTTCCTTTAGTGTCCCTTACTGATATATTTAAATTAATGTATCTTTGTTGTTAATTGTTTTCTACATGGTTATAGCTATGCATTTTCTTCAGATTTTTTTTCACATGGACAGTGTATCTTTCTGCTTTTTGTTTTTCATATTTGACATTTTAAGGGTAACATTCCATTAAATTTATGCACATTGTTTTGTCTTTCTGCAACTACTGGACACAAATTATTTCTAAATTATATTGCACAAAGAAACACAAATTTCTAGATTGAATGGAACACAGAACTATCAGCTAGTTAGCTAAGTAGGGCCAGCAGGCATTGTCTATCTTTAAAAAGTACAAATACAGAGTGGAGCCAAGATGACAATGTGAAAAAAGGAACTACTGGAACTCTCTCACAAATTCTGTCAGATACATCTAAAAAAGTGAATCTGAGCAGGTCTAAGAGAATTAGAAACTATCAGGAGACTAAGAGGGGCAGGAATGACTTACACACACAAGGGCACCAGACCAAACCAACCATGAACAGCAAAGGAATCCAGTCAACACATGAGTCTTGGAGAGTGGTGTGAGAGCAAAATGCCAAGGTAGGAACAGGCTCAGGGAGGAAGAAATGGCTACAGCCATGATCAAGCCCCAGGACACTCAACCCAAGACATAAGTCTGTCACTCACCTACTTGAACTTCTGGGAACCATGATAGCCAGGTAAAATGCTTTCATCCCTCCCTTGAATAAACCCAGAGAACATTACCTCAGGAAAAACAGAGGAGCCACAAGGGGGCTTCAGAAGGGAGAGAAGTTGGGGAGAGCACCCTTCTTGTGGTGTCAGGAGGAGACTAGTGCAGGAACACAGGTGTTCTGGCAGCCCTCACCTCAGCAGAACAACGAGAGTAACTAAGCCCCGGGAGGGAGGGGGGTGGAGGTAACAAATGTAAATGCCAGGACCCAAGACGTGGCTTTGCACAGGCAGGGGAAGTGGCAGACACCACTACAGACAACAGCTGAGACAACCCATGCTGTAGAGCAGTTCTGGAGAAGAGGAGACTCCCAGCAGCCAAACTGCCCTTCCCCCACACCTCATGAAACTAGAAGCTATAGCACATAAAGCTAGATCCCAACACAAGAAACTTGGGACACAGCCCCGGAAGCCCCAGAAGAAGAGATCCACTTTAGAAACCAGGAGAAAAAAAAAAACATGATGAAAAGGAAGAGTAAGAAGCTTTCAAAGACTATTGATTTATATTATGGAGACGGGGAAGATCAAAATACCAATTCAGAAGAGGACAGCATGGACACTATACCCACATCTGAAACCTCAAAAGGGAAAGTGACCTGGTCTCCAGAATGAAAAGCATACCTGGAAGTACTCATGGAGGACTTTGAAAACCAAATTAGAGAGGTAAAAGAAAAAAATGGAAAAAAATAAACTGATGAAAACAAGTTTTTAAAAAGTAAAATTGGCAAAATGGTAAAGGAGAATCAGAATAAAAATGAAGAAAATGTCTCACTGAAAAGTAAAATCAACCAAATGGAAAAGGAGATAGAGAAGCTAAAAGAAGAAAACAAGACATTAAAAATTAGAATTAGGCAAGTAGAAGCTAATGACTCTATGAGACATCAAGAATCAGTCAAACAAAATCTAAAGAATGAAAACATAGAAGAAAACATGAAATATCTGATTGGAAAAACAACTGACCTGGAAAACAGATCCAGGAGAGACGGTCTAATAATTATTGGTCTATCTGAAAGCCATGATGGCAAAAAAGCCTGGACACTATCTTCCAAGAAATTATCAAAGATAACTGCCCCGAGATTCTAGAACGAGAGGGTAAAATTATCATTGAAAGAATCCATCAGTCACTCCCTGAAAAAGATCTCAAATTGAAAACTACAAGAAATACTATAGCCAAATTCCAGAACTACAAGGTCAAGGAGAAAATCCTGCAAGCAGCTAGAAAAAAAAAATTCACATATCACAGAACTACAGTCAGGATCATGCAAGATCTCTCAGTTTCTACATTAAATGACAGGAGCAATTGGAATATGATATTCTGAAAGGCAAAAGAGCTTGGACTACAAGCAAGGATCAACTACCCAGCAAAACTGAGCATAATTTTCCAGCCAAGGAGATGGACATTCAATGAAATAAGGGAATTCCAGACCTTCCTAATGAAAACACCAGAGCTCAATGGAAAATTTGATCTTCAAATACAAAACTCAAGAGAGACATAAAAAGGTAAACGGGGAAAAAACCCTGGTTAATCAACAAGGCAAATTAGTTACAACCCTATATAGGATTATTTTGTTGTACATGTATTATACATATGTCAATCTTGAGAATAGTACAGTTATTATGACAATTGAAAGGGATATACATAGGCTGTGGGTGCCAGTATAAAATAACCAATATAATGATAAAAATATAATTAGAAATATAAAGGGGTGATTCTGGACAAAGAGGTGAGGAGGTAGTAGGAAAGGGTAAATTACCTGACATGAACAGACACAAAAACATATTATAGTAGAGGGAAAGAAGGGAGGGAGAAGAGCAATATTTGAGCTTTACTCTCATAGGGTTTGGTTCAATAAGAGAATAACATACCCTGATAAGTATAGAAATCAAAATTGTCCTACAGGCAGTAGGAGGGGAAAAGGGAAAGTAAAAGGAGGGGAGTGGTGAGAAGGTAGGGAAGAAGTAGCAAGGGGAAAAAAGGCAAAATAAGGAAGGGGAATGAAGAGGGCAGGTGAACTAAGCAAGGCAGTGGTCAAAAACAAAACTCTGTTAAGGAGTAGAAGGGAGAAAGGGGAAATAAAAGTACAAATGGGGCGATGGGATGGAGAAAAAGACAGATAGTAATCATAACTGTGAATGTGAATGGGATGAACTCTCCCATAAAACGGAAGTGGAGTGCAGAATGGATTAAAAACCATAATCCTACAATACGCTGGTTACAAGAAACACCCTTGAAACAAGGGGACACACAAAAGGTAAAGGAAAAAGGCTGGAGAAGAATACATTGTGCTTCGGCTAAAGTAAAAAAAAGCAGGGGTAGCAATCCTAATCACAGACAAAGCAAAAGCAAAGTTAGATGTAATTAAAAGAAGATAAGGAAGGAAACTATTTCCTGCTAAAAGACACTATAAACAATGAAGAAATATCATTATTCAATATATATGCACCAAGTGATATAGCATGCAAATTCTTAGAGGAGAAGAAAACGGTGTTACAGGAAAAAATAGACAGCAAAACTATAATAGGGGGGAACCTCAGCCTCCCCCTCTCTGAACTTGATAAATATAACCTCAAAATACACAAGAAAGAAGTAAAGGAGGTGAACAGCATTTAAGAAAACAAATATATGATAAACCTCTGGAGAAAACTGAATGGAGATAAAAAGTAATATACTATTTTCTCAGCGGTACATGGCACATACTCAAAAATTGACCATGTACAAGGACGTAAAAAAACCTCACAATCCAATGCAGAGAGGCAGAAAGAGTCCATGCATCCTTTTGAGATGATGATACAATAAAAATTATTTATAACAAAGAACCATGGAAAAGTAAGCTAAAAATTAATTGGAAACTAAATATTCTAATTCTAAAGAATGAGTGGGCTAAAGAACAAATCATAGGAACAATTAATAACTTCATTCAAGAGAATGACAATAATCAGACAACATACCAAAACTTATTGGATGCAGCAAAAGCAGCAGTTCTTAAGGGAAGTTTTATATCTCTGAATGCTTACATAAATAAAATAGACACAAAGGAGATCAATGAATTGGGCATGCAACTGAAAAAGCTAGAAGAAGAACAAATTGAAAATCCTCGGATAAGTATCAAATTGGAAATACTGAAAATAAAAGGAGAGATTAATAAAATTGAAATCAAGAAAATTATTTAATTAATAAATAAATCCAAAATCTGGTTTTATGAAAAAAAAACCAATAAAACTAATAAACCTTTGGTCAATTTGATTTAAAAACAAAAAGAAAGAAGAAAACCAAATTAGCAGTATCAAAAATGAAAAAGGTGAATTCACCTCCAATAAAGAAGAAACTAAAACAATAATTAAGAATTATTTTGCCCCATTCTATGCCCATAAATTTGGCAACTTTAGGGAAATGTATGGATATTTACAAAAATACAAATTACCCAGGTTAGCAGAAAAGGAAATAAAATACCTAAATAGCCCCCTCTCAGAAAAAGAAATTGAGCAAGCCCTCCATGAACTCTCTACAAAAAAATCTCCAGAGCCAGATGGTTTTACATATAAATTTTATCAAACATTTAAAGAATAATTAATTCCTATACTTCATAGACTATTTGGGAAAATAGTTGAAGAAGGAGTCCTACCAAATTCTTTTTGTGACACAAATATGTTACTAATAGCTAAACCAGGAAGAGTCAAAACAGAGTAAGAAAACTATAAACCAATTTCCCTAATGAATACGGATATAAAAATTTTAAATAAAAATTTAGCAAAAAGAACAGGTAGGATTTATTCCAGGAATTCAAAGCTGGTTCAATATTAGGAAAATCATCAGCATAATTAGTCATATCTAAAACAAAACTAGCAGAAACCATATGATCATCTCATTAGATGCAGAAAAAGACTTTGACAAAATACAACATTCATTTGTATTAAAAACAATGGAAAGCTTAGGGAAAAATGGAGCCTTTCTTCAAATCATAAATATAAACTACCTAAAACCATCAACAAGCATTATTTGCAGTGGGGATAAGCTAGATACAATCCCAATAAGATCAGGGGTGAAACAAGGATGTCCATTATCACCTCTATTATTCAGTTTGGTACTAGAAATGGTTGCTGTATCAATAAGAGAAGAAAAAGAAATTGAAGGAGCTAGAATAGGCAAAAAAAAAGGAACCAAATTATCACTTTTTGCAGATGATATGATTATTTTCTTATAGAATTCTAGAGAATCAAGTAAAAAAACTACTGGAAATAATAAAAGACTTTAATAAAGTTGCAGGATATAAAATAAACCCACATAAATCCTTAGCATTTCTATACATTGCTAACAAAGTCCAACAGCAAGTGACAGAAACAGAAATTCCATTTAAAGTTACTGTAGACACTATAAAATATTTGGGAGTCTACCTGCCAAGACAAACCCAGGGCCTACATGAACACAATTACAAAACACTTTTAACACAAATAAAGTCAGATCTAAATAACTAGAAAAACATCAATTGCTCATGGTTAGGCCAAGCTAATGTAAGAAAAATGATGTTTTTACTTAAATTAATTTACTTATTCAGTGCTATGCCAATTGAACTACCAAAAATTATTTTACAGAGCTGGATAAAATAACAACAAAATTTATCTGGAAGAACAAGAGGTCCAGAAGATCTAGAGAATAAATTAAAAGAAAAGCTAGGGAAGGTGGCCTAGCTATGCCAGATATTAAACTGTACTATAAAGCAGCAGTCATCAAAACTATCTGGTACTGTCTAAGAAACCAAGTCGTGGATCAGTGTAATAGGATAGGCACACAAGATGCAGTAGTCAATGACTATAGCAATCTACTCTTTGATAAACCCAAAAGAATCCATCTTCTATGCTAACAATTCATGATTTCACAAAAACTGCTGTGAAAATTGGAAAATGGTAGGGTAGAAAATTAGCATAGACCAATATCTTACGCTGTATGCCAAAATAAAGTCAAAATGGGTTCATGATTTAGGAATAAAGGCTGATACTATAAGCAGTTGAGGAGAGCAAGGAATAGTTTACCTATCAGATTTATGGGAAAGAAAAGAATTTATGACACAAAGAGAGAGAGAGAGAGAGAGAGAGAGAGCATTACAAAATTCAAAATGGATGATTTTGATTATGTTAAATGCAAAATGGATAATTCTGATCATGTTAAACTGAAATGTTTTTGTATAAACAAAGCCAATGCAACAAAGACTAAGAAGGAAGCAGAAAATTGGGAGAAAATGTTTAGAAGTAGTGTCTCTGATAAAGGCCTCATCTCTAAAATATACAGGGAACTAAGCCAAATTTATAGGAATATAAGTCATTTCCCAATTGAGAAATGGACAAAGGATATGAACAGGCAGTTTTCAGAGGAAGAAATTAAAAATATCTATATTCACATGAAAAATATCCTCTAAGTCATTACTGATTAAAAAATGCAAATAAAAACAATTCTTAGGTACCACATCTCTCCTGTCAGATTGGTTAACATAACAAAACAGGGAAATGATAAATGCTGGAGAGGATGTGGGAAAATTGGAAAACTGTTACATTGCTGGTGGAGTTGTGAACTGATCCAGCTATTCTGGAGAGCAATTTGGAACTATGCCCAAAGGGCTATAAAAATGTTCATACCCTTTGACCCAGCATTACCATTTCTAGGGGTACATCCCAAAGAGATCCTACAAATAGAAAGGGACCTGTATATACAAAAATATTTATAGCAGCCATTTTTGTGGTAGCAAAGAATTGGAAATTAAGGGAATGCCCATCAATTGGGGAATGACTGAACAAGTTGTGGTATATGAATGTAATAGAATACGATTGTGCTATAAGAAATGGGGAGGATATGGACTTCATAATAACCTGGAAAAACCTATATGATATAATGCTGAGTGAGCAGAGCTTAACTAGGAGAACATTACCCACAACCATAGATATATTGATTCTGTGATGACTTATCTTCATAGACTTGGCACTTCTCAGCAATACAAGGTTTAAAGACAACTCCAAAGGACTCATGATGGAGAGAGCTATCTACATCCAGAGACAGAACTACAGAGTCTGAATGCAGATCGAGGCAAACTATTTGCTCTCCTTTTTTATTCTTCTTTTGTTTTGTTTTTCTCCTCTTCTGGGAACCAATGGTCTCTGGTCATTCAGGTGGGGCTTGAGGACGCGAGAGGCTCGGCTGGAAGGAAAGGTGAGCCAAGAGACAGCTACAGCTGAAGCTAAAAAAAAGCCGAAGCCAAAGCAGGAGCTGAGGAAGCAGAGTCGACCCGTGTGTAGACCCAGGAGTGTGAGCAAGGACTTGAGGCCAATAAATATGAATTGGTTTAATACCATCTTGTTTTTCTGTGGCCTCCTGGTTACTCTTGTGAGGTGGGCTTATTGGGCCTGGAGTCTTTTGGTCAAAGTGTCTGAATTGGGAGGCTGGTTCACCAATCTGTTGCTGTGGGGCTTAAATAATTGTTTTGATGCTTTCTACTTAGAGAATCCCTCATATATATATGATTATATTTGAGATCATAAATTCAGCCTTCCTACTACATTTGGCAACTGGGTGGATGGGATCGCTAGGTATAAGATCTCTATTTAGAAGCAGAACTTCAGAGGAAGAGATGAATATCCCAGGGCGGCAGGATCTATTTTATTCCTCCCTAGCAAAGGAATTGGCTAAAAGAGCTGGACTCTATGAAAACTGGGAACCAAATCTACAGAGAGGAGATCCTAGGGATTTGGAAAAGTGTTTACAAGAGGTTGGAATTCAGTCAGGGGTGTCACTATCTAGGCAAAGCTGGATAGTGTTATCAGCCTACCAGCTAGTATATGAAAGATTGAGATTAAGTGAAAGAGATGGGGGCACTCCTACCCCACGGCAAGAAGGGGAATCTCAGATAGCAGGAGAACAAACTGCTGCTCAAGAATCTACAGCTGACTCAAATGAGAACTTTTCTATTAATGTGGCTAGGAGCAACAGGAGGCCAAATAAGCCAAAAGGGCATTCCAACTCAGCCCAGGCCGAGCCTGACTGCTTGCTTTGTCCTTGCCATGGTGGCAGGGGAAGGGAGTCGAGAGAAAATAAGACAACGTTAGGGGCTGAGGCA
>CM053624.1:232391658-232418845 GCA_028646595.1 Phalanger gymnotis | reverse complement strand
AAATTTGTAATTCAAACGCCTGTGAAAATCAATGCTGAAAACCAAACATGTCAAAAATAAATTTAAAAAAATGATTTTTAAAATTTGTTTTTAGAAATTTGATCTCCAAATTCTCTCTCTGCTTCCCTCCCCACCCACCCTGTGTGAGAAGTCAAGCAATTCAGTATAGGTTATACTTGTGTGATTATGTAAAACACTTCCATAATAGTCATGTTGTGAAAGATGTTTTGCCTCCATCCTATCCCATCCCCCATTTATTCAATTTTGTCCTTTGACTCCCCCTCCCCCAATCTGCCCTTCCTTCTATCATCCCCTCCCACTTGTTCCCTTTCCCCCTACTTTCCTTTAGGGTAAGATATCCAACTGAGTATGTATGTTATTCACTCCTTAAGCCAAATCTGATGAGAGCAAGGTTCACTCATTTCCTTTCGCCTACCCCCTCTTCTCTTCCATTAAAATATCTTTTTCTTGCCTCTTTTATGTGACATAATATACTCCATTCTATCTCTCCCTTTCTCTTCTCCCAATATATTCCTTTCTCATCCCTTAACTTATACACATACACATACACACACACACACACACACCTATATACATATGTGTATATGTATATGTCTGTATATATACATATGTATATACTATATGTATACATATATATGTATGCACACATATGTTATGTATGTGTGTATATGCATATTCCCTTCAACTACCCTAATACTGAGAAAATTCTCATGAGTTTCCATGTAGGAAATTGAAGAGTTCAACTTTAGTAAAGCCCTTATGGTTTCTCTTTCCTGTTTACCTTTTCATGCCTCTCTTGATTCTTGCCTTTGAAAGTGCAAGTTTTTGGAAAAGTCCAGGTCCAGCAGAGTTTACCCACTAACATGCTAAGTTGTCTTTGATGTTTGTGGGTTGAGAAGTCTGGAAACCTCCACAGTTCAGTGATTCAGTGCCCTGAGGCCTGCTCTGCCTAGTGTGCTTCAACCTGGTGTGTGTTGCTGCAGTCCAAGCCGGGCTGCCCTCTGCTTTCAGTCCAGTGTGAAAGACCTTTCCCAGTGACCATCCAGGCCATGTTGGCCTGGAGACTTGTTTCACTCTGTCACTCTGTGGATTCTGTAGCTCTAGAATTTGTTTAGAGTAATTTTTTACAGGTGTTTGGAGAGATTTGGGGGAGAGCTCAAACAAATCTCTGCTTTCACTCTGTCATCTTGGCTCCACTCCAACACATAGATTCATTTACCTTCCCTTCCTTTGATATCTATGATATTGAACTTTCTGATGCATGTGATACTTATTTAGATTTCCATGTTTAGGAGAGAACGAGCAGGAAAACAGGAGATAACTCTCCTATTTATGCTTTTTTTTCCCAAATGTGGGTGCAGTCTTAACCCATGTAAACTAAATAATAAATTCTTCTTTTATTTTTATTTAAATAGCCATCTGCTTTTGTTTCTTTTATCCAGGAAAGATCTATGGAATATGATTCTAGGTATATCTATGTATGCACACATCTATCTATCTATCTATCTATCTATCTATCTATCTATCTATCTATCTATCTTATATCTGTATCTACATATGATCCACAAATGTACAGAGTTAAGAGATAAACAAAATGCCCTGATTTCTTAGAAGAATCTATTACTAGAGGTTGATATGTAGACATTCCCAGCCTGCTATACAATATCACAGAGGATATATAGTTAGTGATATTTCTCTCATAGTCCAGAAAGATTGAATTTCTGGGAAATGAAAGTATTTATTAGGATTTAGCACTGTGGAGTTTGGCAGGAAATAATTGATTGTAATGCCAAAAGTAAATTATGGACATGATCTATAGTCCATTTATTTTGGAGAAACATAGTGACATTGTGAAGGGGCAGCAGATTGCCCAGAATTGATTTCATCTGAACTACATAAGTGAAATTTACTTTGCTTTCAGTGACCCCAAGCTAATCCTTGAAATACAGGCCAATATTTTAAACACTCATATTCTTTCGTTGATACTACATGACTGTGGGACATGAAATACTTGTGAAGAATCAATAGTATCTAAAGAAGTAAAGTTTAGGTCAGAGAGCAATAGAGAAGTGTATGCTGCCAATGAGTAGGCTACCATATGTTGCTAATAATGAATTACTTGAGAGAAAATAAATAATGTCACCAGAAGCATATGACCAGGAAAGAATACCATATAGCTAGTCATATAGCAATAACAAAAGATGAAAAGTTCATATATGGAATCGATAGCTATGATATTTATAGGGATATAGATCAAGCTCTCCAAGAGGTGGGTGGATCTCCTGTAAAGGATTAGTGAGAGAACATCCATAAGAGTTGCAGAGGCTACGAAGATATGGTCAGGCTGTGATGCACACCTTTAGAGGGTGAATGAATGTGCATTAATGAACTCATGGAGCCATCAAAGTATTGCAGTATAAAGGTGACCAAAATGTATTTCATCTGATTATTAGGTATTTTGCAGAGTAAGGCTCAGAGATTAGGGTTAAGTGCTTCTGACAATAGTTGAACTAATCAAAATAAGCATAGAGCACCAAAATTTTACTAACTAGTTACATTACCTAGTGCAAGTTAGTTGACCTCTGATTCTTTCTTTCCTCATGTCTAAGATAAGGGGATCATACTGTATGAGTCTTTGATCTGTAGTATAGAACAGTGAAATATCTAAATTCTCTCTTTAAAAAGTTCACTCCAGTGGACCTTCCAGAGCTTCAGAGGCTATGGGCAGTTTTATGAGCAAGAAACATAAGCCTAAGAGGAAAAATTATCTGTGGCAGGAGGATTAGGAGTGAGAGAGTAGAACAAGTAATTTCATAGGGATCAAGAAACAATGACTTTTGGTAGTAAATGATTTATGGACAAGAAGACATTTGTCATGGAAAGCTTCTATTCCATGAATGAGGAATTTATACTGTCCTTGGTGATCTCCAAGGTCTTGTTATCTTTAAATTTCAACTCTCAAGGTAGTATGTAAGACAAATAGTCAGCATGGCAAAATGTAAAAAAGATATCCACACTAGGGTTAGAAGGCAGTTTGGCATAGTAGATAGAATACTGAACTTCAAAGACCTGGCTGTTCATCCTGCCTCAAACACTTGCCAACTCTGTGACCCCACCAAGTCATTTAAACTCCCTGTGACTTGATGATGATGTGGAGAAAGCCAAAATTCTAAAATAGTTTTAGAAAGAAATGTATTTTCATTCGGTAGAGGAAAGTTAGCAGGAAAGGGGGTATAGATCCCTGGAGTCTAGGCTCTGGAAGGTTTATATTATTTAGAATTTAAATTCCTGGTGTGGGAAACCTACAGCCTCAAGGTTGAATGTGGCCCTCTAGGTCCTCAAGTTAGGCCCTTTAGCTGAATCCAAACTTCACAGAATAAATCCCCTTAATAATAATAAATAATAATAATAATAATAAAAGGATTTGTCCAGTAAAACTTGGACTCAGTCAAAAAGCTATACCAAAGGACCTAGAAGGTCCTAGAAGCTACAGGTTTCCCACTCCTGATTTTAGACAATAGTAAATATAATACCTCCTGGCCTAAGCTTCTGTGGCTCATTGTTTTGATGGCTTTGATTGAGTGTAAATAGCATTTTTTTTTCTATTCTGACAGAAACTTTGTGGGTCTTCCCTTCCCAGATTGATATTGTTGCAAAGGTACATTAGTTCAGCATTTTTTTCTTAATTATTTTTTTTTGCAGGGGGGAAGGCAGGACAATTGGGGTTAAGTGACTTGCCCAAGGTCATACAGGTTGTAAGTGTGTCAAGTGTCTGAGGATGAATTTGAATTCAGAGCTTCCTGACTCCAGGGTCGGTGCTCTACTCACTGTGCCACTTAGCTGCCCCGTTTTTCTTAATTCTTACCTAGCCCTTAGCCATTGAATGAGTGTTGCCTCAGATAAACTGAAGCATGTGAAAAACCTTAATTTATAAAGACCCAGGTCATTGGCTACATCCTGGGTCATTCCCACTCATCTTGACTTTTGTCCTGCCACTAGACTCTGATGACTCTGGAGGAGAGAGTGAGGCTGATGACTTTGCACAGCTCTGATTCACTTAAATTCAATTCATGTGCGAGTCAAGAATCTCCCTCATGATGGCAATAATCTTATCTGAGAATGAAGAATAAATGACAACACATGCAAACCACATGTACAAAGTTAAGAAATTTGGTGAGAGGGCAACTTGAAAGCAAGGTAGATTGAGATAAATATAAGTAAATATAAACATTCAATAAAATTTGGATAAAACCAAAGGATAATAAGAAACCAAAACATGAGATTAGGTGGACCCAAAACTAGATCTGAGTGTTGAGACCCAAAATAAGATTATTTTAGGTAGATCCAGAACTTGGGGGTACTCAAAATTCCTTGTGTCCATCTCCAGCATTTCTAGAGAGTTACTGTGGTCAAGGTAACCTTCTTGGTTCAAACAATCTTTCATCACATAAAGTTAGATTTAAACTGCATAATAATAAATTTTCTGAACAAGATAATAAACGATGAATACTAATCTACAGCCTCGGGTTCCTCAATTACAATTGAGGGGAGTGGACTTGATGGTCTCTAAAATCCCTTTAAGCTTTACATCTAAGATCATACGTAGGTGCCCCAAACTTGTACACCATCTGTGGTAAAGTGCTTTAATTCCATGAACTTGTTTTTTTATCTGTAAAATGGTTAGAAAATATTATCTTTTTCATACCTAAATTTCCATAACCTGGTGATGTGCACAATTATGTGACTCCATATATCATAGATGGGGTTTCTTTTATTTATAATTTAACTTCCAAGAAGGCTAATTACTGAATCAGGCAATGTTAATGTGTTATTGTTGTGTTGTCATTTTCAACCATGTCTGACTCTTCGTGATCCATTTTGGTGGAATTCTTAAAGGTAGGAAGAGCAAAACATTGAAGACTTAATCACAAAAGATAAGTTCCTTTTTCTGAGTCTAAATGCAAAAATAACAAATTTCTTAAAACAATTTTAGGCACTAAAAGTATGGAGTATATACACCATGAGGAAAAGTAAGGCTTATAAGTTGTCTTTATTTTTGCATTGATCATTTTTAATGTAATTACTTCTATAGCTGCCTTTGTAGGTATATGAACATGTAGGCTTCATTTATTTCAGTATTGCTTTTACAAACATTTGACCAGACTAAAAATGCTGAAAGCAAAATATCTGAATAAAATCTCCTGATTTGTGTTTGGTGTGGTTGATGTCCTTTGTTCTCGAAGAGGAACAAAATGACATCACTACGCTTGAGTCAGGATTCAATGTGTCAGACTGTGGCTGATCAGGCCAACATGATCTTGGAATATTCTACCACAGGTCAGGCACAAATAGTCTGTGTGAACATTTGGGGTGGATACTCCAAAACTGCGCTTCCTGTGCTTCCTTTGAGTACCTTCTCTGATGTGGGAACACCATGCTGAGTGGCCCTGTGCCAGTGTCTCATGTTTCAAAGTTCTAGAGAGACCTTGGGAGTGTCCTTGTATTGTTTCTTCTTACCACCATTTGAATGCTTGTCCTGTGTGAGTTCTCCACAAAATAATCTTTTTGGCAAGTGTACATTTTGTATTCGAACAACATGGCCAGTCAATTATAGTTGTGCTCTCTGAAGCAGAGTTTGAATGCTTGGCAGTTTAGTTCTAGCAAAGACCTCAGTGTCTGGCGGTTACCTTGCCAGGTGATCTTCAGAATCTTCCTAAGACAATTCAGATGGAATCGATTCAGTTTCCTGGCATGGCTCTGGTATACTGTCCAGGTTTCACAGACACACAACAATGAGGTCAGCACTGCAGCTCTGTTGGCCTTCAGTTTGGTAATCAGTCCAATACCTCTTCTCTCCCATACTTTCCTTCAGAGTCTCACAAACACTGAGCTAGCTTTTATGATGCCCTGAAGGCTATTTATGGGCCAAAGACCTGTGGTGCATCTCAACTACTCAGTGTTGATGGAGCCACATTGATTAGTGATGAGGACAAGATCCTGGAGAGATGAGCTGAACATTTCCATAGTGTTCTAACAGACCATAGTCAATCAATGCTGAAGCCATTGACTGTCTACCTCAGGTTGAAGTCAATCCCTCCCTAGCTTAAGCTCCAACTGAAGAAGAGGTTTTGAATGCCATTATGCTCCTTTCATGTGGCAAAGCACTTGGTGCTGATTCTATTCCATCTGAGATTTACAAGGTAGAGGGTCCATTACTCATACAAAAGCTGACTGAAAATTTCCAGATTATATGGCAAGAAGATGTTATCTCCCAGGAGTTCAGGGATGCCTCCATTGTCCATCTCTAGGAAGGTAAAGGAAATAGATTGTCCTGTGACAATCACAGAGGGATTTCTCTGTTAGTTATTGCTGGCAAGATTCTTGCCATAGTCCTCCTTAATAGGCTGATCCTTCACCTGGATGATAGTCATTTACCCGAGAGCCAGTGTGGCTTCAGAAAGGGCTGAGGAACAGCCGATGTGGTGTTTGCTGCCCAACAACTCCAAAAGGAAGGCCAGGAGCAGAACAATGGTCTGTATACAATATTTGTAGATCTGACCAAGGCCTTTTATACTGTTAGTGATGAGAGCTTATGGAAAATTATGTCAAAATTTGGCTGCCCAGAGAAGTTCATCAGCATCGTACATCAATTTCATGAGGACACACTTGCCCAGGTTCTAGATAATGGACAATCCTCTCATGTCTTCCCAGTTACCAATGGAGTAAAACAAGGCTGTGTGCTTGCTCCCATGCTTTTTAGCATGAAGTTTTCAGCCATGTTGTCAAATGTTTTCAATGAGAATGAACAAGGCATCAAGGTCAGCTACCTCACTGATGGTAAATTCTTCAACTTAAAAAGCTATAAACCAAAGACCAAAGTGGAGAGAGTATCAGTGCGTGATTTTCTGTTTGCAGATGATTGTGCACTCAATGAAACCTCTGAAGCTAAGATGCAATGAAGTATGGATCAATTCGCTGCTGTTTGTGCTAATTTTGGCCTAACAATTAACACCAAGAAAATACAGGTGCTCCATCAGCCACCACTGCACCATCCTTAGTGGAACCATCACTTACAGCGAATGGAGAAGTTTTAAATGCTGTGGATAAGTTCAATTACCTTGGTGGTGTACTTCCCAGCCATGTACACATTGATAATGAGGTTGACACACACATTGCCAGAGGTAGCTCAGTGTTTGGGAGACTCCGAAGGAATGTATTTGATATAGAAATGGGGTAAAGGACAAAATGGCATAATGGACTGCATTGGGAAATAGCCATGTTCCTGGGTTTGCTTAATAACCATTTCTCATCACAAATTGAATTAAGCCCACGTAGAAAGCATGATTTTCAGCAATCAATTCAGTTCAACTAATAAACATTTGTTAAGGTCTTGTTATGTGCAGGATTGTGTACAGAACTGAAGCTTTGAATAGATTTTAAGTCACGCAAGGTACTTTAACTATAATATCTTATTTGAGCCTGACAACAATCCTGTGAGGATAGCAGACATTATTATCCCTATTGTATAGGTAAGGAAACTTAAACCTAGAGAAGTAAAAGGATTTTCCCCTAGGTCACCTAACTAAAGTAAATTAAATATAGTACATAAACCCAGAATCTCCTGACTCCATCGTCACAATGCCTTGAGACCTATCAGTGAAATAGATGACCACATCCACCTTTAATAGGCCACTAAGCACCACAATTACTAAAAATAACCATAATAACAGCAACAATAACAAAAGCAACAACAGTAGCTAACACTTGTATAGTGTCTTATGATCTGCAAAGTGCTTTACATATATTGGGGTAGCTAGGTCTAAAGATAGATGGAAAGAAGGCTGGGCCTGAAGTCAGGAAGACTCATCTTCATGGGTCAAAGTCTGAGCTCAGACATTTATTAGCTATGTGACCCTGGACAAGTCACTTAACCCTGTTTGCCTCAGTTTTCTCCTCTGTAAAATAAGCTGGAGAAGGAAATAGCAAACTACTCCATTATCTCTGCCAAGAAAACCCCAAATGGGGTTACAAAGAGTGAGGCATCACTGAACAACAACAAATTAAATATATTATCATATTTTATTTAATCCTCATTGCAAACCTTTGAGGCAGGTGATATTATTATCCCCATTTTACAGATGGAGAATCTGTGGCTTAGAGAGGTACAGTGAAGTGCCCAGGGAAACTCAAGCTACTAAGAATTTTGTGTGAGGCAGGATTTCAACTCAATTCTTCTTGATTCCAATACAAAAACTCAATCCACTATGCAAATTACAGACTGAGATAATAAAAGATGATAGTGTGATTACTGTCTCCTCCACATACACATGCACAATTTTTCAGGAGAGCTTAGGGAAGGAGAGGGGGAGTGTAACAACAATGCCACTTGCAGCTACTGAGGAGGTATACGGCCAATAACATCAGCACACAGGAGGGCTACTAGCACAGATTCTTTGATCTGCTCATCTAAGAAAAGCAAATTTAAATGGTTAACAATCTCACTTTAATTAAACATACATATATCATTCACTTAGTTCAAGGGAAAATGTCGCCACCCTGAACTTCAAAGAAAACACAAACAGAAATTACAAGCAGAAATTATATGAATAGAGCAAATAACACAAATAAGCAAACAGAGCTTCTAATTGTCTGTCCATAGGAATACATACATACATACATAGTTACTGGAGAGAGAAGTGCCAACATTTGGGTTTTCTAAGGCTGGAGGCTCCTTAATGGTTACCTGGTATCTCACCTGGCCAAATCACACAAACGCTTTTCCAGTGGGTGAGCCTCAAGCAAAATGCTAACCTCAGATTGTGTATATATATATACACATATACTTCTTCAGGGTCAGAGGGAGTCACAATCATGCAAATCAAACCCATGTGACCTAGGCATTCCTGTGACTTAAGCAGGTCATTAAAGACTCTCGATTCAACCAAAGACTTTTGATTGAAACAAAGGCAAGACACAAAGGCACTTGATTGCCTTAGTGTTGAAAAGCACTCCAAAACAACAACAAAAACAAGCAAAAATTCCCTGCCTGCTTGCAGTTACAGGGAGTTACATGATTTTAAAGAAATTTAGAAAAAAAATATGAATGATAAATGGTTATGCCATTGCTTTATGGAAATTTCAGTGAGATTTTCATAGGGACTGATTATTTTTCATTCTATTATATTCTAGCAATTCTATTATATTGCTAGCAATGCTATTAATTCCTTCTAAAAATGATGAAGTCAGATTTGGAGGAGCAGGTTCAAATGTGAAAGAATTCACTTAGACCTTCTCTTTAGCCATTGGGAGCTTGATTGACTCAAAAGCAGTGGGCCTGAGATTTAGCAAGGAACTAAACAAAGGCTGTGGTATGGGAAAAGAACCAAACTTATACAGATAGAAAGCTACACAGCCTGTAGAATGATGATATATTTTTTGTGGTTTCTTATGGGGGTTTCAGAGACAGAATAAGTACAAACAAGGTGAGGAAGGTGGCTGCTTGCATGATAAGGAAAGATTGTCACGACACAGGATAAGGAAGATGAATGACAGGATTGGGAAGACAGGATGAGGGGTATAAAAGCAATTCTTTTGGTACAAGTTGTATGGTTTTTCAAGATAAGGGGAAAAGGGCATCAAGACACCCTCATGTTACAGGATGGGCTACAGAATGGGCCTCAAACCCCTTCAGAGAGCCTGGGAAAGTGACCTTTACTAACCATTTGTATCCACATCAGAATGGTACATATACATAATTATGATAGATACAAGATACGTAATTATGACAATGATTTTCTGTAGTATTATAACGTGCTCTAAATGCTAAGATTCCTTTTGTAAGAAAATAAATAGAATCAAGGAAGAAAGAAAAGCCCCTGCCACCAAAAAGAGCAGCATTGGTATCTTCTTTCAAGTGATAAACTGTTGTCCACCCATGTATTTACCTCCATGACCCTCCCTCACCCCCATAAGCCATATATGCATAAAGGTTTTGGCAAACATAGCATGCTGCATATGAAGCAGCACAGAAAATATTACATGCATTACATGGCTGCTTATAAACTCCCAAGAGGTTTGAGGTGAAAAGATCATAGAATCATAGAATACAAAAATCAGAAAGGATCTTAGAAGTCATATAGTCCCATCATTTATAAAACAACAATTTTTTTCTGCAACATCCCTGAAACACGGTCATCCAGCCTCTGCTTGAAGATTTCCAGGGATGGGTAAACTACAGTTTTGAAAGGCAATGTCAAGACCATGTACGAGCATAATCCACTTTCTGCAATTGCTTTTCTCCTGAAAAGCTACATGGAAATCATTTTGTGGAAAATGGAATCATATTTTGAAATGGTATCTAAAGCTACCCTGCAGTGAATCTTTTACAAAGCTGTCAATCCACTTATAATACAAATAATCCTCCCTAATTCATCTGTTTTATGAATTCGGGTTTTTATGTAACTAGTTTTATTAAAGCAGGGAATATCTCCATTGTGAAGATCATCGGTTTTGTTCACAGGATCATAAGATCAAAGATTTAGAGCTGCAAATTAGCTTCTGATGTCGTTTAGCAGGATACCTTTAGTTTACAGATAAGGAAACTGAGGCCAAGATAGGCCAGTGATTTGCTTAAAGTCTCCATTTCATTGAATGACAAAGCCCAGATTTTAACCAAAAGCCTTTGACAACAAATAAAGTCTCCTTTGAACTTATCAGAGAATCCACTGAGAAGGATTTGTCACTGAGTAGAGATTGTTTCTTTTATTGTATTTGTGTCCCCAGCACTTAACAAAAAATGGCATGTAATGAGCATTTAATAAATACTTGTTAGTTGATTGATTGATTCAGGCAATCTCTTTCCTCTCCTCCCTCTCCCCCCACCCCATCCTTGAGCAGTCTGGAATTGTTAGAAGGGTGAAAAGATTCTATTTGTTCTTATGTCCTTGATTTTTTGGCACAGTCAAAATTTCAAGAGGAAAAAGAAATTTGTTCTTTCAATGAGGTTTTGCAAAAGTAGTATCTATTATTAAACCACTTCACCCCTGATTTTTGGCTTTGAAAAAACTATCAAAATAATTATGTGAGATTATGTGAGAGGTTCTTGGGATATGATTTACGCACCTGTTCTTATATTCTGGATAAGCAGTTAGATAGAGAGGCTGTTTCTGGGATCCTTGGACATCTGAGTATGAACAAGACATAGAAGCTTAGTTAGAGTTTTCCCATACTGAAAGAATGCTCTCAATAGGCTTAAGTGATTGCTTTGAACCAGTGCCTTGAATAAATGCACTAGTTACTGTCAAAGCAATAAAATGCCCAAAGCAGGCTGAGAGCATATTTGAAACTATGTCGATATTGAAAAGAATTGTTTCTCATCGTAGGAACTTTGTCACTTGCTTACTGCCATTAAAGTTGTCAGTAAATGCTTTACACAGAGAAAGCAGAATAGTGTTATCCTGAGTGACCTATTACTTCTAAAAATCAATTGCCCAAATCCCTGCAAATATGACCAGCAGTGTATGGAAGTTATCGATGCATAAGAAACCAGCCCAAAGATCTAAGAGATAAGGTGTTAGTCTAAGAAAGTTCTTTCTACTTAGGTACATTTCTGATTTTCCAATCACAACCTTCCTATATAGTTCAAAGCAAGAGTAACATTAAGGAAGAAGGAAAAAACTTAAATAACTCGTTTGGCAAAGAGCTTTATATAAGTACTAGCCAGGAAAACTAGTAGAGATCAAGTCCTAAAATCAATGGATAGGACTTTAATCCAGAAATAGGGAATGCGAAATGGTAACTTAGTCTAAGAGTTCCAGTAGAATCATTTGGTAGAACAGTGGATAGAGCAATGAGCCAGGAGTCAGGAAAACATGATTTCAAATTCAGCTTCAGACATTTACTACTTGTGTGAACTTGGGCAAGCCATTTACTCTCTGTTCACCTCAGTTTTCTCCACTGTAAAATGGTGGTGGTTAATAATAGCATCTAGCTTTCAGGGTTGTTTTGAGAGTCAAATGAGAAAATATTTGTAAAAAAATTGAAATTAGCATGGTGACTGGCACCCAGTAGGTGCTATATAATGCTTACTCCCTTCCCCAGTTAGTAAAGCAGAAAGAATATTATACTTATTGAGCACTGTTTTTTTCTCTTCAAAACATATGTATAGGCACTGTACTAAAAGGGAGAAAAAAGGTTAAGAAACACACATGCACATGTACTTTTGTGTATGTGTATATATCTGATTTCAGATTAATGAAGTTTTATATCTCATAATCTCATATCTCACCATGAAAAACTGGGTAAATGCAAAATTAAAATGATCTTCAAGCTTATGATGTATAATTCATCATCATATCCTTAAGCATAAATTGTTTTGCATTCATACACTCCAGAAAGCAATTGGTAGAAAAGAACGAGACATTCTATAACAACCTCAAGGAATTGAAACTATATTTAGAGGAGCATTCTACTTCCTATTTGCTATTTTAATTTCAAGGTTGAAAAATAATACACTAGTTCAGTTAAATTTTTGACAAATTCCCAGTATCCATCAACTGTACTGGTATCATTGCCTACTATGATGCCAATCAGTGATTAAAGATCTTTCCTGCCCACTCAGTGGACCTCAGGTGGTGCCAGATAAGGGAGGCTAGATTAGAAGCAGGCCTACACCCCTGTGATGTCAATCAGTGTTTAAAGACCTTTTCCACCCATTCAACAGGCCTGGGGGGGCAGTTAAGGGAAGCTTGATTAGTGGTTTGTTGTAGGTAGGCCTACACCCTTTACTTACTAATTACTAAACCCCAGGCCTACACCCATTTGCTGATTGTGCGTGAAGCTCTTAGGGCCTAAAAAGAGTATATATACCCAGAAGGTTGCCATTGTAAAGTCAGAGTTCAGCCCAAGAAAAAGGAGTAAGAACTCCAAGTCGAAAGAGCTTCAGAGAGAGTGCAGAGCAGAGAGTGAAAACCAGGAAACTACAGAGATTAGAGAACTAAGGGTGGAGAGAACACAGGCAGGCAGACAATTGGGATTCATGAGTGTTTACAAGAAGGCCCTAGCAGGGTGGAAGGTTACAGAAAGACTTAGTTCCTTGCTGTAATACTGTGTTATAATTTCTTTGTTGTTACATTGGGATGGATTTACTCTTTTTTGAATATAATTACTGCTATGTTGGGTTGGAGTTATTGGTATTGGAGTTTGATCCTCTGGTGTCTAAATAAATCTTATACTTCCTCTTCCTTACAGCTAGAGGATCTCTTATACTTTGTGATTCTGAACTATACCAACATGTTCATGGTCATCTTTGAGGTCATGAATATTGCCTTACTGTTGCATCTACCTGCTATAGAGAAGGGTAAAAACACTATACTTATCTATCTCCAATCATAATCAAGGATTTTATTGCTGTTTTTGTTCTTGTTATTGGTATTCTTAGTGCTATAGAATTAAAGCTAGAATTAACCTTATACGTCAAATAAAGTACATAAAAGATATTTATTATAAAAATAAGAAAATTGAAGTTCAGAGGCTTCAAAAGGGTTCACATGAGAACCCAGGTACTTGGATTCCTAACCCAACTCTCCTTTATACCACGATTCCTTTTTACAGGTCATCAAACTCTATTTTCCTAGTTTTCAAATTATTCTTTTGGAAACAACACAGTATGCTAAATGTTCCTCCCCATACCCTGACACTAATACACCTTAACAAAATTATCAATTTACCATAAAAAAGAGTTTCCAAGTCTTGACCTATAAAGTACCAACAAATCATACAAAAATATGGGCCATAATCAATTGTTTGGCATCAAATTTTATAGGAGAAAATTATATCTAAGAGACATAATAAGAATTTATCCTTTGGAAAGAGCATAGGATTTGATATCAGAAGATGTGGGTTGAAATATCAACTCTCTATGTCCTATGCTGTGTTATTTTGTGCAAGTCACAACCTTTCTGAATTTCAGTTTCAACATCTTTAGAAAGGAGAGATACATCTTATATACTTAGCAAACTCCTCATATCAGACGTGTTAGGGTCCTAGCAGTGCTGGTTAGCTCCTACTGACAAGAATTATATCAATAAGCATTAGGATCTCCTAAATGCATATGGAGAAACCAAAACATAAGCAATTTAATTCATTTTTGTAGGCTCTGCAACTGTTATCATGAATTTGTATACTCGAATGTTCACAGAAAAGAAGAACTTAATAAGTTCATTACAAATACTTTCAGTGTATCTTTATTACACTTACTAACTGGATAGATTTGGAAAACAGGTTAAAATTATAGTTTCAATATCAAAACTTAAATCACTTTTTCTGGTTTCCATTTGTAAGAATTTGGAGATTAATTGGAATAGAAAGGTTTGTGTAAAGAGCAGTATGAATTGGTTAACCTGACACAATTACAAATATCTGTAAAAATCAGATTGAATTTCAAGGTTTTATGACACCAAGAAAAAATTGTGATCATACAGTTATTCAAAGGAATAATCACAATGATCACATTCACGGAATCCCCAGAAGCAAGCATTACCTTTTAACCTTTGGATTTTCACATAACATAATGGATCAGAGTGGCTTTCTGGGCACATGCCTAGAAGCCGTAGGGAAAAAAAACAAAAGGAAAAACATCAAAAGGCTTCACTATGAGAAGAGACATCATGGTCTAGAATTCTGACCTGTAACTAATGGGATATAGACCTGGGCCCTATGCCAGAGCGACCTCAGCCAAATTACTTATGTTTTCTATACTTTAGATTTTACATCTGTACATGAGAAATTATAATACTTGCCATGCCCTTACCTCCCTGGCATGGTATGGGGACTGATAAGAATAATTTCCAAAACTCTTTAGAACTATCTAAAATAAGCACACTAAATGAGCATTAGGGAATTAGCTTAAGATCTATTTTTTTAAAGCAAAAGCTCAATAAAACTATGAATTGGGATTTTAAAAAGGAAAGTATTTCAGAATATACAAATGTCTCCTTTCATTTATAATTTCTTTTTTATTTTTCTGCTTCCTTCCCCAGTTAAACTTCTTTTCTTTTGGCCAATGACACTCTCTTGCCACCTGTGCAATGCCTCCCCCCTCCACAGTCCCTACCAAGTTTACAGACATAGGTGTAAATCATTGTTGTTGTTGTTTTAAAATTTTAACTTCAAGTGTTCCCTTTCAAAATCCATGGGCACATGGTGTTCCAATTTCAGGTGCTCTGTAGGTTACACCTTGCTGTATTCTTTCCAGATTATCTTTGGGTGACCCACACTGATGACTGAGAAAATTTCCCTTATGCAATAAATGAAAAATTGGCAGCAATCAGTCCAATTCCTTGCTAAAGAGTCCTTGTCTTCACAGAGATTCCTGCTGAAAGGGCAGAAAGGACTGTCTGGAAACTGACTGGTTAGAGGTAGGACATCTGGAGGACATATGGAATTTTATTTGGCACCGTTGACTTTCTGAAGCAACTTGTGGTAACAAAGTAAGGTGTTTTATTTCTTTCTGAATATATTTTCTATTAGATCCAAAAGGAAGAATGAGTGTGTCATTCCATCAATACTAGAAGAATGTTAATTCTTAATTCCAAATGTGGCCAATAAATGAGAAAAAGCACCTCTTTTGTCTCAAAATTCCACAACGACAGCACTTTCCCTCAACACATTCCTGAAGGCCAGTAAATAAAAGAATCTTTTGCCAAGAGAATTCACAATAGATATTGCTCTTTCTTGATTAAATACCCTATAAGAAGCATATGTTTCCCAAATCAAACTGATAGATTTTGACCTTCAGTTTTCTCTCCTTAAATACCTGATGTTTCACGGTGAAAATATCTTGGGGATTGGAAGAACAAGAGGTCTAGAATATCTAGGGAATTTATGAAAAGAAATTCTAAGGAAGGTAGCTTACCCACACCAGATATTAAACTGTACTATAAAGCAGCAGTCATCAAAACTACCTGGTACTAGCTAAGAAACAGAGTTGTGCATCAGTGGAATAAAATAGGTACACAAGATGCAGCAGTCAGTGACCATAGCAATCTATTCTTTGATAAACCCAAAGAATCCATCTTCTACGCTAAGAATTCACTATTTCACAAAAACTGCTGGGAAAATTGGAAAATGGTAGGGCAGAAACTGGCATAGACCAATATCTTACACCATATACCAAAATAAAGTAAAAATGGGTTCATGATTTAGGAATAAAGGCTGATACTATAAGTAATTTGGGAGAGCAAGGAGTAGTTTACATATCAGATTTATGGAAAAGAAAAGAATTCGTGACACAACAATAGAGAGCATTACAAAATGCAAAATAGATAATTTTGATGATGTCAAACTGAAATATTTTTGTATAAAAAAGCCAATGCAACAAAAATTAGGAGGGAAGCAAAAAATTGGGAGAAAATCTTTACAAATAGTGTCTCTGATAAAGGCCTCATCTCTAAAGTATACAGAGAACTGAGCCAAATTTATAGGAATACAAGTCATTCCTCAACTAAGAAATGACCAAAGGATATGAACAGGCAGTTTTCAGAGGAAGAAATTAAAGATATCTATAAGCATATGAAAAAATGCTCAAAATCACTACTGATTATAGAAATGCAAATCAAAACAACTCTTAGGTACCACATCTCACCTGTCAGATTCACTAGAACGACAAAACAGGAAAATGACAAATGCTGGAGAGGATGTGGGAAAATTGAAACATTGTTACATTGCTGGTGGAGCTGTGAACTGATCCAGCCATTCTGGAGAGCAATTTGGAACTATGCCCAAAGGGCTATAAAAATGTTCATATACTTTGACCCAGCAATACCACTTTTAGGGTTGTATCCCAAAGAGATCCCACAAGCGGGAAAAGGACCCATATGTACAAAAATATTTATAGCAGCTCTTTTTGTGGTAGCAAAGAATTAGAAATCAAGGGGATGCCCATCGATTGGGGAATGGCTGAACAAGTTGTGCTGCATGAATGTAATGGAATACTATTATGCTATAAGAAATGAGGAAGATAAAGACTTCGTAATAACCTGGAAAAACCTACATGATATAATGCTGAGTGAGCAGAGCAGAACCAGGAAAACACTACACACAACCACAGATATATGGATTCTGTGATGACTAACTCCGATAGACTTTGCTCTTCTCAGCAATACAAAGTGCAAATCAGCTCCAAAAAACTCATGATGGAGAGAGCTATCTACCTCCAGAGAAAGAACTATGAAGTATGAATGCAGATTGAGGTACACTGTATTCTCTCTCTTTTTTTCCCTCTGTTTTTTTTCTCTTTTGGTTCTGTTTGTGGTTTTGTTTTTTTGTTTTTTCGTTTTGTTTCTCCTTTCTCATGATTCATTCCATTGGTCATAATTCTTCTTTACAACTTGACTATTGTATAAATAAGTTCAATGCAAAATTATATGTAGAAGATATATTTGATTCCATGCCATCTTGGGCGGGGGGGAATCTGGAACTCAAAATTATCTGGAAGTGCTATAAACTAAAAATAAAAAATCTTAATCATAAAAAAGAAAAAAAAAGAAAGTATCTTAGGGGTAAGGACTTCACATGCTGTATACTATCTTAATAGGTCATTCAATCAAATTTAATAATAATTCATGAAAAGCCAACTGTGAATTAAGCATTGTCCTAAGTGATAAAGATAGAGTGGAAGGGGAAAGACAGTTTCTGATTTTAAAGGGTTTATATCCTACAGAGTGGGATTGGGGGTGGTACAATTTAAAGAGTATTTTACCAGGAGTAAACTATAGTTGGAGAAACTACTGGCTTGAGAAAGCTGATAGTTAATTTTCAATGTGAGTGTTTATACTTTGGAAATTGGTGAATGTTAATATTCAGGATTTGATATAACATTTGATTGATTATGTAAACTTAAGAAAGTGATGGAGAAAAATATTAGTAATGTAGATTATTAACCTCAGTCTCCCCATCTGCTAAATAAGAGAATTATGTTATATCACCTTCATAATCTTTTCTAACCATAAGAGATTATATGGTCAGTAAATGGGAGTAATGACGAAGGAAGAATTTTACCTAGGGCCCTGCTTTCCGTATTCAATATACCCTTCTTTGTAAATATCCCAAATCTGGTGAATTGCTCACAAATTCATAAGACAACAAGGTATTGTAGGTCATAGGATCATAGATCATAAACTTAGAGTTGGAAATGACCTTAGATATCATTTTTGACTCCTTTATTTTAAAAACAAAGAGACTGAGGTCCAAAGATGTTAAACTATTGCCCAAGTTCAAGCATCTATCTAATACCTGATTCAAAGTTATTTCTCCCTACCTTCAGATGCAGTGTTCTAGGCAATAGACCACACAATATTTTGAGTTCTGGGCTTAAACTCAGAAAGGCCTTTGCTCAAATTTTACTTTAGATATTTAATCACTGTGTGACCCTAGAAAACTCTCTAAAACAATTTTGTGCCTCAAGAAGTTCCCTAGATGATTGCCACTCTGCCTCATGAGTGTACTGCACACTAAACAAATCACTTTTTTAAAATATTTGGATCCAGGAAACTTTCAGAAGTAGAAAGTGAGTATCTAGTTGCTAATAGGTATAATTCCAGGAGCTGTGAGAGGCACTACTGCCTCAAAATATCTCTCCTATTGGTGTTGGTGTTTGGGAATAAACACCAGGGCTTTTTTCTGAGGGGGGGTGGGGTTGGTTATTTGTTTTGTTTTGGGGTTTTGTAGACATTATAATTAAACTCATTCATGATAGCTGATAAGGAGAGAAACAGAGAGACAGACAGAAACATAGAATAAAGAATCCAAGACAAAATTTTTGTAAATGCTAGTGGTTGGAAGTGAGAGAATACAGAAAAGCACTAGTTAGAACAAGATAGACAAGAAGAAGAAAAATCAAGGGAGAGCAATATCATGAAAACCAAGAGGGAAAAGAGTTTTCAGGAGAAAAGAGAGGGTGATGAAATGTATCAAACACTGAAGAGAGATCAACTAGGATAGGTACTAAGAAAATGTTATGAAATTTACCAATTCACTTTGGAGGTAGAAATTGCAATGTGCTGGTTAGGTCAGAGGTGTGGGGTTGAAAATTGAGTGCATAAGTGAAGAAACTGAGTCAATAAATTAAGTCAAATAAAATAAGCAGTTCATTTTTTAGATTTGGCTATAAAAGGGATAAAATTTTCAGAACAGACCTTTAAGCATAGTCAAGTGAAGGTTTTTATGATGAAATGATGAAAACTTGACTATGCTAATAGACAGTAGGGGCAGACCTGGTAGATAAGAATACAGAAGAACTATTTGGGCAATCTCACCTAGGATTAAAGGAGAACAGATCAAAAACACTATTAAAGGGGTTGGCTTCAGCAAAGAAAGGGGTCACCACTTCCTCAGAGACTGAAGTAAAGGAGATAATGAAGGATGATACAGATGCATTTTGAGAAGTGTATTAGAGGAGAAAGGGGAGCTATGATGATAAATGACCTGCATTTTCTCAACAACATATGAAGCAAGGCCATCTGTTGAAACACAGTGGGTAGGGTAGGCTTATGGAACTTAAGGAAAGAAAAGGTTTAGAATAATTGTCTGAAGAATGTAATAGGAAAAATCAATCATATAATAATAAAAAGATTTGCCATGCACCTCTGAGATCTAATTCAGAATAGGAAACATATATATATATATGTATACATATATGTGTACATATATGTATACATATATATATATGTAGTGGAAGCAATATAGTTTTGTGACATTTTTAGCAGTGTTCAACTGCACTTGATCAGAATTGGAAAAGGCAGATGACGTATCAAATCAGGGCTAATGTTTGCCAAGACATCATCATCAAGAGGATAAGGAGACAAGAGATTCAAGGGCAGAGGATAGTACATAAATGAAAAGCCTAACCATAGGATGAAGACTGTGAAGGACAAGAAAATGAGGTCAGAGCAAGCTTGATGAACAAGGAGAACAAGTCCAGTCGAGGGACTGGAGATCATAAAGGGCAAGAATAGATTCAGAAGTGAGACAGAGGAAGAGAGGAAAGGACCACTGGTCATGACTAGAGATAGAAATTTAAGTATTCAAGTTCATGGAGCTTTATGCTAGGCTTTCTTTCTGCTTGTCTGGCTGGTTATTCACATTCTTCTTTACTTGATAATCTTCCATACCCCACCTCTTAGCTGTAAGTGTCTCCCAGAGTTAATCATTCTGTTTTCTCTGCATATTCTCTCTTGATCTCGTTAGCTCCAATGAGTTAAATTATCACCTCTATGAAAACATATTCTAGGGAAATATATACATCCCTAATCTCTCTCCCTTGATCTCCAGCACCAGCAACTTTACTCATAGGTAGCTCAAACTCAATGTGTCCAAAATGGATGCCCTTATTCTCTCCCACTCCTACTTCTCATTGTAATTTGTAAATTTCTGTCAACAATACCACTAAACTCCTAGTCCCTTAGGTTGGTAACCTAGTAGTCATTCTTAGCTCTTCATTCTTTCTTATCTTCCCTCATATCCAAACAGTTGCTGAGTCTTGTTAATTTTGCCTCCACAACATTTGTCAAATGGGCTTCCCTCTCCCTATCCACATGATTACCAAGATGGTTTAGGTCATCTATCATCATGAATTCCCTTTTGTTTCTTGCTCCACACTATAAAATGATTCTATGCCACCTTCTATTACACCCTGGTTCCCTACTGGACCACAGCAATATATTCTTGTAACTGGTCTTCCTACTTCTAAACTAGTGTTCCTAAAAGACAGTTAACTCACTTTGGAATTTAGAAATAATCCAATTACAATTGAATGAAAAGATGCTTAAAGTTGGAGACTGGCTTTTATTTGAAATTTGGCTCTAACACTTAAGTAGTTGTTTTACCTTAGACGAATTACTTCATCTCTATGAAATTCATTTTCTTCAGTTGTAAAAGAAGAATACTGGTAACACCTATTTCACAGAATCTGTGTAAAATGCATTCTTTTAACCATCTTTCACAAATAAATCCTTTGCCCTACGTAATAACAATTGGGCTAGCAGCAGCTGTTGAAGTGTAAGACCCAACAAGACTAGCAACAAGAGCTGCCAGCACAGATTCCTTTGATCTGCTTTTCTGAGGAAAGCAACTTTAAGGGCTTAACAATCCCACTTCAATTAAACATACATATATCATTCACTTAGTTCAGGGGGAAAAGCCAGCACACTGAACTTCAGAGTAAATACAAATAAATTATAAACATACATTATAGAAACAGAGCAAATAAACATGAAGCAACAGACAGGCCTCTTATCTGTCTAACCAAATCACAATAGTTATGAGAGAAGAACCAATGGGTCTGCGTTAGCAAAGCTGGGGGGAAGTTACAACAGCTTGCCCAGACCCAACACTCCTTCCATGAGTGATCCCCAAAGGCAAAGCACCAACCTCTGAGTTTATATACCGTGTTCAGAGTCAAAGGCCATCACAACATGCAACTCCAACCTATGTAAACCTAAAAGCTTCTGGTGTGACAAACATGCAACTCAAACTCACTTAAACTAGACTTTCCCTTGAGGTAAGCAGGGCATCAAAGACTCCTGATTTAATTAAAAAAAAAAAACAAAGGTAGGACTTGTCAAAGGCACTTGATTAAATAAGTGCCCCAAAAGAGAAAACGGTAAAATAGTCCCACCGTAATTCCTGATACACCCTATTGACTTCTCTCTACCAGTCATACCTTGCCAAACTCTAACTGTCAAACAAATTCTGTTATTTTTACCTGCTTCAAAACTTTCATGTATAAGTACATGAATGATCTCAGGAAAATTCACAGACTTCTAAAATATCAGCATAGAATAAAAAGCAATGAAATCTGGCATTGATGGTAATTTGGGGTTGTAATGTTTTGAAATTCTCATCTTGAATATAAATTTCTTTCTTATAAATTAACAATGCTTTGAGTGTTGGGATTAGAATCTGCGAGTCTGTGACATTGATGAATTTGTAAACAAGTCATTGACTTAAGTGACCCTGACCTAGAGACTTAAGCAGCTCTGGGATCCAGATTTGTTTGTTTGTTTTATCGTCTTTGAACTGGGATAAAATTACTAGCCACCTGTTGTGATGATCAGGTTACTGACATGTCTCAAATACTTTAAAATCTTTGGCTACAAGATAATTTGCATATTAAGAACAAAGACCAGCTTTCCTTGTCTTTACCCAAAATGCTGTGAAAGGGAAAAAAAAGTACAATATTTGAATTCATAAGGTTTGAAGGTTATTTTTGTATTAGTTTTAACTTCAAGCTGTTTTTCTCTGTTGTACTCTTGGCACTGCCATTTTTTAAGTGCAGTGTTTCATTTGCATAATAATTACAAAGTTTAACAAATAGCATTAATGTCTGAAAGGAAGAGGTACACTTCATTCAAATTACTGACAGTATTACATTACACATTTTTAACTCCAATTTTTTTTTTAATGAAAGACATTCCATCTTAATGTGCTATACAGATTCCCAGAGCTCAGCAATATTTGTGTTTTAAAAAGGTAAAACCTCTTCTGTTCTTTAGTCACTACCAATACCCTATTCATAAATACTGATTAGGCACTATTTCACTATGGGGTGCGACATTACTAGCACAGCTCCCTATTCAGGGCCAAAGTGGAAATGTCAGTATAGTAAATTAGGCCAAATGCCCTACTACCCACATACATTAAAGATCATCTTTAATAAATAGATTTTAACTGGCTATTCATATCATTTTAAGTTTGCAAATGTCAAATATTGGTTATGATTACAAAAGAGAAAAAAACAAAAGTCAGAGGACAAAGAAAATGGAAAATGGGATTGGTTTGTTGAAACAGAGGTAGATTTCAATGGGTATAAATGCTTTCAAATGAATCAGAGGGAAGAAAAACAATGAAGGAAGCAAGAATGTTTAATTCTTCATATTAAAGCTTCTGAAATTTCAATCTTTTTAATAATACTATAACATTGAACCCAGAATTCCACTGTCCTCATCTATGTCTATCATTCCTGCCACTCACTTCTTAAAAAGCTCTACTTGAAAGTCTATTATTTAGTTCAAGGGGTAGAGCCAAGATAGTGGAGTATAGAAAGTGCCCAGCTGAGCTCTCCCAACATTCCTCTCCAAACAACTTTAAAATAATGTATAAATCTAATTTTGGAGTGGCAGAGCCAACAAAAAGTCAGTAAAACATTCTTCTAACCCAGGACAACTTAGGAGGTCTTGGTGACACAGGGGTGGAGGCTGACCCAAAGCCCATGTAGGATTCAGACTTGTTTGTTTGTTTGTTTTATCATCTCTCAACCAAGATAAAATTACTAGCCTCCTGTTGTGATGATCAGGTTGCTAACATGTCTCAAATACTTTAAAATCCTTGGCTAGAAACAGCAGTGGTGGGATAAGGTTGTGGTGACAGAAACAGCAGCAGCTTTGGGAATTCTCAAGCAAGAAGTGTAATGGGATCTGACAACTGATCAGAAAAAGATTACAGGGGACCACTGTGTTAGTACTGGACACAGGAACAGATGCTTATATTCACTTCTGGGTTATGATTCGAGGGTGGAGAAGAACAATTTTGATCAAGAGGGAGTAGAAGCCCTGAAAGACAGTATTGCTTTTGGTCACAAGGGATCAGAGACCCTGAGGAGCAATATTAATTGCAATCCCAAAGGAATAGGGGCCCTTTCTGGGTAGAGAACAGAGATTAGCCTGGGAGACCAGTGATCGAAACCTTTCCTGAGATCATACTACCTTATAAGCTCTGAAAACTTCCAAACATCTGGACCTAGGTCAGAAAATAACAGTGCAAAAAGCATAAAGTTTGAGACAGTACATCCCCTTCTCCCCCATGCCAGGAACAGGGCCCAAATTTAACATAAGTATCCAAATTAAAAACAACAGGGTAGAAAAATGAGGGAAAAAAGAACTTGACCATAAAAACCAACTATGATAACAGAGAAGATCAAGACAAAAACAGAAAACAATGAAGTCAAAATGACTGCAAGTAGAATGGAGTCAAGATGGTAGATTAGAGGCAGCCAGCCAGCCAAACTCTCCCAACATTAACCTTCAAAAAACTTTAACATAACACTTCCTCAAATCAAATTTTGAAGCCACAGAACCAACAAAAGGTCAGGATAAGATATTTTTTCCCTACTCTAAGACTATATAGGAGGTCCATAGGAGAGGTCTATAATATCAGTGCTGGGTTCAGCCCAGAGTATGACAGCAGCACCAGTTTGTGGGCCTTAAATGTAGGTGCAACAGTGGCAGTAGAAGCATCAATTTTGAAAAGTTTCAGCCAAAGAGAGTAAACAGGGTGTTGGATGACTGGTCTAAAAAAATTACCTGGGACCCTTTTCTGGAACTGTGTTGATTAATAACTCTATCACCCATATGAGTTTCTGGGTCAAAGTTGTTATGCAGAGAGGTGTGTTATTAGTTGGGAATAAGAAAATAGGGGCTCTTGTACCAAATGTAAAGGGGACAGTAGCACTAGCACTTGTGTTTGCAGTAGAGCAGGGGACCCGGTCACAGTTCTAAGATAAAGAGAAGTACAAACATTTAGGCTACAGGGGATCAGAGTAAAGACCAGAGTGGAGACCAATAAAACGCTGACCACAACTCCCTCCAAATCACACCACATTGGAAAGAAAGAAAACTTGCAAATCCCCAGAACTAGATTTGAAAAGAATAGCATGAAAAAGCCTAAAGGCATACCTAGGTAAGCAAAGCCAAACCTGAGCATAACATTTAAAGTCATAAAGAGCATAACCTTTAAAGGTAAATGAGCAAACAACAAAACAAGAACTTCACCATAAAAAAGTACGATGATGGCAGGGTAGGCCAAGACATAAACTCAGAAGAAGACAACAATGTGGCAAACATCTGTAGACAAAGACTCAGAGAAAAATGCTAGTTGAAAACAAGCTTAACAAGGATTTCTGGAAGAATTAAAGAAAGAGATGAGTGGTAGAGTAAAATTTAGTGGAAAATGTGAGTGATGCAGGAAAATTATGAAAAGAGAATTAAGACTTTGATAAAAGAAGCACAAAACTAAATACCGAAAGAAATAACACCTTGAAATAGATTTGCCTTAATAGTAAAAGAGGCAAAAAAAAAATCAATGAAGAAAAATCTCGTTAAAATGTAGAAAGGGGGCGGGGTGGAGCTAAGATGCCTGCTGGAAAGCAGGGACTTGCATATGCTCTCCCCAAGTACCTCCAAACACCTGTAAAAATGGCTCTGAACAAATTCTAGAGCTGCAGAACCCATGAAATAACAGAGGAAGCAGGGCTCCAGCCCAAGAAAGCCTAGATGGTCTCTGGGAAGGATTTATCGAATGGACTGGGAGCCAGGTAGAACATGCTGTAGCACTCTGAACTAGTGAGCTGGAGTAGTTACCAGACTTCTCAACCCACAAACACCAAAGACAACAGAGCAGGTTAAGGAGGAAAACTGCTGGTTCAGAGTGAAAAGAGTGCGCTGTTTGCCCCAGCCCCAGTGGTGCAGAAGTGGTACAGCTCTGGGGCTGCTTCTAGATCTCCAACTATGGTTACTTCCAGCCCCAGGCTCACCAGTGGGAGGAATTAAGGGGCAGATCAGAACAGGAGTGCAGAGCCTGCTTGGATCTAGGTCACAGTCCAGGTTGGCGGGTCTTGGGGGATGGGGAGCGCTGGTGTGGCAGTGCTTGCTGTGCAGAAGTAGCTCTGAAAACAGCAGCACAGCACCCAAAGCTTGGGACAAAGTACTCTCTACTTTACAAGAAGTCATACCTTGACAAAAAGCTGAAAGAGCAAGTAGTTGGCTGGGAACATGAACAAGCAGCTAAAACAGACTCAGATTCAGACTCAGAGATTAGAATCATTTTTGTGACAAAGAAGATCAAAACAAAGCCAGAAAATGTCAAAAAAAAAGCCAAAGAGCATACATCGAAAGCCTCCGAAAAAATATGAATTGCTCTCAGGCCATGGAAGAGCTCAAAAAGGAATTGAAAAAGCAAGTAAGAGAAGTCGAGGAAAAACTGGGAAGAGGAATGAGTGATGCAAGAAAATCACAAAAAAAAGTCAATGACTTGCTAAAGGAGACCCAAAAATACTGAAGAAAATAATACCTTAAAAAATATCCCAGGGGGGCAGAGCCAAGATGGTGGCTGGAAAGCAGGGACTAGCATGAGCTGCCTGCCAAGTCCTTCCAAAAACCTATAAAAAATGGCTCTGAACCAATTCTAGAACTGTAGAACCTACAAAGTGGCAGGGAAGCAGGGCTTTAGCCCAGGAAAGCCTGGATAGTCTTTGGGTAAAGTCTATCCTCCATGGAGCTGGGAGCAAAGGGGAGTTGAGCTGAGTGTAGCAGAGCCCACCATGTGTGGCGTGGACCAACAAGACCAGGAGCCGGGTGGAGCGTGCCCTAGCGCCCTGAATCAGTGAGTTGCAGCAGTTACCAGACTTCTCAAAGCACAAACACCAAAGACAACAGAGTAGGTTAGTGGGAAAAGCTGCTGGGGACTGGGATAGAGTTTGCAGTTCAGCCACCACCTCAGGGGCAGCGGAGGTGGGGCAGCTACAGAACTATAGCTGCAGTTGCTTCTGGCCCCAGGTCCATCTGGTGGGAGGAATTAAGTGGTGGAACAGAGCAGGAGGGAAGAGCCTGCTGAAGTTCTAAGTCCAGTCTGGGTTGGGGGTTCTTGGGGAAGAAAGAGTGCTGGTGTGGCAGCGCATCCACCCAAGCGTGGAACATAGAACTCTTTAGTCTACAAGCGGTCATACCCTGCTGAAGAACTCAAGGGTCAAGTAACTTGGCTGGGAACATGGACAGGCAGCAAAAACACACCTAGATTCAGTCGCAGACTCTGGAATCCTTCTTTGGTGACAAAGAAGAGAAAAACATACAATCAGAAGAAGTCAACAAAGTCATAGAGCCTACATCAAAAACCTCCTAGAAAAACATGAACTGGTCTCAGGCCATGGAAGAGTTCAAAAAGGATTTGGAAAAGAAAGTTAGAGAAGTAGAGGAAAAATTGGGAAGAGAAATGAGAAGGATGAGAGAAAACCATGAAAAACAAGTCAATGACTTGCTAAAAGAGATTCAAAAAAAATACTGAAGAATATACTGAAGAAAACAGCACCTTAAAAAATAGACTAACTCAAATGGCAAAA
>CM053624.1:232377247-232391558 GCA_028646595.1 Phalanger gymnotis | reverse complement strand
AATGAAAAAATGGAAAAGAATGTGAAATATCTCATTGGAAAAACCACTGACCTGGAAAATAGATCCAGGAGAGATAATTTAAAAATTATTGGACTACCTGAAAGCCATGATCAAAAAAAGAGCCTAGATATCATCCTTCGAGAAATTATCAAGGAGAACTACCCCGATATTCTAGAGCCACAGGGCAAAATAGAAATTGAAAGTATCCACAGATCGCCTCCTCAAACAGATCCCAAAAAGAAATCTCCTAGGAATATTGTCACCAAGATCCAGATTTTGCAGGTCAAGGAGAAAATACTACAAGTAGCCAGAAAGAAACAATTTGAGTATTGTGGAAACACAATCAGAATAACCCAAGATCTAGCAGCTTCTACACTAAGAGATCGAAGGGCTTGGAATATGATATTCTGGAGGTCAATGGAGCTGGGATGAAAACCAAGAATCACCTACCAGTAAAACTGAGTATCATGCTCCAAGGCAAAATATGGGCTTTCAATAAAACAGAGGATTTCCAAGCTTTCTCAGTGAAAAGACCAGGGCTGAATAGAAAATTTGACTTTCAAACACAAGAATCTAGAGAAGCATGAAAATCTAATCAAGAAAAAGAACAAGAAAAAGAAATTTCAAGGGACTTACTAAAATTGAACTGTTCTGTTCACATTTCTACATGGAAAGATGATGTATATGATTCATGAGACCTCAGTATTAGGGTAGCTGAAGGGAATATGCATGTATGTATATGTGTGTGTGTGTGTATATATATATGTATATTTATGTATATATATGTATATATGAGTGTGTATGTATGCATATATGTATATATATATACATATATAGAGAGAGAGACAGAGACAGAGAGACACAGAGAGAGAGACACACACACACATATACAGAGGGGGGGAGAGAGAGAGAGAGAGAGAGAGAGAGAGAGAGAGAGAGAGAGAGAGCTGGCACAGCGTTTGTTGAAGATGAATAAGGGATGAGAGAGGAATTTATTGAGAGAGGGAGATAGGGAGAGAGAGAACGGGGTAAATTAACTTGCATAAAAGTGGCAAAGAAAAAGCAGCTCTGTAGAAAGAGAAGAGAAGGCAGGTGAGGGGGAATGAGTGAATCTTTGCCCTCATCAGATTTTACCCCACAGGAAAGAAGGAGGAAGAAGATAAAAAAGGGGGGATGATAGAAGGGAGGGCAGACGGGGGTGGAGGTAATCAAAAACAAACACTTTCAAAAAGAGACAGGGACAAGAGAGAAAATTGGATAAAGGGGGATAGGTTAGGAAGAAGCAAAATATAGTTAGTCTTTCACAACATGAGTATTGTGGAAGGGTTATACATAATGATAGGCATGTGCATGTTGAATTGCTTGACTTCTTAGGGACGGTGGGTGGAAAGGGAAGAGGGGAGAGAATTTAGAACTCAAAGTTTTAAAAAATAGATGTTCAAAACCAAAAACAAAAAAGTTTTTTGCATGCAACTAGAAAATAAGAGACACAGGCAATGGGATGTAGAAATTTATCTTGCCCTATGAGAAAAGAAGGGAAAAGGGGATGGGAAGGAAGTGGGCAGACAGAAAAGAGGGCTGACTGGGGAACAGAACAACCAGAATATACACCATCTTGGAGTGGGTGGGGGTAGAAATGGGGAGAAAATTTGTAATTCAAACTCCTGTGAAAACCAATGCTGAAAACTAAACATGTTAAATAAAAAAAAGTGCTCCATAAAAAAATGTAATTGGGAAATATTTAATAAAATACAAATGTAATGGAACATAGAATCCACCGAAGAAAATACTGCCTCAAAAATTAGATTGGAGCAAGTGGAAGCTAGTGACTTGATGAGAAATCAAGATATTATAAAATAGAACCAAAAGAATGAAAATATGGAAGACAATGTGAAATATCTCATTGGAAAAACCACTGACCTGGAAAATAGATCCAGGAGAGATAATTTATAAATTATTGGACTACCTGAAATCCATGATCAAAAAAAAAAGTGTCTAGACGTCATCTTTCGAGAAATTATCAAGGAAACAGCCCTGTTATTCTGGAGCCAGAGGGTAAAATAGAAATTGAAAGACTCCACCTCTTGAAAACGATCCCAAAAAGAGAAATCCTAGGGATGTTGTCTCCAAATTCCAGAGCTCCCAGATCAAGGAGAAAATACTGCACACAGTCAGAAAGAAACAATTTGAGTATTGTGGAAACACAATCAGGGTAACACATGATCTAACAGCTTCTACATTAAGGGACTGAAAGGCTTGGAATACAATATTCCAAAGGTCAATGGAGCTAAAACCAAGAATCACCTACCCAGCAAAACTGAGTATCATGTTCTAAGGCAAAATATTGATTTTCAATAAAATAGATAACTTTCAAGCTTTCTCAGTGAAAAGACCAGAGCTGAATAGAAAATTTGACTTTTAAACACAAGGGATTTTATAAAATTGAACTGTTTTGCTTACATTCCTACATGGAAAGATGATGTGTGTAATTCATGTGACATTTCTCAGTATTAGGGTAGTTGAAGGGAATATAAATATACATAGACAGAGGTCACAGGGTGAGTTGAATATGAAGAGATGATATCTAAAAAAATTAAAATTAAGAGATGAGAGAAGGATATATTGAGAGAGGGAGAAAGGGAAAGATAGAATGAAGTAAATTATCTCACATAAAATTGGCAAGAAAAAGCAGTTCTGAGGGAAGGGAAGAGGGGACATGTGAGGGGGAATGAGTGAATCTTGCTCCCATCGGATTTGAGTTGAGGAGGGCATACCATACACACTCAAATGGGTATCTAACCTCACATGAAGGTAGGGGGAAGCAGATAAAAAAAGGGGAGATGATAGAAGGCAGGGCAGATAGGAGGAAGAAGTAATCAAAAGCAAACACTTTTGGAAAGGGACAGAGTCAAGGGAGAAAATTGAATAAAGGGGGACAGGATAGAATGGAAGAAAATATAGTTAGTCTTTCACAACATGACTATTTTGGGAGTCTTTTGAATAATGATACATGTGTGGCCTATGTTGAATTGGTTGCCTTCTTAGGGAGAGTGTGTGGGGAGGAAAGAAGGGAGAGAATTTGGAACTCAAAGTTTTAAAAGCAGATGCTCAAAAAAAGGTGGTTTTGCATGCAACTGGGAAATAAGATACACAGGCAATGGGGCATAGAAATCTATCTTTCCCTACAAGAAAGTAAGGGGAAAAGGGATGAGGGGTAGGTGAGGGGTGATAGAAGGGAGGGCTGCCTGGGGAATGGGGCAATCAGAATATATGCCATCTTGGAGTGGAGGGAGGGTAGAAATAGGGAGAAAATTTGTAACTCAAAATCTTGTGGAAATCAATGCTGAAAACTAAAAAAATATCAAATGATAAAGTATGGAATTCAAAAGCAGAATAGGCCAAATGGAAAAGGAGGTAAACACTAAAATGAACTCCTTGAAAACAAGATTGCCCAACAGGAATAAGAGGTAAAACAATAAATGAAACATGAGACATCAAGAAACAATAAAACAAAATTGAAAGAATAAAAACAAAAGAAAAAATATGAAATAACTACTTAGAAAAACAACTGACATGGGAGAAAAGATTGAGGAGAGGTATTTGAAGAATTATTAGGCTACCCTAAAATTAGGATTTTTAAAAAGCCTATATACAATAATTCAAGAAATTATCAAGGAAAACTGCCCCAATATCTTAGGTACAGGCTTAAAATAGAAATCCACTGACCACCTCCTGAAAGAGATCTCAAAATAAAGACTCCCAGGAATGTTAGAGCCAAAGTCCAGAGCTACTATATCATGTAGAAAATACTGCAAGCAGTCAAAAAGTAACCACTAAATATTGTGGAGCCACAATCAAAATTACAGCTTCCAAATTAAAGGAGAAGAGGTCTTTGAGATTTAAGAAGGCAAAAGAATTAGGATTGCAACCAAAAATAGCCTACCCAGAAAAACTGAGTATAATGTTTCAGGAGGAAAAAAAAATGGATATGCAATGAAATAGAGGACTTTCAAGTATTCCTGACAAAAAGATCAGAGCTAAATGGAAAATCTGACATTCAAACAATAGACTTAAGAAGAGCATAGAAGGCAAAAATGAAAGCATAATCTTAAGTGACTGAAAAAGGTAAATCATTTATATTCCTATATGGTGTGTTGGTAAGCAAAATGGTCTCTCAGCACTTAGTTCAAGTGATTAGCCCTTGAAGAGTTTGGCCTTTGTTTCCTTTATTAGATTTGGGAGTCCTTGGTGGCCTCCTTGCCTCAGGGAAGGGCCTAGTTTATGCATGAGTTTGAGTGACATGTTTGGGACATCAGAGGCTTTTAGACCACATGGGTTTAAATTGCCTCTTTGTGATGTTTCTAGGTCACGTGGGGGAGTCGCATGTGTGACTCACCCTGGACCCTGAAAAAGATATAAAACCAGGGGTTGGCTTTCTCTTTTTCAGAGTTCTTTCCCACAGCAGTGGTGGTGCAAGTGACTCTGGGCTAGCCCATGTTGTGAGCTCCCGGACTGAACCTAGATGTTGGTAACTATGAATCTGTATTGGTCTGTCTGTCGATGTTTGTAATTTGTTTAGGGCTCTCAGTCGTGCTGGTGTGCTGATGCGGAGACTGCAGGCAGCTGTAGCTAAGGGCCCTCCAGCTTGTTCCCAATGCTGGGACTTTGTTAAACTCTGGTAATTATGTATTGGTATTTGAATCAGACATGGTCTGTCTGTCCATGTTTGTACTTTGTATTTTGCTTTGAAGTTCAGAGTGCTGGTTTTTCCCCTGAACTAAGTGAATGATATTTGTATGCTGAAATAAAGTAAGCTTGCCAACCCCTTAACATTCCTTTCCTTACTAAAGCAGATCAAAAGAACCTGGGTGCTGGTTGTGTTGGTCTTTCACCCCCCAACAGCTGCTAGCCGGATTGTTGAAACATATGCGGAGATGTGGAAATCTAGGGGTTACAGAAGATAGAGAACCGGGCATGAAGTCAGGAAAACTGGTCTTCATGAGTTCAGATCTGGCCTGATGCATTTACTAGCTATTTGATCCTGGGAAAGTCACTTAACCTTCTTTGCCTTAGTTTCTCATCTCTAAAATGAGCTAGAGAAGGAAATGGCAAACTTCTCCCAGCATCATTGACAAGAAAACCCAAAATGGGATCACAAAGAGTTGGACACAACTGAAACAACTGAACAATAGGAAGATGATAGATGTTAACTCCTAAGAACTTTATCATGACTAGGGCACTTAGAAGGACTCTACTTAGAATTTTCAGAAAAAGAATTGAAAGCTACCTATAGCCATGTTAAAAGTACTGTAAATCACCTCTGCTTAGAGAAATGTAAATTAAGGCAACCACTGTTGGGGAATTCTCTTACCCCATACTCCCAGGCCTTTGTCCAGCAAAGGCCTGATCTCATGGGCAATGATGAGGCCGGAAGCCAAGGTGGTGAATAGCTCCGTTTAATTAAGACAGCGACCAGATTTTATAGCCTTCATTACGTAGTACTAGGACTGTCTTGATCCACCTACTCTCCGCCTATTCTTCTCCTGTTCTCCTCCTATTCTCCTCCCCTTTCTTTCCCGTGCTCTCCCCATGATTCACCTGTGCACAGGTGAACCCAGAAAAGAACCCTGCACCACGTTGCCAACAAAGGCGAGACCCTTCCTCCAGACTCCATCTTGTTCCTCCCATGCCTAAGAGCCCTGAGGTTTCTTAGTTGGCGTCTGGGTGCGGAGGTCCAACGATGTTTGGGGTCGGCTATAACTCATCCCGTTACAAACCACCTCACACTTAACACAAATAACAAATGCTGGAGAGGATGAGGAAAAAGAGGTAGAATAATAAATTGCTGGTTAAGTTATGAACTGGTTCAATCATTCTGCAGAACAATTTGCAATCATACCAAAGAGAAATTAAACTGTGCATAAATTTTGAGCTAGCAATACCACTACCAGGTAAATAACCTAAAAACAGGGCTGCCCAAATACAGATGTGGCCCACAGTGTGATTTATGCAGCCCACCTACAAGCAAAGAAATTTACATAAATGCTTTATTAAACAAAGCCGAGCTACTGCTGAGCTCTCACTAAAATGGCAAATCAAAATATAGTTTCTGTTCTTTCAATAAAAACCTAAGGTTGGACATCTCTGCCCTAAAAAGATCAAAGAAAAAGGAAAAGGACATAAATGTACAAAAATAATTATAGAGGTTCTTTTTGTGGTGGCTAAGAATTAAAAATTGAGAGCATGCTCAGGGGAAAGGCTGAACAACTTATGTCATATGATTGTGATAAAGTATTATTGTGCTATTCTATAAGAAATGACAAAGGGGGTGGTGTCAGAAAAATGTAGCAAGTTCTATATGAACTGATGCAAAGCTAAGAGAAAAGGACTGGGAGATCATTGCGTACAGTATCAAATATGCTCTAATGATGATCAACTGTGAAAGACTTGGCTACTCTTATCAACAAAATGGTACGAGACATTTCCAAAAGAGTGATGATGAAAAACTGCTATCAACCTCCAGAGAGATAACTGATGAACTCTGAGTGCAAATTGAATCAAATTTTTACTTTGTTTATTTATCTTCCTTTTGTGATATAACTAATATGGACATATGTTTTGCATGATTTCACATATATAATTGATGCCATTTTACTTCTCTTCTAGATGGGTGCAGGACAGGTGGAGGAAAGGTGGAGAATTTGGAACTCAAAACTAAAAAAAATAAAAGAACATTTACAATAAATAATATTTTGAAAAAGAAAAAAATAGCTACAAGCAAAGCCTTAAAGATAAAAAGGTGAATTGGGCAAAAGTGCTAAAAGAATTCCTAGAAGATCTAAAAATTATTTTCACAATCAAATAAAAATAAGAGAGGAACAAATAGTTAAAGAAATGAAAATAAAGAAAGAAAATTATGAAAAAGCAATTAATAGCTTGGTAAAAGAGGCAAGTAGAAGCTAATGATTCCATGAGACACCAAGAAACAATAAATCAAAGTCGAAACAAAGAAAAAAACTACAGAACATGTGAAATATCTCATCAGGAAAAACTAACCTGGAAAATAAGTCAAAGAGAGAGAATTGAAAGATCAGACTACTTGAAATTCATGGTCAAATAAAGAGCCTAGACAGATTTCAAGAAATCATGAAAGAAAACAGCAACAATATCATAGAACCAGAGGTTAAAATAAAATAAAATAAAAATGGAAAGAATCTACATGTTATCCCTTAAAAGATATCCCAAAACAAATGCTTCCAGCCATATTATAGCAAAATTCCATAAATACAAGGGCAAAAAGAAAATACTTCACATACTGAGTGGGGGGGGGGACACATTTAAATACCATAAAGCCATAATCAGGATAAGACAAATTTTAGCAACTACCAATTTAAAGAAGCAGAAAGCTTAAAATTTCTATAGTATAGAAAGCTTAAAATATAGTATTCTAGAAGGCAAAAGACCTGTGATTATAAAAAAATAATCTACCCAGAAAAAACTCAATATAATTCTTTGGGGGAAAAAAGGTATTTAATGCAATACAGGACTTGCAAGAATTCATGATGAAAAGACCAGAGTTGAATAAAAATTTGACTTCACATGACAAGATTCAAGAGAAGTATGGGGTAGGCCAGGGGAAGTGGGGCAGAGCAAGATGGCAGAGCAGAAGCAGGGACCTGCTTGAGCTCTCTCACAAACTTCACCAAATACCTTTAAAAATGATTCTAGGGGGCAGAGCCAAGTTGGCAGCTGGAAAGCAGGGACTCGCGTGAGCTTCCCGCCAAGTCCCTCGTAAAACCTGCAAAAAATGGCTCTAAACAAATTCTAGAACTGAAGAACCCATAAAATAGGAGAGGGAAGAAGGGATCCAGCCCAGGACACCCAGGTCTCTGGTTGAAGTCTATCATGCAAGAAGTTGGGAGCAGGAGAGGAGCTAAGCAGAGCCTAGTGTCGGAGGTGGCAGGACCAACCAGACCAGGGGACAGGCACAGCAGGCCATAGTGCCCTGAATGAGCTGTGGCAGTTACCACACTTCTCAACCCACAAACACCAAAGACAACAGAAAAGGTTAATAGGAAAAGCTGCAGGGGAAAGAGTGGAAAGAGCTGGAGGTTCGGTCACTGCCCCAGGGGCAGCAGAGGTGGGGCAGCTAAAGGAACTAGAGCTGCAGTTGCTTCCAGGCCCAGGCCCACCTGGTAGGAGGAATTAAGTTGAGGATCAGAGCAGGAGTCAGGGCCAGCATAAGATCTGAGTCCAGTCCATGTTGGGTGTTCTTGGGGAAGGAGGAGTGCTGGAGTGTCAGAGCTGGCTGTAATAGCTCTGACAGCGCATCCCCTCAAGCTTGGAACAAAGTACTCTTTGTTCTACAAGCAGTCATATCCTAACAAAAAAACTCAAGGGTCAAGTATGTTGGCTGGGAACATGGCCAGGCAGCAAAAACAGACTTGGATTCAGTCTCAGACTTGGGACTCTTTCTTTGGTGACAAAGAAGACCAAAACATACAGCCAGAAGAAGTCAACTAAGTCAAAGAGCCTACATCAAAAGCTTCCAAAAAAACATAAACTGGTCTCAGGCCATGGAAGAGCTCAAAAAGGATTTGGAAAAGAAAGTTTTAGAAGTAGAGGAAAAATTGGGAAGAGAAATGAGAAGGATGCGAGAAAACCATGAAAAACAAGTCAATGACTTGCTAAAGGAGACCCAAAAAAATACTGAAAAATATACTAAAGAAAACAGCACCTTAAAAAATAGACTAACTCAAATGGCAAAAGAGCTCCAAAAAGCCAATGAGGAGAAGAATGCCTTGAAAGGCAGAATTAGCCAAATGGAAAAGGAGGTCCAAAAGACCACTGAAGAAAATACTAGCTTAAAAATTAGATTGGAGCAAGTGGAAGCTAGTGACTTGATGAGAATTCAAGATATTATCAAACAGAACCAAAGGAATGAAAAATGGAAGACAATGTGAACTATCTCACTGGAAAAACCACTGACCTGGAAAATAGATGCAGGATAGATAATTTAAAAATTATTGGACAACCTGAAAGCCATGATCAAATAAAGAGCCTAAATATCATCTTCCAAGAAATTATCAAGGAGAACTTCCCTGATATTCTAAACACAGAGGGTAAAATAGGATTTGAAAGAATCCACAGATTGACTCCTCAAATAGATCCCAAAAAGAAAACTCCTAGGAATATTGTCACCAAATTTCAGAGCTCCCAGATCAAGGAGAAAATACTGCAAGTAGCCAGAAAGAAACAATTTGATTACTGTGGAAACACAATCAGAATAACCCAAGATCTAGCAGCTTCTACATTAAGAGATCGAAGGGCTTGGAATTCGATATTCTGGAGGTCAATGGAGCTAGGATTAAAACCAAGAATCACCTACCCAGCAAAGATAAGTATCATGCTCCAAGGTAAAATATAGACTTTCAATAAAATAGAAGACTTTCAAGCTTTCTCAGTGAAAAGACCAGAGCAGAATAGATAATTTGACTTTCAAACACATGAATCAAGAGAAGCATGAAAAGGTAATCAAGAAAAAGAACAAGAAAAAGAAATTGCAAGGGACTTACCAAAGTTGAAACTTTTTGTTTACACTCCTACATGGAAAGATGATGTGTATGATTCATGAGACCTCAGTATTAGGGTAGCTGAAGGGAGTATGAATATATATATATGTCTGTGTGTATGTATGTGTATAGACAGAGGGCACAGAGTGAGTTGAATATGAAGGGATGATATCTAAAAAAATCAAATTAAAAGATGAGAGAAGAATATATTGAGTACAGGGAGAAAGGAAAGAAATACAATGGGATAAATTATCTCACATAATAGTGGCAACAAAAGCAGTTCTGTAGGAAGGGAAGAGGAGGCAGGTGAGGGAGAATGAGTGAATCTTGCTCTCATCGGATTTGACCTGAGGAGGGAATACCATACACACGCAATGGGGTCTCTTACCCCATAGGAAAGAAGGAGGAAGAAGATAAAAAATGGGGTATGATAGAAAGGAGGGCAGGTGCAGGAGGAGGTAATCAAAAACAAACACTTTTGAAAAGGGGCAGGGTCAAGGGAGAAAATTGGATAAAGGCGGATAGGTTAGGAAGGAGCAAAACATAGTTAGTCTTTCACAACATGAGTATTACGGAAGGGTTTTACATAATGATACGCATGTGGCCTGTGTTGAATTGCTTGACTTCTTAGGGAGGGTGGGTGGGAAGGGAAGAGGGGAGACCATTTGGAGCTTAAAGTTTTTTAAAAACAGATGTTCAAAAACAAAAAAAAAGTTTTTGCCTGCTACTGGGAAATAAAATAGAGGCAGTGGGGTGTAGAAATTCATCTTGAAAGGAAGGGAAAAGGGGATGAGGGTAGTGGGGTGACAGAAGGGAGGGCTGATTGGGGAATGGGGCAACCAGAATACACACCATCTTGGTGTGGAGGGAGGGTAGAAATGGGGAGAAATTCATAATTCAAACTCTTGTGAAAATCAATGCTGAAAACTAAATATATTAAATAAATAAATTAAATAAATAAAGAAACAAATTTTTAAAAAATGATTCTTAACAAATTCTAGAAGAACAGAAGCCACAAAATGACAGACTAGAGAAAATTTCTAGCCTAAGAAAATCTGGAAGGTTGACAGGAAGGGTCTATCACACCAGGCTGGGAACAGATGAGGCTGGAGCAGGCCTTACAGGACTGAATCACTGGCAGGTGTGGCAGTTTCCAGACTTCTCAAACCATAAATGCCAAAGCCTGCTTCAAAGGTCAGCGGGAAAGGTCTCTTGCCTGGATGAGAGAGGAGCATGGTCCAGCCCCTGCACTTGATCAAGCCCCAGGGGCCACAGCAACAGCTGTTTCTGGAGCTCTCTGCCTGCAGGCAGTGGGGGAATCAAGTGGCTGATCTGGGTTGCAGTCCTGGGTGGTGGTCCTGGGCTAGGAGGAGAACTGGTATGGCAGAGCTTGTGATTGCAGTGGAGAGGGAATCTTTCTCAAAGTTCCAAGGCAGAAAAGAATGCTTGTGGTTGGGTTGCTCACAGATCAAAGCACAGGCCTGGAGAGGGATAAATACCTCTCCTTATATCATACCACTTTGGAAGAGCTGAAAATTTACATATCTCTAGAAACTGGTGAAAACAGATGCACAAAATACCTGAAGTTTAGGGCAGTAAACTCTTTACTTAAAAAAGAGCTCAAAGGTCAAATAATTGTCTGGGGAAATGAGCAAACAGAGGAAAAATCAGACTATGGAATCTTACTTTCTTGGTGAAAAGGTATTTATGTATGTCCTTGGTGACAAGGAAAATCAAAGCATGCAACCAGAAGAAGACAGCAGAGTCAAAGTTCCTCCATTGAAATCCTCCAAGAAAAATATGAATTGGTGTCAGGCCATGGAAGAGTTCAAAAAGGATTCCAAAAATCAATAAGAGAAATAGAGAAAAATTGGGAAGAGGAATGAGAGTGATACAATAAAATCATGAAAAATGAGTCAATAGTTTGCTAAAGAAGACCCCCCAAAAATGCTGAAGAAAATAACACCTTTAAAAATAGAATCACCAAAATGGCAAAAAGGGTCCAAAAAGTCAATGAGAAGAAGAATGCCTTAAGAAACAGAATTGACCATATGGAAAAGGAAGTCCAAAAGCTCAGTGAAGAGAATAATTCCATGAAAATTAGAATAAAGCAAATGGAAGCTAATAATTTTATGAAAAATCAAGAAATTATTAAACAAAACCAAAAGAATGAAAAAAATAGAAGACAATGTGAAATATCTCATTGGAAAAACCACTGACCTGGATAATAGATCCAGGAGAGATAATTTTAAAATTATTGGACTACCTGAAAGCCATGATCAAAAAAGAGCCTAAACATCATTTTGAAAAGAAATCATCAAGTAAAACTGCCCTGATATTCTAGAACCAGAGGATAAAATAGAAATTGAAAGAACCCACCAATAACATCTTGAAAGGTATCTCAAAAGGAAAACTCCAGGAAATGTTGCAGTTAAATTCTAGAGTTCCCAGGTCAAGGAGAAAATATTACAAGCAGTCAGAAAGAAACAATTCAAGTATTGCAGAAACACAATCAAGATAACACAAGATTTAGCAGCTTCTACGCTAAGGGATCAAAAGACATGGAATATGATATTCTGGAGGTCAAAGGAACAAGAATTAAAACCAAGAATCACCTACACAGAAAAACTGAATACAATACTTCAGGGGAAAAATAGAATTTCAATTAAATAGAGGACTTCCAATATTCTTGTTGAAAAGACCAGAGCTTAATAGAAAACTTGACTTTCAAATACAAGCATCAAGAGAAGAATGAAAAGGTAAACAGGAAAGAGAAACCATAAAGGACTCATCAAATTTGAACTGTTCACATTCCTACATTGGAAGATGATATTTGTAACTCATGAGACCTTTCTCAGTATTTGGGTAGTTGGAGGGAATATGTGTGTATGTGTTTGTGTGTGTGTATACCTATATATATGTATATATGGGTACGTACACACACACACACACATATATACATACATATACATATATTTGTGTGTATACGTGTATGTGTATATGTATGTGTGTATGTGTGTGTGGAGAGAGAGAGAGAGAGAGAGAGAGCATAAGGTAAGTTAAATATGAAGGGATGATATCTAAAAAATAAAATTAAATGTTGATAGGAGTACACTAGGAGGAAGAGAAAGGGAGAGGTAGAATGCAGTAAATCAACCCGTCATTCCACATAAAAGAGGCAAAAAAGAGATTTTACAAAGGAGGTGAAGAGGTGGAAGGTGAGAAGGAATATGTGAGCCTTACACTCATCGGATTTGGCTTAAGGAGGCAATTACATGCACATTCAATTGGGTATGGAAATCTATTTTTCTCCCACAAGAAAGCAGGGGGGAAGGGGATAAGAGGGGGGGTGGGTAATAGAAGGGACAGTAGATTGGGGGAAAGGGTAATCAGAATCACACACTTTCATTTGGGAACAGGTCAAAGGACAGAATAAAATTAATGGAGGAGAGGACAGGATAGAGGGAAATGTAATTAGTCTTTCACAACATGACTGTTAAGGAAGTATACACATGTATAACCTATTTGGAATTGCTTGCCTTCTCAATGAGGGTGATTGGGGAGGGAGGAAGGGAGAAAATGTGGAACTTAAAGCTCTAAAACTTAAACTTAAAAATAGACAATGGGGCATAGAAATCTATCTTGCCCTATAGGAAAATGGAAGGGAAGGGGATAAGAGAAAGAGGAGCGGAAATTTTGGAATTCAAATTCTTGTGGAAGTGAATGTTGAAAACTGAAAATAAATAAATTTAATAATAACAAAAAATAGAAGTATAAAAACATAAACATGAAAGTGAAATTGTAAGGGGCTCGCAATTTAAAATCTAGACAATTTTACATGAAACATACACAGACACATTCTAGAAAGTGCTTTTACAGTTGAGGGGGAAATGGTGGCTGGGCAGATAATGCTTGAACCTCATTCACATCTATATTAGTTCAAAGAGGGAAAATATGCATATGTATACAAACACACACACAGTTGATAATAGAAATCTATCTCATCCCACAGAGAATTAGGAGGAGAAGGGGTAGGTGACAAAAGCAAGAGCAGATAAGAGCAAAAGAGGATTTAAAGGAGGGTCAGGAAAGAGAGAGACAGAGAGAGAGACAGAGAGAGAGAGAGAGAGAGAGAGAGAGAGAGAGAGAGAGAGAGAGAGAGAGTATAAGCAAGAAAATTGGATGGAGAGAAATGTACAGTGAGTAATAATAACTGTCCATGCGAATGACATGAACTCACACATAAAACAGAAGAAGATGGCAAAATGTATTAGAAACCAGAACCCTAAAATATATTGTTTATAAGAAACACATATTTTTTTTTAATTCTTTTATTTTTATTTTATTTATTTTTTTTTGGTTTTCAGCATTGATTTTCACAGGCGTTTGAATTACAAATTTTCTCCCCATTTCCCCCCCCCCCACTCCAAGATGGCGTACATTCTGGTTGCCCTGTTCCCCAGTCTGCCCTCCCCTCCGTTGCCCCATTCCCCTCCCATCCCCCTTTCCCTTCCTCTCTCCCCTGTTCCCTTCTCATCCACCCTCCCTAAGAAGTCAAGCAATTCAACGTGGGCCCCATGCATATCATTATGTATAACCCTTCCACAATACTCATGTTGTGAAAGACTAACTATATTTTGCTTCTTCCTAACCTATCCCCCTTTATTGAGTTTTCACCCTTGACCCTGTCTCTTTTCAAAAGTGTTTGTTTTTGATTATCTTCATCCCCATCTGCCCTC
>CM053624.1:232357177-232376747 GCA_028646595.1 Phalanger gymnotis | reverse complement strand
TGCAGATTAAAACAACTCTGAGATACAACCTCACACCAATCAGATTGGCCGATATGACAAAACAGGAAAGTGATAAATGCTGTAGACGATGCAGGAAAGTTGGAACACTAATTCATTGTTAGTAGAGCTGTGAGCTGATCCAACCATTCTGGAGAGCAATTTGTAACTATGCCCAAAGGGCTATAAAATTGTGCATACCCTTTGATCCCAATATACCATTACTAGGTCTGCATCTCAAAGATATCGTGAAAAAAGGGGAAAAGATCTACAGGTACAAAAATATTTATAGCAGCCCTTTTCAAGTTGGCAAAATATCAGAAATTGAGGGGATGGCCTTCAATTGGGGAAAGGCTGAAAAAGCTTTGGAATATGAATATAATGGAATACTATTGTTCCATAAGAAATTATGAACAGGCAGGTTTCAGAAAAACCTGGAAAGATGTATAAACTGATGCAAAACAAAATGAGCAGAACCAAGAACAACAATGTACACAATACCAGAAACATTACGTGATGATCAGCTATGAATGGCTCAGCTCTTCTCAGCAACATAATAACGCAAGTACAAAGTACTCATGAAAGAAAATGTAGATTGAAGCATATTTTTGTCACTTACTTCCTCATAGTTTTATTTCCTTTTGACCTGTTTCTTCTTCCACAACTCTGATGCCTATGGAAATGTGTTTTACATGATAGCACATGCATAGACTATATCAAACTGCCTACCACTTTCAGAAGAGAGTAGGGGAGAGAGGGAGAAAAATTTGGAATTCAAAACCTTGTAAAAACAAAAGTTTTTTTTCTAAATATGTAATTGGGGAACAAATAAAATATTATTTAAATTAAAAAAGAAAAGAAAAAAATTTGGCCCTGACACATAAGCAGAGGTAAGTTATCTGCCTACTTCAAAGAGTTTTTATAATTTATAGGGGATATACAACTAATAAGAATGTCTTGGAAACAGTAGAGTCTATTTTCTTCATTTTGCTCTGTAGTAATTATCTTTTCAGGAAGAAACATCTCTAGAAGGTTTATCTTTCTTGAAATCAGTACAAGTACAATAGCAAAGCAGTTGTATAATAAAAAGTTTTTCATCCTCTCTTGGAGCCTATCAATGGCAATTCAAACTTCAGGTTCTCTACAGTGAAGAGAGGTAGACTCAGTACTGAATGACCATCTATATCCCTCCTCTACCCACCTCTTGACCTATTAAGTATTCAATATTTTTACATAGCCATCATCTTTGAGCCATCTTTGGACAATCATTTCCCAAATACTAGATTAAGCACTCAAGAGATCAAAGACAATGTATCCCAAAACAAGAAACAACATTTGATAACAAAGTCAGATATTATCAGTGAATGTTCTTTATCATGACCAGGATTTGTATTGTTAGCTAGTAAACTAGAATAAACAAAAAAGCTATGCGATCATCTAAATCAGAGCTTCTTAAACTGTGGGTTGTGACCCCCAAATGGGGTAATGCAACTGAATATGGAGATCATGAAAAATGTGGCAACTATAAAAGGTTTCTGAATGTGCAACAACCAAAAATTAATTCAAAATCAAATATGTAATGAATCCAAGGTGCTTGTGGTAGTGCTTGCCCATGTTACATCATGTGACTTCATTGCAGCCTTGTTTCTGAACATACAACATGCATACTTTACAACGAGCATACTATCATACCGTAGAATGCCAATGAATGCTGCCAAAAACACCTCAGCTCAGATTCAAGACCATTGTATGTTGTGAATTGCAGTGTTTTTACTATATGTACAAAGTTTTCTGCTCTTATAGAAACATACAAAATTAATTATGGAAAATAAAGACTTTTAATATTTTCCTACCATCATTTCTTTGCTTTATGTATCAAGTTGTATTGTGTTAGAATGTTTGATTTTTAAAGTTGCTGTTATCTTCTTTTATAGAAACGTGTTTTATTGCAGCAAGTAAAGACAAAAGCCGTTTAACATTTCTCTGCCATCACTGTTGTATGTATATGTAAGTGTGAACATAATTTAAAAAAAAATGTTTTTGATGAGGCAGTTGGGGTAAAGTAACTTGCCCAGGGTCATACAGGTAGTAAGTATCAAGTGTCTGGGGCCAGATTTGAACTCAGGTCCTCCTGAATCCAGGGCCACTGCTCTCTCCACTGTGCCACCTAGCTGCCCTGTGAACATTGGTTTTTTTTTTGTTTTTTAATTAAGTACAAATTTAATTTCACACTCTAAAGCTAGTATTTTCTTGAGAAATCTTTAAAAATGTTTATTTGTTTTTTAAGAGAAAACTGTTTTTCAGTAATACACAAGTGGCTAAACTGAGACAGAAGAGGTAAAAATACTGATGACAATGTGTTTGAGTCTTTGCTACCAGGTTGTAGTACACAGAAATTGAGAAGAAAAAGAAAATATGCTGAATCATTTTTGCAATATAGATTTACTGCTAGTAATGATGATGGTGTGGAAAAACCTCTTTGCTTAATTTGAATGAAGTTTTGTCTGCAGGGAGCATAAAAACAACCAAACTAAAATAACATCCTAATACTAAGCCTGCGGAGTACTGCAATAAACCAAAGGGATATTTTGAATGACTTTTAAAATCTTCAAGTAAAGAAAAACAATATTTTGAGAAATATATTGCTATCAATGAAAAATATTTACTTGTATCTTATGAAATTTGTTATTTAATTGCAAAAACTAAAAAATCCTACATGATAGGAGATCTTATGTCATCCTCTGCTATTAAAATTTCAGAAATAGTTCATGGGGAAAAATATGAGGATGGAATTCATAAAATTCCTTTATCAAATGATAGTGTTTCCAAAAGAATTTCTGAAATTAGTAATGACCAGTTCCAGCAGCTTATTATTAGGTTTAAGGGCAGCCCAAAGTTTGCAGTTTAGTCAGATGAAGTAACCGGTAATTCTAACATGGCCCCACTGTTACTTTATGTAAGATGTGTTTATGAAAGAAGCATACACAAGGAATTATTGTTTTGTCACCCTTTGGAGGGGAACACAAGAGAAGAAGATATATATCTTAATATCAATGAATTTTTCACAAGCAAAGGTTTACAATGAAAAAAATGCATTGGAGTCTGAACATTTGGTGCTGGAGCAATGATGGCTGACAATGTTGTTTTTGTAGCAAAAATTGAAACTGGCGGCAATATCACTTTTATTTACCACATGATACATTAAAAGGCACTCTATTATGGAAATTTTTACATGACTACACATGTATAACCTATGTTAAATTGCTTACCTTCTCAAGGGGGGGTGGAGAAGGAGGAAAGGAGAGAATTTCTTACTCAAAATTTTAGAAATTAACGCTAAAAATTGTTTTTACATTTAATTGTGGAAAAATAAAATCCTAAATAATTAAAAAAAAAGAAAGCCAAAGAATTGAGGAAGAGGACAGGAATAAAACCTCTGTTCTCTGGTAATCATACAGATACTAACGGAACAAAATAAGTTATGATGATATACTGAATATGATAAATCTCATAAAACTTAAAGCTGTGTCTAAAAATAGTTTTGAGAAAAAAAAGAAGTTATCTAACTATACAGAATAAAGCATATTTACAAAAATTCTTTATTTCATCTTATGGGGGGGCAGGGTGTGTCTTCCTTCATGATATACATTACAAATCTTTAGTAACTTATTAAATAGTCTTCATGAGTTACCATAACAAAACATAACACACACAAACATAACATAACACACACACACAAAAGAACAAACAGAACAAAACAAAACAAAATTAAATGATTCCCTAGCAGAAAATCCTTGGTTATAAACTATGTTTGACTGTCCTGGGAAAATAAACACATAGTCTGTCACTTCAGATTTTACTAATACCTTCCCACAGTTGTATTCACCAAGAATAACTGTTGACAGTTCAGAGTCACATCCAAAGCATAGTTTGGAATTCTGCAGAACTAGTAAAATGTTAACTAGAAATAAATATTTATTATTGGGTATTATATGCTTTCATTGTGGTTTGTGTGTGATATGATAGAGTTATGAGAATAAAATAAACAATTAAATCTAACTCATTTTCAACTCAGTGATCCTGAAATCCAGTAATTACAAATTTTGCCAATAGCTACATTTTTTTGCTGTTGACTTTTGGAGATAATCAGGGTTAAGTGACATGTGCATGGTCACACACCTAGTGAAGTGTCTATGGCCAGTTTTGAACCTAGGTCCTCCTGACTTCAGGGCTGGTGCTCTATCTACTGTGCCACCCAATTGCACCAATACTAGCTATCTTAAGTGTGTCTTAACTCCTTGCAGCCTTGCATTTCCTTCTTTCCTGCAATGAAGTATGAATAATACTTAAACTACTATCTACTTCACAGGATTGTGATTGAACTAATGCTATTTTTATTAGTATTTTGGAAGATGCTTCATATCTCAAGAAAGTTAATATTAGAAAATTAGAATATAATATCACATTACAGAGAATTCCTTATATGTATATTTATATATGTGTGTATATGTGTGTGAATATGTATATATGTATGTGTATGTATGTAGGTATATATGTATCGATGTATTGAATGGAATGCTGAAACAATGAAGCCCCCTCAGTGTCGGAGAAGACCTTACCTCTCCTACCATCCACCCCCATCTTGCACTCCTTCTATATTTTTAGAAACTGCTCTGCTGAGAAAGTAGAGATAAGAAATTACATCAGTAGAAAGACATCTGCAAGGTCCTGTTTGTCTAGCTTTTACTCCCTTTTTGCTGAATACTAGTCTCTGGTCTCACATCTGTCTTTTTGTTCCTTGTTTTCTGTTGCTGGGAAAAGATTCTGCATTTAGAATGTGACCTCCTAACCCAGTCAATGGGAAGAGGAGCCAGTGTAGAGGGTGGGGGGAACTCTGCATTAGGGTCTATGTAACTTGCTTTGAGCTATATACAAGACACACACACTTACTGGCATCATCTTGGACCTTGCTGGGTGTGTCCTTTCTCATAAGAAAGCAATAAACTCCTTTTTGCCTTTTCTCAAGAACGGTCTCTGTTTATTTTTTTACAACCCACATAATCTTTCATTTCTCATATTACATTAGCAGACCTCCACATTTACAAGCTTTTTTTTTTGGTTAATCTTGTGACTAACATGTTCTTAAGTCAGGAAGAAAAAATGTTCTAACTTGAAAGTACAGCTAGGAGCATGGATGGTAAAAGCATGATAAAGCCCTCATTACATTAAGCAGACATTCCTTCTGGATACTTTCTTCTCCCTTGGATTCTGAGAAAACCCACTTTCCTGGTTTTTCTTCTACCTTTTAAACGGTTCTTTCTCTGTCCTTCACTAGCTTCTAACCTTCTTCTTTAACTCTTTGTGTAGGTGTTTTCCTAGTAAAGTTCTTTTTTTCCCTTTTTGTTTAAATTAAGTTTTGTTTTTATTTTACAACACTCATGATTTTGAGTTCCAGATGGCATGGAATTCGATATATCATCTACGTACAACTTCGGATTAAACCTCTTCACACAATAGTCAAGTTGTAAAAGACAATTATGACCAATGGAAGGCTGTATCCCAAAGAGATCACACAAATGGGAAAAGGACCCATATGTACAAAAATATTTGTAGTGGCTCTTTTTGTAGTAGCAAAGAATTGGAAATCAAGGGAATACCCATCCATTGGGGAATGGCTGAACAAGTTGTGGTATATGAATGTAATGGAATACTATTGTGCGGTAAGAAATGGGAAAGATACAGACTTAATAATCACAGGGAAAAACCCACACGATATAATGCTGAGTGAGCAGAGTAGAACTAGGAGAATATTATACACAACCACAGATATATGGATTCTGTGATGACTAACCTTGATAGACTTTGCTCTTCTCAGTAATATAAGGTTCAAAGACAACTCCAAAGGACTCATGATGGAGACAGCTATCTACCTCCAGAGAAAGAACTATAGAGTCTGAATGCAGGTTGAGACAAACTATTTGCTGTCCTTTTTTCCCTGTTTATTTTTAATGTGAGTAGTGTTCTCAGATCCACACAGAATGTATGTATTTAGTTAAAGAAAGATGCCCCCAAATTTTTTGTGACAACTACTTTTCATTTATCCCAAACCTGACATTACCAAGTAAGATGATTTCACTTGGAGGGGAATAAATTCTGGTTAATTGAAAAAAAAATAATTAAAACAAACAAACAAAAATGTTTGTTATGTACTCACTATGCCAGGAACTGTTCTAGGCACTGGAGGGACAAAGGCAATGAAATAATTTCTTGGTCACAATGATTGCAAACATGTAAACTTATTTAAAATATTAGTAGTAATTGAATATACTGATAGATATTTAGTGGCAGTAATGTGACTGAATATCATTCATCATTTTTTGTTGTTGCTTAAGCCTGCATATATTCTATAAATGGAGATAAAGCAGACTTGAAAATTAAAATTGTTAATAATTAGCTATACATTTAATTGATCAATGGAGCTACCTTTTGTTGCTGTTCTGTCCTTTTTCTGCCATGTCCCAATCTTTCTAACCTCATTTGGGGTTTTATTGGCAAAGTTACTGGAGTAGTTTGCCATTTCCTTCTCCAGCTCATTTTATAGAAGAGGAATCGAGGCAAACGGGGTTAAGTGACTTGCCCAGGATCACCAAGCTAGTAAATTTTTAACTCAGGAAGACTCTTATTGACTCTAGACCCAGCACTCTACCAACCTAGCTGCCCTGTAGCTACCAAAGCAGGTGAATTTATTTCTTTAAAGATACTTTTTCTTGAATGATACACAGTATAATAATCTAGGAATAAGTCATAGCAATCAGCGAGTTTAACAGCTATTTAGCAGAAGTCAAAATTTTCTATGTGTAGATATTCACTATACACAATGAAAAAAATAAACAAAAAATAATAAATTGCCTTTGCTTTCAGATGTACAGAAACATTTCAGTAGGAATCTATTGCTTTGTGTGTAACCCCTTAATGGATTCTGTCATGTCATCCTATTCATATTTGGAAATTTTTGCTATGTGCTTGTTGTTGTTTTTAATGAGTCTGAGGAACATCAAGGAGAGTTTGACTGGATCGTGCCACACAGGAATGGTAGTAAGTAATAATAAGGTTGGAAATGTAGGTTGGGAACAGGTTGTCAAAGGCTCCAGAAGCTGAACAAATGTATTTATGTCTGAAACTAGAAGCAATAGGGAACTACTGCAGTTTATTGTGTGGGAAAGCAATATGGTCAGACCTTTGCTTTGGGAAAATTGCTTTGGCAGGGTATGGAGGATGTATCAGAGTGGGTAGAGATTTGAGGCAAGGAGAAGAATTAGGGGGTTAAAGCGATTGTCCCAATGAGAGGAGATGAGGCCCTGAATTAGGGTAGTTTGAATGGAGAGGAGGTAATATACAAGAAATGTTGCAGAGATTAAATCAACTTGTTGATTCGGCACTTGTTTGCAAATCTAGAATGAGTAAAGGTGGGGAGTCAAGAATGGCATCAATATTGCAAATCTGGGTGAATGGCAGGATTGTGTTGTCCTCAACAGAAATGGGAAAGTTCAAAGGAAGGGTAGTATAGGAGGAGGAAAAAGAATATAATGAGACTCCTACATCCATACCTATTCATACTTCACAGTTAATGCTAACCCAACCAAAATTAAAAAGGGGCTGAAGGGCAAGGGTCTAACTCACTGTTCCTGCCTTATGGCACAATCTGCCCTTTGATGCACCCTGTGGCTAGGCGCTGATTATGAGGGCAAGACAAATGGGTGGGATTTCCTAAGTAGCACCTGAGTAGAAGCATCTGTGGGTGCCTAGATCCAAATAAGGCTGTAAGTGTTTTTAGAGGCCACAGTGCTTTAGAAGTGGGAGACTGGAAGCTTGCTTAGGGGTACAGCAAAAATATGGGGTATTATAAAGAATAGAAGGACAATGGTAAATATGATTGTTTTTCAAACAATCTCCAGATAAGCTATTATAGTAATGGTACTATCAGGCCTGTTTTCTTACCCTCTTATAAGTTGATCACACATTTTGGGGTGTTGCATGGTCTCCAGGGAGCTAGGCCCACTCTGGAGACCACACATATATGAGCAGAGCACTCCATAAATTAAAAATAAAATATTTTTTTAAAAAAATGTTGCTGTCACCTCTTCTTTGGTAGAGCAGTTTTGCTAAGTTTGGATAAAAATAGATTATTGTGATTTAAAATGGAAAAATACACAGTCGCACATAAAACAAACTTAAATGATCCACTTTTGTGTCTGTGGTATACAAAATGATGCTATTCTGAAAAGCTTCTAGGCATTAAAGAAAACTGTTTAGAAATGTGCATAGAGTTACAAATGATAGGAATTTGAACCAAAGCAATGAGTAAAATTAATTAAAAAAAAACAAAAAATAAATAAAAAACAATTCAAAGAAACCTCATGTAGTTATTGTTACTTTTGTAGTAGCAAATGTTAGAACCTCATTGAAGTATATTAGCTATAGAGTAATAAATTTAGTATTAGCTTGTTTTTTTGTATTGAGTTACTTAAGAGAGTTAGGAGCAGTGGAATTACAGTGTTCAAATGAACTCATTTATGTGCACCTGTGTAATTTAAGTGAGGCCTTAAATCACAAAAATGTAAACAACACTGTGTGTTATTTGTCTAAAACTCCCAGGGAAAATTGCCTACTGGGGCTTTATTGCTGCTCTGAGAAATGTGAGTGTGCTGCTGACTTTCCCAGCTACCTCTGGTACAGCAACTCAAGGCAAGCTGGTAACTTCCCTTCCCAGGGTTTGGTGTGCAACATTTTAGACAGATGTTACCGAGATGTTGAAAGAGCCAAGCACTCATTGCTAGGCTATGTCTACAAGGGCAAGTTGATCTTTCTCTTGTAATGCTCTCCCCCAATTAATTTAAAGGGTTTTAACTGACTCCAGTCACTTGCTTGACATACAGTAAAACTTATGATATTTTTGACATGGTATCAGGTATTCCTGAGTTCAAATCTAGCCTCAGACATTAATTAGCTGTGTGAACCTAGGCAAGTCACTCTTTCAGCCTCAGTTTCCTAATCTGTAAAATGGGGATAATAATGATACCGCACAAAATTATATCAATGATGCAATAATAATAATAATAATAATAACCAGCTACAATACTAATAATAGTCAGCATTTACATAGTACCTTGCAAATCTTAAAGTAAATATTATCTTCACAAACATCTCATTTTATCCTCACAACAACACTGAGAGGTAAGTGTTATTAGAATCTCCATTTTACGGATGAGGCAACTGATGCAGACAAAAGTTAAGTGACTTGTCCAGAGTCTCACTGGTAATAAGTATCTGAGTCTGGATTGGAACTCAGGTCTTCCTGATTCCAAATTAAATGCTTTATTCTCTGTACCACTTAGCTGGTAATATAAGATAGCATATGCAAAGTACTTTGCTAACCTTAAAACACTATACAAATGCTATTCCTGTTAAAGTAACTTAAAAGAGACAGTGTTGCATAATGGAGAGAGTAATTTGTTTACAACCTGGAAGATATGTATTCAAAGCTTACTTGTGATCTTTACTAGCTACTTTATTTTTTGGCAAAAATTTCAATCTCTCTGAGGCTTGATTTGCTTTGTAAAATGGAGATATATGAGTAGCATCTGCTTCGTAGGGTTGTGCTGAAGTTCACCTGAGATAAGGTATATAAAGAGCTTTTTAAACTTAAAAGCACTTTATGTGTCAATTATTATCTACTAAACCATAGATAAGTTGCAATGTGGGTTAGTAGAAGTGGTTACTTAAACTCATGTTGGGAGTGACTCATTTTAGGAAAAATATACATCCTTCATATATGACATACTGAATTTCAGTTGTTGTTCATCCTTTGATCTCAGAAGACCAATGCCATCACAAAAGTGAACTGGATTTAAATGAGGCAGAGCTGCACAAAGTTGTCAGTCTCACTCTCTCCTCCACAGTCATCAGAGTGCAATGACAGGAAAAAAAACAAAAGTCAAGACCACTGTGATGGCTGAAGATGGGAACATTTATATGAATAGGCGTAAGGTGACTATTTCAATAGCCTTCTGATTAGTCTCCTCATCTCACATTTCTCCCCACTTCAGTCTCTCCTAAACTCAGCTGTCAGACTGCACTCCCTATAACGTAGGATTGACCAGGTACCACCACTACCACAATCCAGTGGTTCACTATCACCTCCATAATTAAATATAAAGTCCTCTAGTATTAAAAGCCCTTTATAACCTGTTCCTTTTTTACCTTCCCAAACTTTTTACCATTTAACCTGCCACCACCACCACCACCACTACCTCCCATGCACACACTCTACTATACAATGAACTGGACTTTTTATTGCCTCCTGAAGATACTTTATCTCCAGAGTCTAAACAGAATGCACTCACTCCTCTCTGCCTCGTGTTCTCCCTGACTTCCTTTGGGTTCCAGATAAAGTCCCGTCTTTTACGAGAAGTATTTGCTGATCCCTCTTAATATTAGTACCTTCCTTCTGTTGATTATCCCCAATTTATCCTGTATGTAGCTTGTCTGTATGAAGTTGTTTACGTGTTGTCTCCCCCATTAGAATGGGAGCTTCTTGACAGCAGGGATTGACTATTTTCTTTTTTTGTATCCCTAGCACTTAGCACGGTGCTAGGCATACATGGTTGTTGTTCAATTGTTCAGTTGTGTCTGACTCTATTGAATTTCAGTTGGCGAATGATTCAAGCCAGTTTGCGCATATAGATATGATCTACATCTGAATAAGGATTTTTCTAAAGAATTCTAATAAACGATAGTATTCTGTAAGAACTTAACATCCAAAGTCTTACTTACTACAATCCTAAACATATGATACTTCGCACATTGAAAATAATAAATACACATAAGAATACTCCAAACTTCCTTGGTGTAGCACCAATGTGATACCCACAATGAATACTACAAATATGCCAGCGTATTTCTGAATCTCAAAATATAACAGATTCTCTTCATGGAAGACAGAATCCCTTCCTGTTCTACCCATTCAGAAAGCTCCTCCTACCACAGGCTCATGTAACTCAGACAGGTCACATGGGCCTATTAATGAATGGTAAAAAAATCTTCAAATTGCATTAACAATACATTAACAATATATTCAGCCCCAAGATCTTTCACATCCATTGCATAGGTCAATGGGAGTTTAGGGGTAACTGGTATCCGCAGAATTGTCAAGAATATAACAGAGATAACACAAAATAAATACATAAAACAATATCTTAGGGTATGGCTTGAGCACAAGAACTCCAGCATTCTCCTCTCAAAGAATGAGGCCCCAAATCCCTCAGGTTAAGAGGCAAAAGTTTCTTTTTTAATAGATACTTCTTGCTGAAATGGGACGTAGAGCTATCCCTCTCCCAAGAGGTCCCAACTGAGGAGTCAGTTCTTTAACTAGAGTCTAGAGCTTGCCAGGTGCAGGGGTGACACAGCACAGTCTTAGACAGGGGGTGACATCCAGCTCAAGCAGTCAGGCATCTATAGAGGGAGGGCACCAAACCTGCGGGAAACAAATCTAGCAAACAATTCAAAAAGCCAAAAAGAGTAAGGAGAAAACATCCAGAAGCAGGTCAGCCTTGATGCTGAAGTCCATGAACCCACTAAAACTGCATTAATTCTTATCCTCCCTGCTGCTGTGCATTTCTTTAATCTGAACTGGGGCTTGGCCAATTTCCTATTCTCCCTGAATGTGTAGTAAACTTGGATACAGTGATTCAGGAGGATCTGTAGGGGCAGTTCATATTTCCCTATTCAGTCTGATATTAATCCCCTTTTCTTGGTACATCTCATATAGCTCATTAGTTGTAATACCATCTATTCTTCGAAAATCTATCCCTGCTCTCAATAGAGCAATAACAATTCTTTTTTTTGTTAATCTATTCTGACTTTGAATCCACTGGCTATTTACTCTTCTCTCTCAAGGAAATGTATCTTTTCCCGATTCCCCTAAGTCACTGAACTGTGAAATATTACCCAGCACCTCTGAAAGAGGTTGCCCTATTTCCCCAATTAGCAGAGTCAGAATTAGATGCATATTAGCAGGAGAAGCCATCTTCGCTATGATATTTCTATGAGAAACTGCTAAGGAAGTACCATAATAGTCATCTGCATCTCTGATCATTATAGTCTTCATTACCTCCTCCTTTAACTTTCTCATACAATCTCTAAGTGAATACCAGGATCTATCTCCACTAGGCCACATAGAGTCAGTATGATACTGTCTGCTGCACATTGTTACCTCCTTGCAGATGATGATCCCAAAAAGCTTGCTGTACAAAATGATTCTGACCAATACCTATGAATGTTAAATAATCTATGTTGTCTATTGATACTCCTCCAGCTCCTTCATTGCCGATTCTCATCATCCCAGATACTAAGGATTCTCCCATTTTTGGAGTGAATCAGCTCAAATATCTTTGACCTTTTGCTGAGTAAAATCCTCAGGTATCTTGCTAAACACTGTGTGCCCTGCCTCCTGCTTTTTCTGCTTTCTTCTTAGTATTGGATGAATATTTGTATCCTTAGAAGCCTCATCTAACTTTGTTTCGTACTCCTCCCATGCATCCTCCTGGCAGGTGCTTGGGCCCCCATCAAGCCCAGCCTGTGCAACAGCTGCATGTACCTTCCTGTTGTTACTTTTTTGCTTCTTTTTGAGAACTAAATTAACAGCTGCCTTCTCTTCTACCACATGAGACTTCCCAGTATGCTCTTCTAAAGGGAAGCTTGAATGCTGCAAACACAGAAAGCTTCTCACACAAACCAGCTAACTCCTTCACCATCTGAACTTTTTCCTCCATCAACTTGTCTCTGCTTTTATGCATAATATGATAACTTGTTAGCAAAGCCCAGCCTCTCCTACACAGCCCTGCCAGTTCTTTCCCTGGTATTCTTGGTATTCCTTGCAAATATTTTTTCTAAATCTCTGGGTCCTCCCTTTTGTAACCTTGGTTCCCAGTTTTCACAGAGCTCTGTGCTTTTAGCCCATTCTCTTGCTATGGAGGAGTAAGGTAAGTCCTCCCATCCTGAGATATCCATTTCCTTCCCTGAAGACTTCTTGCCTCTGACTAGAGGTCTGATATTTTGCAATCCCGTCCTCATTGCCAAATGTAGCGCCAATGAGATACCCACAGCAGCTATGGCTGCTATGAATATGCTGGTGTATTTCTGAATTGCAAAATATAACAGTCTCTTCATGGAAGACAACCAAAACATTTATTCAAACACTAAAAAGCCAAATCCCAATACCAGAAAACTAAATCCATCATAGCAACAAAGAAATCTACACATTATCAATGTGGAGGGCATCAACATCCCCAAGACTTCCCTCTGTTAAGGCCTTTCCACGAACAAGAGCAAAATCACTCCCTCTCTCACTTACACTAGCTGTTGCTCTGTGTGTGTCTCTCTCTACCAGTTCTGACTGCTCTGTCTCACTTCCTCCCAGTTCTGCTCCACCCTTCCTGCTCCACCCTTTCCTGCTCCACCTGTTCAGCAAGCTCTTCCCACCACAGGCTCATGTGACTCAGATCCTATTAATGGATTGGAAAATCTCTAAGTTGTGTTGACAATACGTTAACAATATACTTGGTTAGGAGAATTTACTTGGGTGTGAAAGTTCTTATCATGCTTTGAGCACAAAACATACAAGTGGTGCCGGAATTTGATAGATGATCAGCTTTGCGAGGATATAACTAATGACTGTTAGGAAAGCGCTAATGATATGGTAAAATAACAAAGAAGGAATAATTTTATAGCACAAGTCACTCAGGCATTGGAAAACAGATGGTGAGATGGTAGGAAGGCCCACACCCTTTTGCTAGTTAGGTCATGAGAAGTGCGAAACCCTCAAGAGGTGTGAAGCTTTCTGACCCTAAAGAAGTGTATATATTCTCTGAGGTTGCATTTTGTTTGGGGTGAGCACATTGGAAGAGTGTTGGTGCGGAGACTCTGGGTGGCGTTAAGGAGCCACTCAGCTTTGAAAACCCAGATGTTGGTGCTTCTCTCTCTGGTAACTATGTATGTATAACTTTGGTCAGATGGCTAGAAGCCTGTCTGTTGATTTGTGGTATTTGCTCTGTTTGTATTTTCCCTGTTTGTAATTTCTTTTTTATTGCTCTGAACTTCAGGGTGCTGGCTTTTTCCCCTAAACTAAGTGAATGATATATGTATGTTTGATTAAAATGAGATTGTAAACTCCTTAAAGTTGCTTTCCTTAGAAAAGCTGATCAAAGAATTGTGCTAGCAGCCCTCCTGTGTGTTGGTGTCGTTGGTCTTACACCTCCACAGCAACTGCTAGCAGCATTGTTACAGATATATCCCAGCTCCATGACTCTGGTCAAATCTTTTAATCTCTCAGTGACCCCAGGCAACTCTCTAAATCTTTACATTTGACAAGAGATCTTGACATGTCTTGATCAAGTAAGTTGCTCACTATTCCTATATACTGATAAAATCATAGCAACAGACCAATATGTGTGTATGTATATGCATATTATATATATATATGTATATATACACACACAGACACACATACACATATATATACATACATACATACCCTGTATAAAAGTATGTGTATATATATATATGTACATACATATACATATATTTATATATATAGTGCCACAGAAAGTTAGGGTTAGAAGAAAGTTCAGAGATCAATCTCATTTCACGGATAGAGAAACTGAACCCAGGAAAAATAAAATGACTTGCTATATGTCATATGAGTCATTAATAACAAAAAGACACTGTGAGATAAATCATTAAAATTGGGATCAAATCTTAACTACTTAAGATAGTTTAAATATCATTTGACTAAACCCAGATCTATTGATTTGAAAATAAATTGGTTAAAAACAACATTTTATCATCTCAATTCACTGCATTTTTTATAAATTTTATTTATAAAGTTTATATTTATATTTATAAATTTTATAAATTAAAAATAAAAAGTATGAAGTAATTCTCTAGAAACATCTGTCTCAGTGGTCTTAGGGAAGAACCTTAGTAAAATGGATAGACTCCAACTTTAGTCCTATTATAATTTGTGTATAATAATATCTCCACCTTGCATTTACATGAGGGCAAACAATAATTTTGAACAGATAATTTGGTTTAATGATTCACTGAATCATTCACTTAAAACTCAATTATCTAAACACTGTTCTCCAAATCTTTCCTTCTCCTTCCTTCTTATTAAAATGAACTGGACCAAGAGTAGATCAGTTTGTCAGTCACTTTGATGAGTCATCAGTCAACATCCCAAGGTCTCTCATCCTACCTAAAATCTGGTTTTTTTTTCCACCATGCTGATCCACAACTATATTCAGTCCTCAAACATCCTCACTGTATTATTTCTTCACTCTGGCTTTCATATTGTTGAATGTCACTGGAAAAAAAAATCATAATCCTGTTGATTCTTTCCAGTATAATTTTAAGCTCTGTAACCTCAGCTATATCCTCACCTTTACTTGACAATCCTTTTATCCTACCTATCCTTGAGATCATTATTCCAATCTATTGTTTGTCTCCTCAAATCTAAAACCTAGCCCCTTTCGCACACTCAGAGCTTTTGGCCTAACCCTTTTATTAAGAGGATCACTCAGACAACCAGGAGAACCTACATTATTTTATTTATATTTAATGGTTGTATTTTTTTACTAACTTACAATTTCTTCTTCCCTTGTAATCGTCGTTCTCTTTTACTCAAGATACTCTCTCAGAGGGCATTAATGGTCTAGCTATTTTGTAAAATCCAAGGGCTTTTTCTCAGACCTAATCCTTCTTAAGCTTTATGTAGCTTTTGATGCTGTTGTGCATCACCCACCTCTGAGATAGAGGCTCCTCCCTTGACATTTAAGACATTACACTCTAATTCTCCCTTTACCTTTCTTTCTAACTGTTCATTTTCTGTCACATCTTTCTCTTCTTTCTGTCCGCTTTGATGGGGAGAGAGGCTCTGCCAAAAACACTCTTTTTTCTCTATACAATTCCCTTTGTTCTCATTCAATACCAGGTTTAAATGTAAAGTTCAAATTCCTATCTTAAGGCCAGAAATTTCTTCTGAATTTCAGAACTGAAATCCTCAATTGTGCATAGGCCATTTCTACCAGGATGCCACACTAACAACTCAAAACTATACATGTCCAAAACCAATTTACTCTCTTTTTTCCCAAACAACTTCCCCATTCTATCCCTTCTATGTTGTACCAATATATTTGTATTTGCCTTTTCCCAGTTTGTTGTATCCTGAAGCAATTGTCAAATTCTATTGATTATGTACTTCAAGAGATATCCACATGGTATAACAGATAGTGAGCCATCCTCACTATAAATTTAAATTTTGTTCTGACACATACACGTTATTTGACCCCATACAAATTATTTAACATTTTAGTGTTTTAAGCAATTTTCTAAGATTATAAATTGTAAAGAAAGTGCTACTCCGTATTGGTAGAGGCAGTTTCCTCATTTAGTACTTTTCTACAACAGTTAAATTACATGTCTGTTTCCTATTCCAATATCCCCCAAATGTCTTTAAAATTCAGTTTTTCCTGTTAAGTAACATTGCTACTGGTCTATAGGCCTAATTATTCATTCAATTTATTCTATAAACATTTATTAAGTAAGGCAGCTAAGAAACATTTATTTATGGCCTACTATGTACTATTTATAATGCTGAGCTCTGGGGATACAAAAAAGATACAAAAGATGGGCCCTGCCTTCAAGGAGCTCAAAATTTAATGGAAGAGACAACAAGCAAGCAAATATAATTAAGAAAGGGAAAGCACTAGAATTAATAAAGGTTGGGAAAAGCTTCCTTATAGAACATGGGCTTTATTGATACTCAAAGGAAGCCAAGTAAGGCAGAAGACAGAAATGAGGAGGAAAAGCTATATCGCCAATGTGATACCCACAGCAGCTGCTACAAATATACAGTCATATTCCCAGGTTTGAATTACAAGATATAACAGACTCTCTTCATTGAAGGTGAAAACATTCATTCAAATACCAGAAAGCCAAATCCATTATAGCAACAAGGAAATCTATGCACATTATCAATGCAGGGGGCACCAAAATCCCAAGCCTTCCCTTGTTCAGGTCTCCCCACAAACTTCCTAAAGCAAAATCACTCCCTCTCTCACTGACCCTAGTTGTTATGCTCTCTCTGTCTCCTCTCTCTCCAAGCTCCAATTCACTCACACTTCCTGTTCCACTCCTTCTTGCTCCACCCATTCAGCAAGCTCCTCCCACCACAGGCTCATGTGACTCAGGCTTCCATGTGACGGTCACATGGGCCTATTATTGGGCAAGAAAGATCTTCCCATTCCATTAAAAATACATTAACAATAAAAAAGTGTCCCAGGGATGAGGGACAATCAGAGAAAATGTGAGGAGAAATGAGCTATCTTGTTCATGGAACAGTCAGGAAGCCAGTGTTACTGAATCAAAATATATGTGGCAGGAATTAATATATAAGAAGACTGAATATGACTACCAAACAGACATTTTGTATTTGATTTTGGAGGCAGAAACTCTGGATTCTAGTAGGGGGATGGGGTGGCATGGTTGGACCTGGGCTTTTGTAAAATACTTAGGTGGATGAATGGAGGATGGATTAGAGTGGGGAGAGATGTGTCATGCAGACCTACGAGCGAGTTATTACAATAGTCTAGCCATGAGATTATGAGAGTCTACATCAGAATGGTGACAATGTCAGAAGAGACAAGGGGATATATTGGAGAGAAATTTTTAAAAGATAAAAATGACAGGCCTTGGCAGGAGATTAAATGGGGGCGGGTTGTTGGTGAGAGATAATGAGTCAAGGATGACACCTAGGTTGTGACCCTGAGGGATTGGAATCATGGTGTTGCCTTTCACAGTAATAGGGAAGGGAGGAGAAGAATAGGGTTTAGAAGAAAGATAATTTAGTTTTGGACATGTTGGGTGTAAGATATTTACTGGATGTCTGAAAGGCAGTTGAAGATGTAAGATCAAAAGGTCAATGGTGAGAGGTTGGGGACAAGATAAGTAGATTTGAGAATCTTCAGCATAGAGATGTTGATTAAGTGGTTAAGCGACTACTGTGTTCTAAGTACAATGTAAGGGCCTATGGGAGTTAGAAAATTTAGATGCTGCTGCTCTTGTCCTCACATATTTTAGAGATTAATACTTTATGTCCTCCTGATTTGTCTTCTGCCTCATCTCTCTACACCTCTAATATACATCTTCTTTATGCACTGACCTGATAAAGCTATTCTTTCAGTTCCTGTTTCCTAGAACTAAAATTCAAACTGTCTGGTATTCAAGACTTTTTTCATTTTAATGCCACCCTATCTTTCCAGGTTGTCATATACTATTTCCCTCCAAGTACAGTCATCCCTTCCTACCAAAATAGACTGTTTCCTTCCCTGATATTTTTCCTGCATGTTATACAGTTGTCCCTTTGCTCATATTCTTCTTTATGCCTTGGAGACACCCCAGGACCTTGAATTTCAAATTGCTGAGAATTGCAGAATTGCATCATCTCTCCTTCCAGTCTGAAGCTTGGAACCATTGCCAAAGGGGAGTAACTGACATGAAGAAAGGGATATTGCTAACACCAAATGATGACTGAATGCCATCTTTGGGAAAATCAGCCCCTGAATGGGCAGTGATCCACCTTCTCCACGCTACAGATCCTACTTACAGTTCTTCCCTGGAGCAATCATCCACAGAAACAATCCCTGTAGAGATAGGACCTGGCAACTGCTCCTGCTTCTGCTGCATCCTCTATTTCCTCATCAACTACAGCTATCAAAGACCCCTCAAAAGAAAGGCAGAAATAGATATGATTTTATTAGTGGAAATTATATTAAAGGAACTATATCACCATCTGTTTCATTTCTCCATCAAGAAGACTTTTCTGTCTGACTTGCAGCCAAAACTGCTTATAACTCTTGTCTCTGTCATGAGGATGTGAACTCTTTGAAAGCAGGAGCTGTCTCTGCTTTTCTTTTTGCATCCCTTGCCCTTATCACAGTGCTTTCCATGTATTAAATAGTTAATGCATAGTTTTAAAAATTTTTCATTCATTCAATGCATTTTGAAAATAGAGTCATTTCTATCTTCAATAGATTAAACAGGAAGTTTACCTATGGCAAATTATGTCTTCAAAGTGCTTAAGATTGTTACATGTTAATTCTCTGTTTGTTTTTTTATCCCAAATATACTCTATATCTCAGCAGGAGGTACTTTAAACTAACAAATACTTACTAATCTCCTCCAGGACATGTGAACCACAACCCCCCAACAAATAAAAAAATAAATGAATAAATGGATTAAAGAATGAATGAATGAATAAAAACTGAATGAATAAATAAATATTTGGCAAATTAAGAGGGCAACTCATCTGAAGTTGGTAGTTTGTGTAGTAGGAAGGCCGAATTTATGATCTCAAATATAATCATGTATATGTTTGAATGGTCTGAAATCGCAAGGTATGAGAGATTCTCTAAGGAGAAAACAGCAAGAAATTTATTTAGGCCCCACCGCAGCAAAA
>CM053624.1:232344925-232356677 GCA_028646595.1 Phalanger gymnotis | reverse complement strand
CCTAAGTCACCAATCCACACCCACACAGGTTTCACACCTGACAGGGCACTGGGCCTGGGGCTTAGCACTTAACAGCTGAAAGTACTTCCACTCAAAAGAAACAAAAGCCATGCTAATGAGACAATTTTGCTTAACAACACAGTTTGCAACAATGGACTGTTGCTGTCCATTACAGATGTCAGAACTCCTCCTTCAAATCCCATTCATCCATTTGCCCTGGCCATCTTGCCATCTACTCTTCATCTCTTGCCTTGTTCTTCTCTTTCTTTATATACTTTTCCCCTCTTGCTTTGGGTTCAGTCAATACTACGATAATATTATTGCTCCTAAAAAGGTTATGACAGATGACTGCTTACAAATCAACTCATCAAACCCTTGATTCTCTCAGGGAGCAGGCACTTGTCATTCTCCTCCTATTGCAATATACGCTCCTTGAGTGGGTGGAATATCTTACTTTGAATTTGGGGCCTAGCATTTGGCACCGAGCCTGGCAAAAAATAAATGTTTTTTTTTTAATTTACTTATTAATTACTGTTGAACTGAACAAAAAGATAGGCTAGATAAGTTATATAACTTCATAACTCTGAATGGAAAAAAAATGAGAAATGGGGTAAAGTGTGTCTTGGTCCCCAGAAACCCCAGTCCAATCTCCAATTTTCCTCCATTGTACCTCCCTCCTTAAAATCTTCAAGTATCAATATATTTTCTTACCTTTCTTCCTCTTAAATTCTATGAAGGGTAAATGGGTTAAAAATCACAAATATAGAAGAACAAATGCATGAAGATATAGCAGAATATCTGGAAAAATAAAATATGGGAATTTAGTGGACTGCAAGCTCTCTCTAAGTCAACAGCATGACGTAGTAGGAAAGCAACCGAATGCAGGACTAGGGAGGTGATAGTATTTCTTAGTAAGTCTATATCTGGAATAGTGCATTCATTTCTGGGCCCCACATTTTATGAAGAACATTGATAATCTAGAGAATATCCAGGGGATCATGACAATGATGGTTAAAGCTCTAAAGGATATATGAAATAAAATTCTGTTGAAAAAACTGAGAGTAGCTAACCTGGAGAAAAAAATTCCTGGAGGAAACTTGATAGTTTTATTCAAGTATGTGAAGTTCTATCAGCAGAAAATGAATTAGACTTATTCTGCTTGGGCCCAGAGAAAAGAGTTAGAAGTGATAGAGGAGAGTTGAGAAGGGGCAAATTTAGACTTAAAGAAAGGTGTGGTAAAGTGAGGGGGATGGGAGGAGAAGGACCTACCTAACCACGGTTTTTCAAAATAGACAGGGATAATTGAGAGGTATTGAGTTCCCTCTTACTTGAGATCTTCAGTCATGATCACTAAATGAACATTTATCAGACATACTGTAGAAGGGATTCTGCTTAAAGTATGAGTTGAAAAGGAAAAATAAATATCTGTTTAGATCTGACTATCTTATGATTCAGTGATTCATGTTAAATTATAAATTATTGCCTTGTAAAGATAATATTCCTGTCACTGGCAGACTTAACTACTTATTGGTGTTCAGAAATGAGTGTGGTTGAACAAAATGAATTCTAAGATGCCTTCCAATTCTATTAGTCTATGATTACTCTTGAATGAGGTCATTACAATATTTCATATTCCTTCAAAGCTCCAAGTTAAATATAACAATATCCACAAAGCCTTCCCTCATTCTCCCTGCTGAAGGTTGTATTTCCCTCTTGCAATTTCTTTGGTTGTCTTCCTTGCTCCTCTTACATTCTACATTACATTTTATTCAGTTGTGACCTTGTGTTATTACCTTCATCATTTCTAGGAGAACATGGGAATATTGAGGACAGAGACTGGGCCATTTTCTTCGTATCTCCAGCACAGTAAATTGTATGTGATCTGTAAATGTTTGTTGGACCAAATTAGAGTACAGGCATAATTTGGTTCAAGGCATTATAAATGCCTAGGGGTTTGATTTCTCCCGTTTTGACAAAAATTATCTTATTTAAAGGTAGCAATGATTGTATTCAAATTCTTTATGAATGTCCCATTCCCCTATAAGCATTCCAGAGTCTGCTGCCAGCAGACCAAGTCCCACTTTTGCTAACTAGAAGGGATGATTCAAATTTATTTTAATCTGGTAAAAACAAAATTCTCCAGCAGATCCCTTAAGTTAAACATTCTCATCCTCTCTTCTCGCCTTCATTTCTTCTCAGATTCTGGCTGGGGCTTCTCTGATCGTACATTGCATGAATCAATCACAGTTTCAAGAGAAGTGAAGCAGACTCAACAAACCCAAAATAGTTAAGTCTTTTTCTTCTGTTCAGTGGATTTGGAGGATATATACATTATATGTTGGAAAAATCATTTCTATATTTAAGCTGATGATTCTCCTAGAAAAGTAAATAAAGTTAGGCAGTAATATTTCACACCTCCTTTGATGGCTTAAAAACAAATAACCAGGCTTCTGTGTTTTTATATGCTTGGGAGAATCAAGAACATCACTTAGAACTAGATTCGAATATTGAATTATTTTTTAAAGTACAAATTCAAATAGAAATAAATATTGAATCACTCCTTATTTTTGGATTATCTATGTTACTCTTTCTCACCATTAATATCAATAATCCTTTAGTACATTTGCTCTGAAAATCATAGTGGTGCCTAATAATAATAATACTAATATTTCTCCTGATTAGTTGTAGTGTACATAATGAACATTTTACTGTATGTTCATTTTAATACTGTCCAAATTACCTATAGTAGTGGCTCTCTCTCTCTCTCTCTCTCTCTCTCTCTCTCTCTCTCTCACACACACACACACACACACACACACACTTTTTTCCATGTGTATTAGTAATGCTTATGTATTTGTTGAATGAATGACTAAGATGATGAACATCTTTGCGAGAGAATACAGAATTGGAGGAGGAAGAGGAAGTAGAAGGAAGATCAGAGGTATGTGAATAAGGGAGCAAGAACAAAAAGGAAAGCAAAAAAATATATAAGACATTTTGACAATGCATTTTATTTTTATTTTACTCTTCTAAGCAATATATGGAAATGACAATACTAAAATAAAAATGTTTAATGCCATTTTCCTTTTGTTCTTATGAACTTTAAAATTTCCTACATGTTCAAATCCATTTCTATTTCCAAAGGACATAGTAGCCTTGGCATCCCTTTTGCAGGCAGTTGGGGAAATTGACTAGTTAATGAGTCCTTGGTTGTCCCTAACCAAAACTTTGCTGGACAGGTTCATTTACAACATTCAAACAGAATGACCTTCCAATCTGGCTTAATGGCCCCTAAATTGTTGCAAATGTGACCTGACATTTCCTTATGGGTGGGTTATTAAATTAGATCACAGAATACAATAATATAATTTGGTTTCAGAGCTTAAGTGAAAGTGATAGTCCAGCAGATTAAGATGTAAAATTCCTTTGCAAAATTAAGTTATTTATAATCTAATGCATATCTCCTCTTGTTTCATCTGCCATATAATATAATTACTTTCTCTAGTACAGTAATGCATGTATTGACAATGCTGACAACACAGAAACTGTTGGAGCAGGGGAAGACATTGCAGAAGAGTGTTACCTGACTTTTTCTCTTGTTCTTCCAAAGGAAAAAAAAATGCAATTCTCGTCCTTTTTTCTAATGGAATTTATCCATTAAGCTGTGCTTTTCTACTCTGCCTAATACTGTTAGACATAGCTATAGGAGCTATGATTCTCTAATATATCCTGAAAGACCTGCTTTGTGATAACTAATATTGATATATTTTAGGATTTCAGTTTTCATTTTTCAGTTCTTTCTAGCAGCCATGATTTAGTTAAAAAAAAGATGCCAACTTCCTATTTTTATTGCATCAAGATTCTGCCAGACACTCCAATTATTAGTATAGCCATTGAAGGATTATGGATAGAATCCAGATGACAATAAAGCAAAGAGAACAACATTTTCCATGAGTTATACATAGTCAATATTAAATGTCCCCATGGCCTGATTTTTGTCATTGGACAAAGAAAGATTTTTACCTCCAATGTCATAATATTGTAATATAGAAAACAAGATTTAACTCAATCAATTTTACTCTCTCTTTCATTGATCAAGGTCATACATGTTCTGAAACCCAATTTTCAATGTTCTATATCATGTTTAGTTCCCTTATTTGCATCGGGAATATACAAATACAACTGTTCTCATCCACCAGGACATCTCTCATGCTACTGGCAGACAGTTCTTTTATATTGTATTCTATTTTGGCCCATTTTTATATTACTGTAATCCAGTTCCATCCCTCTACCACCGTCGCCCTTTATAACACGTCTCTCTGTTTATATCTCTCTCCCATCTATTCTAACCTCAAGCTTTTGCCAGGGTAATCTTTCTTAATATTCAGGCCTTTCAAAGAAATCTATAGACTGTCTCCAACATACCTTACCATATTTCCCACTGTTCCTCTTCATGAGGGAAGAAAGGGAAAAAAGAATTCTAGCCATAGGAACCACAATAAAATTAAGAATGCAAGATATCATGGGTTATATTTCAGCTTTAGGGGGGTTCGGTTGGTATTTAGTAATATTGCTTCATGTTCCTTAGAGTTAAGACCTGATCTCGAATCCTTATGGGCAACATAAATAATAGTTTAGATGTTGGCAGAATGAGGTGGATTCAGAACTAGATAAATCAGCAGACTCCCCACTACCATTAAAACACATTGTCTTCAGGGGTAGAGCCAAGATAGTGGAAGGAAAGCAGGGACTCGCTTAAGCAGTCCCCTGAATTCCTCGAAATTCCTGTTAAAATGTCTCTGAACAAATTCTAGAGCTGCAGAATCCACGAAATAGCAAAAGGAAACACGTCAGCAGTCCAAGACAGCCTGGATGGTCATTGGTTAGGGTCTATCACACAGTGCTGGGAGCACAGTGCAGCACAGCAAACGTCAGGACCAACCAGAGTGGTAATATGGTGGAGCGGGCCCTAGCATGCTGAATCAGTGAGCTGTGGCAGTTATCAGACTTCTCAACCCACAAACACCAAAGACCATGGAGCAGGTTAGGGAAAACTGCTGGATTTGGGTGAGTGCAGTCCAGCCACAGGCCTGGGGGTGGCAGAGGTGGCACACCTGTGGTGGGGGCAGCAGCAGCTGGAAGCTCCTTTGGCTGCTTCCAGAGCTCCACTGTCAGCTGCTTGCAGAGTCCCTGGCTCACATGGTGGGAGCAATCTAGCAATGAATCAGAGGGGGAGTGTAAGGAGCATTTTTCTGGCTCAGAGGCAGGTTCTTTTGCTGTGCCCTTCTTGGTTGTGGCTTGTGGTCCTAGTTGGTGGTTCTTGGGGAAGTTGAGAAGCCCTAGTGTGGCAGAGCTTGCAGTGACAGTGGAGAAGAAGTAGCTCTGAAAACAGCAGCACAGCCCCTAAAGCTTGGGACAAAGTACTCTCTACTCTACAAGCAGTCATATCCTGACAAAAAGCTCAAGAGTCAAGTAGTTGGCTGGGAACATGAACAGAGAGTGAAAAAAGGACCTAGACTCAGATTCAGACTCAGATTCTAGAATCTTTTTTGGTAACAAAAAAGACCAAATCATACAGCCAGAAGAAGTCAACAAAGTCAAAGAGCCTACATCAAAAGCTTCCAAGAAACATATAAATTGGGCTCAGGACATGGAAGAGCTAAAAAAGCATTTGGAAAAGCAAATTAGAGAAGTAGAGGAAAAATTGGGAAGAGAAATGAGAGTGATATAAGAAAACTATGAAAAACAAGTCAATGACTTGCTAAAGGAGACCCAAAAATATACTGAAGAAAATAACACCTTAAAACATAGACTAAGCGAAATGTCAAAAGAGCTCCAAAAAGCCAATGAGGAGAACAATGCCTTGAAAGGCAGAATTTGCCAAATGGAAAAGGAGGCCCAAAAGACCACTGAAGAAAATGACACCTTAAAAATTAGATTGGAGAAAGTAGAAGCTAGTGACTTTATGAGAAACCAAGATATTATAAAACAGAACCAAAGGAATGGAAAAGTGGAAGACAATGTGAAATATCTCATTGGAAAAACCACTGACCAGGAGAATAGATCCAGGAGAGATAATTTAAAAATTATTGGACTCCCTGAAAGCCATGTTCAAAAAAAGAAAGAGCCTAGACATCATCTTTCAAGAAATTATCAAGGAAAATTGCCTTGTTATTCTAGAACCAGAGGGTGCAATAGAAATTGAAAGAATCCACCAATTGCCTCTTGAAGAAGATCCCATAAAGAAAACCAGGCATATTGTTGCCAAATTCCAGAGTTCCCAGATCAAGGAGAACATACTGTAAGCAGCCAGAAAGAAACAATTTGAGTATTGTGGAAACATAATCAGGATAACACAAGATCTAGCAGCTTCTACACTAAGGAATCAAAGGGGTTGGAATATGTTATTCTGGAGGTCAATGGAGCTAGGATTAAAACCAAGGATCACTTACCCAGCAAAACTGAGTATAATGCTCCAAGGCAAAATATGGATTTTCAATAAAATAGATGACTTTCAAGCTTTCCCAATGTAAAGACCAGAGCTGAATAGAAAATTTGACTTCCAAATACAAGAATCAAGAGAAGCATGAAAAGGTAAACATGAAAGAGAAATCATAAGGGACTTACTAAAGTTAACTCATTTGTGTACATTCTTAAATGGAAAGATGATGTGTATGATTCATGACACCTTTCTCAGTATTAAGGTAGTTGAAGGGAATATACGTACATATATACATGCAGACATACATATATATGCATATATATGTATATATATATAATATAAAGAGAGAGAGACAAAAGACACAAGGTGAGTTGAATATGAAGTAATGATATCTAAAAAAATGAGATAAAATTAAGGAGTGAGACAGGAATATATTGAGAGAGGGAGAAAGGGACAGATAGAATGGGGTAAATTATCTATAAAAGTGGCAAGAAAAATCAGTTCTGCCAGGAAGGAAAAGGGGGCAGGTGAGGGGGAATGAGTGAATCTTGCTTTCATCAGATTTGAATTGAGAAGGGAATAACATACACATTCAATTGGATATCTCATCCCACAGGAAAGTAGGGGGAAGGGGATAAAAAGGGAAGATGATAGCAGGGAGAGAAGATTGGGGAGGAGATAATCAAAAGCAAAAACATTTGAAAAGGGACAGGGTCAAGGGAGAAAACTGAATAAAGGTGGACAGGATAGGATGGAGGCAAATATAGTTAGTCTTTCACAACACGGCTATTTATGGGAGCGTTTTGCATAATGATACATGTGTGGTCTATGTTGAATTGCTTGCCTTCCTAGGGAGGGTGGGTGGGGAGGGAAGAGGGGAGAGAATTTGAATTCAAAGTTTTAAAACCAGACGCTCAAAAAAAGTTGTTTTTGCATGCAACTGGGAAATAAGATATATAGTAAATGGGGCATAGAAGCCTATCCTGCCCTATGAGAAAGTTAGGGGAAAAGGGATGAGGGGTAGGTGAGGGGTGATAGAAGGGAGGGCTGCCTGGGGAATGGGGCAATCAGAATATATGCCATCTTGGAGTGGTGGGAGGGTAGAAATGGGGAGAAGATTTGTAACTCAAAATCTTGTGGAAATCAATGTTGAAAACTGAAATGCTAAATAATAAACTATGGAAAAAAAACTTCATAATAAAAAATAAAGTTTTATGGACCACCATTATCATCATCCATCATCATAATTTGGAGCAATTTCTCTATTATAATGATCAAGGAATCTGACCTTCAGATAATAAGTGTAAAGTAGGAAAGCCTCTTAGAGATCATTAAGTCTAATCCCTTCATTTTACGAATGAGAAATCTGAAACACAGATAGTCTAAGTATCTTTCCCAATATGCTAAATTTCCTAAGAGTTTTTTCCTAAGTGCCTTAGCAGGATTTCAAACTCAAATCTTAACTCCAATTGCAGTACTCAATCCCCTATGACACCTAGCTGTCCTGATATTTAAAATTGTTATCAAAGACTTAAATGAATGTTAAGATTAAATGTTTATCACTTTTTAAATGACAAAGGACAGCTAATACTTTACAAGACACAGACAGGATTCAAAAGGATTTTGGCGGATTTGAATGATCATGTGAATCAAATAAGCTGAAATTTAGTAGCAATATATGAAAACTTAGTACTTGGCTTCAAAAAAATAACTTTACATGTACAAGATTTGAAAAGCATAAGTAGATAAAAATTCTCATGAAAAAACACGGATTAAAGTGGCAAGCTAAAATGACACTACAGTGTCATTTGGCAAGCAAGAAAACTAAGGTAATCTTAGGCTGTATAAAGAAAAACACTACACCCAGATGAGCGAAACACATAGATCTTTTACACTCTCCCCTGATAAGACCAAATTTATATTATTGTATTGTGTTTAGTTCTTGGTGCCATATGTTAGGAAGGACACTGATGGGCTGAAGAGAATTCAAATGAAGCACCCGTTAGTACTGCCTCCCAAACCCCTTCACAGGGATTATTCAGCCCACATTCCAGGGAACACATAGAATCTTCAGGTAAACCCATTTCTGGCATGTATAGTGGAGGGGTTCACCCCAGTCCTTCATGTGCATACACACAAACACATGCACATGCTTCAGATAATGTACAAATGTTTTCTGATGACTTCATGTTGATAATGCTGGCTGGTAGTTGATTCATACAGTGTGAAGACAAAAAGTCTACCTTCAGAGACAGAAAGGCTAATTGAACAGGAAAAGTTTTTACCCTCAGAAAAGTGAGGGTAAATACAACAAGCTTAAATAGATGATCTCTTATTCCTTTTCCAGGTGTTTTTTTTCCTGCTAAATGTTTTAATTTATCACTTATTTTTAATATTCTTTTCTTTTTAAATTTTGAGTTCCAAATTCTCTCCCTTCCTCCCACTTCCTCATACAACTACTGAGAAAGCAAGCAATAAGATATGAATTATATATGTGAAATCATGCAGAACATTTCCACATTAGCCATATTTCGAAAAATAAGCAAGAAAAAGTGAGAAAAATTATTTTTCTTCTGAGTTCTTTAGTTTTCTTTCTGAAGGTTGGTAACATTTTTCATCATGAGTCCTTCGGAATTGTCTTGGATCATTGTAATGACCAGAGTAGACAAGTCTTTCACAGCGGAACATCATTACAATGTTGCTGTTACTGTGCACCATGACCTCCCAGTTCTTCTCTCCTCATTTTGCATCAATTCATAGGTGTTGCCATGCTTTGTTTTTTTCTGAAACCACCCCCTCATCATTTCTTATAACACAATAGTACTCCATAGCAATCATATGCTACAACTTCATCAGCCATTCCACAAGTGATAAATGTTTCCCCAACTTCTAATTCTTCGCTACTACCAAAGATCTGCTATAACTATTTATGTACGTATAGGTCTTTTTCCTTTTCCTTTGATCTCTTTGGGATGTTGATCAAGTGATATACACAGTTTCATAGACTTTTGTGCATAGTTCCAAATTGTTCTCCAGAATTGTTGGATCAGTTCACTACTCTACCAGCAGTTCATTAGTGTACCTATTTTTCCTTCATCCTTTCTTTGACAAATCTTTTTTTTTATTATTATTTTTGAGGGGAGAAGGCAGAGCAATTGGGTTAAGTGACTTTCCAAAGGTCACACAGCAAGTGTGGCAAGTGTCTGAGGTGGATTTGAACTCAGGTCCTCCTGATTCCAGGACCAGTGCTCTACTCACTGTACCACCTAGCTGCCCCAAGTATCTCTCCTTCCTGATAGGTGTGAGGTTATACCTCAGATTTGTTTTGCCTTGTCTTTCTCTAATCAGTAGTGCTTTAAAGAACTTTTATATATGACTAAACATGTCTTTGATTTCTTCTTATAAAAATGCTTTTTTATTCTTCTTTTTCATTCTTTGATGATTTATCAATTAATAAATGACTCTTATTTTTGTAAATTTTACTTCATTCTTTACCCAGTATATTTGGGAAATGAGGTCTTTTTATGACAAACTTGCTGTAAAAATTTTTGATATTATTTCATTGTCTATGGTTCCTTTTAGCATAATGAACTTTCAATTAGGTTCATTTTTGGTTTTACTTTGTCTGAGATCATGAGTGCTACCCCTGCCTTTTATGCTTCAGTAGAAGCACATCAGATTCTGTTCCAGCTCTTTATTTTAACCACGTGTATTTTTGTTTCATGTGTGTCTCTTGTAAATAACATATTGTTGGATTCTGTTTTCAAATCCATTCTACTATGTGCTTCCTTTTTATGGATGAACTCATCCCATTCACATTCACAGTTATGATAACTAATTGTGCATTTCCTCCCATCCCATTTTGTTCCCTTTCTTCCACTCTGTCTCTCTCTGTGTCCCTCTGTCTGTGTCTGTCTGACTTTTATCTTGTTCCTACTTAAAAGTTTATTTTGCTTCTAAACACTGCCTCCCTTAATCTGTCCTCTCTTTTATCATCTTATCATCCTCCCCACTTTCTCTTGGCCTTGGCTCGTTCCTCTACTATTATCTATTGGATAAGTTATATCTCTATATACAAATGAGTGTGCATATATTTTCCCTCCTTTAACCAATTCTAATGAGAGTGAGGCTCAAGCATTGCCTGCCACCTTTTCCCACCCCCATTTTCCTTTCCCGTATACCCTTTTTTCCTTGTGTATACTTTTTATGTGAGAAAATTTTCCCCATCCTACCTCTTCCCCCCCACCCCCACCCCCACTTTCCCCAATGCATCTCTTTCTTATCCCTACATTTTTGGAGATCATTCCAACATAATCAACTCACACCCATTTCCTCTATTCATGTAAATGCCTTTTAACTGTCCCAATGATGACAAAGTTCTTAAGAGGTGCATATACCATGTAGGCATGTAAACAGTTTAACTTTATTGAGTCCTTTATAATTACTCTTTCATGTTACCTTTTCATGCTTCTCTTGACTCTTTATGTTCGACCGCCAATTTTTTTTCAGCTAGGATCTTTTCATCAGGAATGCTTATGAAAGTTCTCTATTTCTTTAAATATCATTTTTTCCTGAAGGTTTACATTCACTTTTTCTGGGTAGGTTATTCTCGGGTGTAGTGTTACCCAGGTTGCCTTCTGGTATATCATATTCCCTTGTTCTTGAAGAGGACCATGACATCAGGGAGATGATGACATGACTTGCAAATGCTTTTGATTTGAGTGAGGGAAGGCCATGCAAAGTCACCAACCTCACTTTCTTCTCCCCAATAATCTGGGTCCAGAGGCCAGATATTAATCAGGAGGGCAAGATGACCCAGGATTGTACTGGTAATTAAGGAGGGACTTTTTTTTTTTACTGTTTTCCATTTTGGAGCACTGAAGTAAAAAATTGCCTTTGTTTCTTTGATAAAATCCAGGAGTCTTTGATGATCTACTTAAGAAACAAGAAAGCCAAGTTCACATAGGTTTGAGTCACATGGTTGTGATGCCCTTTGACCCTGAACAGGATATATCAACTCAGAGGTGTGCCAGTAAGGCAAAATGGGCTTAGTTTAACAGGTGCACTTGAGGAGTTTGGCTTTTGTTTATGGTGAAAGTACTTTCACCTGTTAAATGCTAAGCCCCAGGCCCAAAGCCCTATCAGGTGTGAACCCCTGTGGGCGTAGATTAAAGACTTAAAAGGGGCCAATTCCGGAACCAATGGGTCTCTGGACTCTGGTCTCTAGTCGTTGAGGCAGGACTTAAGAACGCTAGAGGCTTGGTTGCGAGGAGAGGTGAGAAAACTATAGCTGGAAAAAAATCCGAAGCA
>CM053624.1:232332991-232344825 GCA_028646595.1 Phalanger gymnotis | reverse complement strand
TCTTGTGAGGAGGGCCTACTGGGCCTGGAGGCTTGTGTTCACAATACTGGAATGGGGAGGTTGGTTCGCTAATTTGTTGCTCTGGGCCCTGAATAAATTTTTTGATGCCTTCTGCTTGGAGAATTCTGTATACCCATCGATTACGAACCATTCAGATATTTATATGAACCTTTTTCAGATCATAAATTCGGCCTTCCTACTACAAGAGGTTAGCATTTTGTTTGGGGCTCTCACTAACTGTAAGAATGTTGTTTGATTTGACCAGATGAGACTCCAGGTAGCCATTGTTAAGAAGTCTCCCAGCTTGAAAACCCAGATGTTGTTGCTTCCCTGATAACTATGTACTGAGATGTTGGACAGAAAGCTAGAAGCCTGTCTATGTCTTTATGTTATTTGATCTGTTAATATTTTCTATTTGTAATTTTGTTTGTATTTGCTCTGAAGTTCAAGATGCTGGCTTTTCCCGCAGAACTAAGCGAATGGTATATGTATGGTTAATTAAAGTGAGACTGTTAACCCCTTAAAGTTGCTTTCCTTAGAAAAGTAGATCAAAGAACCTGTGTTAGCAGCCTTCCTGTGTGCTGTTGTTCTCAGTCTTTCACCCACACAACAGCTGCTAGGAACATTGTTGTTACAAAGATGCAGTTGGAGATGTTGGCCCTTTTAAGCTAAGGTCATTCCAGGTTCTCACTTTGAATGAGGCAATGCCTATTCAGTGAATAGGCCTCTTTAAGAAGTGAGTCAAGGGGAGCTTCTGGAAGCCAAGATGGCAAAGTAAACTATAAGAGCTCTTACTTCCACCTTGCTGACCTTGAAAAACCCAGAGAATATTGCCCCAGGTAAAATCCTGGAATAGTAGAGCCAGCAGTAGGGGTACAGCAGTCTTTTAGCTCAGAAGATAGGGAGATTGGTGGGAAGGGTCCCTCTTGCTGTGTCTGAAGGAGACCAGGACAGGACAGGAGGCATCCCAGCAAGCCCCACCTCAGTTGACCAGCAGGAGATCCTGAGTCCAAGGGGGGTGGAGCTGGCAAACACCAACACAGGACCCCAGGTGTGCCTTCACACAGCCAGGAGAATTGGCGGACATCAGCAGAGAGGGTGACTAAGGCTACCCATGCTCTAGCCCTGCCTTAGGGGAAGAGGAGACTTTCAGCAGCCACACCTCCCACACACCTTATAGTACAAGCTTCTGTGTAACCCTAGGGAACCTCAGAAAGACATCATCTGATCTTGACCTTGGCACACACTAGCCAGCCCCAGATCAGCACCAGGTGAGCTACAGCATTGTATAGGTTCTAGCTAGAACCAGAGGTCACAGCACACAAAATCAGTAACCAGCCCCTTAACTCCCAGTACAAGAAGGTTGGGAGAGAGCCCCCTGTGCTTCAGAAGCAGAGATCCACTTTAAAAGCCAAGAAAAAGGCAATCACAATGAAAAAGCAAACTAGGAAAGTTAAGGCCATAGAATTTTAATATGGGGACAAGGAAGATCAAAATACAAATTCAGAAGAAGACGGCATTGACACTATACCCACATCTGAAACCTCAAAATGAAATATGAAGTGATCTCAAGCCTAAATATCATTCTTAGAAGAGGTCAAGGAGGATTTTAAAAGCCAATTTAGAGACGTAAAAGAAAAAAATGACCTATTCTTTTAAAAATACAAAGGACAAAATGGAAAAATATGATGAGAACAAATCTTTAAAAAGTAAAATTGGCTAAATGGATAAGGAGGTGGAGAATCTACCTGGAGAAAATAACTCCATGAAAAGTAATATTGGCCAAATGGAAAAGGAGGTACAGAAGCTAACCAAAGAAAACAGTTGATTAAAAATTATAAATGGGCAAGTAGGAGCTAATGATTCTATGATGCATCAAGAATCAGTCAAATAAAATCTAAAGAATGAAAAAAAAGAAAATGTAAAATATTTCATTGGAAAAACAATTGACCTGTAAAATAGTTCCAGGAGAGATAATCTAAGAGTTATTGGTCTGTCAGAACACCATGATAAAAGAGTCTGGACAGCACCTTCCAAGAAATCATCAAGGAAAACTACTCCCAAGTCCTAGAACCAGAGGGTAAAACAGACATTGAAAGAATCCACCAATCACTCCTGAAAGAGATCCCTAATTGAAAACTCCAAGGAATATTTGTAGTAGGAAGGCCGAATTTAGGATCTCACAAGAGTACGCCTCACAAGAGTAAGTAAAGTACACCTCACAAGAGTAGCCAGGAGGCCGCAGAAAAATAAGATGGCATAAATAACATTCACTGGTCTCAAGTCCTTGCTTGAACTCCTGGGTCCACACAGGGGTCGGCTCTGCTTCCGATATTTTCAGCTGTAGTTTCTCGCCTCTCCTCACAGCCAAGCCTCTGGCATTCTCAAGCCCCGCCTCAACGACCAGAGACCAATTATTTCTAGAGTTGACCCCTCTAAAGTCATCAATCTACACCCACACAGGTTTCACACCTGAGAGGGCTTTGGGCCTGGGGCTTAGCACTTAACAGGTGAAAGTACTTTCAAGGTGAACAAAAGCCAATCTCCTCAGGGGCACCCGTTAAACTAAGCCCATTTTGCCTTACTGGCACAATATTGTATCCAAATTCCAGAATTATCAGGTCAAAGAGAAAATACTGCAAGTAACCAGAAAGAAACAATTCAAATATCGCAGAACTACAGTCAGGATCATGCACGATCTTTCAGGTTCTACATTAAATGACAGGAGGGATTGGAATATAGTATTCAGAAAGACAAAGGAGCTTGGACTACAATCAAGAATCAACTACCCAGCAGAATTGAGCATAATCTTTCAGGCAAGGAGATAGACATTCAGTGAAATAAAGCATTTCAAGACCTTCATGCTGAAAAGAAGAGGGGGTAGTGGTTATAAGAGAGGGAAGAAGTAGCAAGGGAAAAGGGTAAGAAAAGGGAGTTGGGCTGATAGGGATAGAAAATTGAGGGAAGCAGAGGTCAAAAGCAAAACTCTTTTGAGGAAGGGGAGGCAGAAGGATGAAATAAAAGCATAAATGGGGTGGAAATAAGATGGAGAAAAACACAAAGACAGTAATCATAACTGTGAATGTGAATGGTATGAATGAACTATCCCATAAAATGGAGGCAGATAGCAGAATAGATTAAAAATCATAATCCTACAATATGTTGTTTACAAGAAACACATTAGAAACATGGGAATATATGCAGGGTAAAGATAAAAGGCTGTAGTAGAATATTTTATGCTTCTGCTGAAGTTAAAAAAAAGCAGGAGTAGCAAACCTAATCTCAGACAAAGCAAAAGCAAATATAGATATAATTAAAAGAGATAAGGAAGGAAAACACTTCCTGCTAAAAGGCACCATAAACAATGAAGTAATATCATTACTTAATATAAATGCACAAAGTAGTATAACATCCAAATTCTTAGACGAGAAGTTAAGGGAGTTACAAGAAAAAAATAGACAGCAAAACAATAGTAATGGGGGACCTCAACTTCCTCTGCTCTGAACTTGTAAAATCTAACCTGAAAATAAAAAAAGAAACAAGTGAATAAGGTAAATAAAATTTTAGAAAAGGGAGATAAGATAGACCTCTGGAGAAAACTGAATGGGGATAGAAAAGAATATATTTTTTTCTCAGCAGTACATAGCATATACATGAAAATTGACCATGAACTAGAGCATAAAAACCTCACAAACTAATTCAAAAAGGTAGAAATAATCAATGCATCATTTTTTCAGATCATAATGTGACAAAAAAAAATAATTATAATAAAAGACCATGGAAAGATAGACTAAGAATTATTTGGAGACTAAATAATCTAATCCTACAGAATGAGTGGGTCAAAGAACAAATCATAGAACAATCAATATCTTCATTCAAGAGAATAACAACAATGAAACAACATACCAAAACTTATGGGAGGCAGAAAAAGCAGTTCATAGGGGAAATTTTATATGTCGGAATGCTTACATGAATAAAATAGAGAAAAAGGAGATCAATGAATTGGACATGTAACTGAAAAAGCAAAAAAAAATTAAAATCCCCAATTAAATTCTAAATTAGAAATACTGAAAACCAAATGATAAATTAATAAAATTTAAATCATTTGAATTAATAAATAAAATTAAAAGTTGGTTTTATGAAAAAAAATAATAAAATTGAAAAACCTTTGGTCAGTTTGAGAAAAAAAAAGGGTGGGGCAGAGCCAAAATGGCAGCAAGAAAGCAGGGACTTGCTTAAGCTCCCCCCACAAATCCCTCCAAACACCTGTAAAATTGACTCTAACAAATTCTAGAGCTGCTTAGCCCACGAGATAGCATATGGGAACAGATTTCTAGCCCAGGAGAGCCAGGATGGTCACAGGGAAGAGTCTATCACACACTACTGAGAGCCGAGGGCAGCCCAGATTGGACTGTATTGGTCAACCATCCGGAAGGGGCCTTAGGGTGATGAACCGGTGAGTGGTGGCAGTTACCAGACTTCTCAACACAAAAACACCAAAGAGTAGGTTAGGGGGAAACTTCGGGATTGAGTTCAGAGTGGTCTGGCTGCCAGCTCTGGGGGTGGAGGAAGTAGTGCAGCAGTGGTGGTGGCAGCAGCAGGAAGCTCCTGAGGCTGCCTCCAGAATGCCAGTGTCAGCAGCTTCCCAAGTCCCTGGCTCACATGGTGGGAGGAATCTAGCAGCAGATTAGAGCAAGAATGCAAGAACCTCTTGTGGGCACAAAAGCAGATTCTCTTCCTGTGCACTGCTTGGATCAGCATTGTGGTCCTGCTTGGCAGTTCCTGGGGGAGGAGGAGCATTGATGTGACAGAGCCTGGGGTGACAGTGGAGGAGAAGTAGCTCTGAAAACAGCAGCACAGCCCCTAAAGCTTGGGACAAAGTGCTCTCTACTCTACAAGCAGTCATATCCTGACAAAAAGCTCAAGGATCAAGTAGTTGGCTGGGAACAAGAATAGGCAGTGAAAATGAACTCAGACTCAAACACAGACTCAGACTCAAACTCTAGATTCCTTTTTTGGTGACAAAGAATACCAAATCATACAGCCAGAAGTCAACAAAGTCAAAGAGCCTACATCAAAAGCCTCCAAGAATGACATGAATTGGACTCAGGACATGAAAGAGCTCAAAAAATATTTGGAAAAGCAAGTAAGAGAAGTAGAGGAAAAATTGGGAAAAGAAATGAGAGTGATGCAAGAAAACCATGAAAAACAAGTCAATGACTTGCTAAAAGAGACCCAAAAATATACTGAAGAAAATAACACCTTAAAAAAATAACACCTAAAAAATAACACCAAATGTCAAAAGAGCTCCAAAAAGCCAATGAGGAGAACAATGCCTTGAAAGGCAGAATTTGCCAAATGGAAAAGGACATCCAAAAGACCAATGAAGAAAATACCACCTTAAAAATTAGATAGGAGCAAGTAGAAGCTAGTGACTTTATGAGAAACCAAGATACAATAAAACAGAACCAAAGGAATGAAAAGAATGGAAGACAATGTGAAATATCTCATTAGAAAAACCATTGACCAGGAAAATACATCTAGGAGACATAATTTAAAAATTAGTGGACTCCCTGAAAGCCATGATAATACAAAGAGCCTAGACATCATCTTTCAAGAAATTATTGAGAAAAACTGCCTTGTTATTCTAGAACCAGAGGGTGGAATAGAAATTGAAAGAATCCACCAATCACCTCTTGAAAAAGATCCCAATAATTGTGAAGACTTCACAAGATATGTCTAATGGAGTAAGAGAGGTTTTGGGATTTGGCCTTTTGATTCTTGAAGGTCAAGGCCTGGAGCTGTGGGCATGCCCTTCCCCCTCTCAGATGTTAGAAGATAATGAACTTCCTGTGAGCTATTTGTTCTCTGCTCCAGGAAAGTCTCTCCTCCTCCCCCACCCCATTTCTTCTCCTAGACTTTCAGGTGCCACCCTGGGAGTTGAGTTCCAATAGGGAAAACCTGAATGGACAGGATCAACCTTGGTCCTCTGTCTAGTTTTCACACCTAGACTGTAAGCCCACCTCCCAGCCAATGGTGAGAAGGGATAGAGGTGGGTGGGAATCTTTTCATTAAAAGTATAAATTAAGGCAGGTTCCCTTTTACCTCACCTCCTCCATTACTGAAGTGTGCCCAAATTTGCAAGGTTTGTAAAATAATTTTACTTTGTTTCTCCTTAAAAAAAGAAAGAAAGAAAGAAAAAGATCCCAAAAAGAAAACTCTTAGGCATATTGTCACCAAATTCCAGAGCTCCCAGGTCAAGGAGAAAATATGGCAAGTTGCCTTAAAGAAATAATTTGAGTATTGTGGAAACACAGTCAGGATAACACAAGATCTAGCAGCTTCTACTTTAAGGGATAAAAAGGCTTGGAATATGATATTCTGGAGGTCAAAGGAACGAGAATTAAAACCAAGAATCACCTACCCAGCAAAACTGAGTATAATGCTCCAAGGCAAAATATGGATTTTCAATAAAATAGAGAACTGTCAAGCTTTCTCAGTGAAAAGACCAGAGCTGAATAGAAAATTTGTCTTTCAAATACAAGAATGAAGAGAAGCATGAAAAGGTAAACAAGAAAGAGAATTCTTATGGAACTTACTAAAGTTGAATTGTTATGTTTACGTTCCTACATGGAAAGATGATGTGTGTAATTCAGGAGACCTTTCTCAGTATTAAGGAAGTTGAAAGGAATATAGACAGAGAGCACAGGATGAGTTGAATATGAAGGGATGATATCTAAAAAAAAATGAAATAATTTTAAGGGGTGAGAGAGGAATATATTGAGAGTGGGAGAAAGGGAGAGATAGAATGGGGTAAATTACCTCATATAAAAGTGGCAAGAAAAATCAGTTCTGCTGGAAGGGAAGAAGGGGCAGGTGAGGGGGAATGAGCAAATTTTACTCTCATTGGTTTCAACCTGAGGAGGGAACAACATACACACTCAATTGGGTATCTTACTCCACAGGATTATAAAAGGAAGGGGATAAAAAGGGGAGATGATAGAAAGGAGGGCAAATAGGGGAAGGAGGTAATCAAAAACAAAAACATTTGAAAAGGGACAGGGTCAAGGGAGAAAATTGAATAAAGGAGAACAGGATAGGATGGAAGGAAGTATAGTTAACCTTTCACGACATGAGCATTGTAGAAGTGTTTTGCATAATTATGTGTGTGTGATCTATGTTGAATTGCTTGCCTTCCTAGGGAGAGTGGGTGGGAAGGGAAGAGGAGAGAGAATTTGGAACTCAAAGTTTTAAAAGCAGTTGCTTAAAAAAATTAAAAATGTTTTTTGCATGCAGCTGGGAAACAAGATACATATGGAATGGGGCACAGAAATCTATCCTGCCCTACAAGAAAGTAAAGGGATAAAGGATGGGAAGGGGGCATGGAGTCAAAGAAGGGAAGGCTGACTGGGGAGTGAGGCAATCAGAATTTATATCACCTTGGAATGGGGGGGAGGGTAGAAATGAGGAGAAAATTTGTAATTCAAAATGTTGTGGAAATCAATGTTGAAAACAAAAATATTAAATAAAAATATATACAAAGGAAAAGAAGAAAACAAAATTACCAGTATCAAAAATAAAAATAGTGAATTCACCTCCAATGAAAAGGAAATTAAAACAATAACTAGGAATTATTTTGTCCTATTCTATGCCCATAAATTCGATAATCTTAGGGAAATGGATGAGTATTTACAAAAATATATAATGCCCAGGTTAACAGAAGATGAAATGAAATGCCTAAATAATCCTATCTCAGGAAAAGAAATTGAGCAAGCCATCAGTGCACTCCATAGGAAAAATTCTCTAAGGCCAGGTGGATTTACAAGTGCATTCTATCAAACGTTTAAAGAACAATTAATTCCCATACTTTATAGACTATTTGGGAAAATAGGTGAAGAAGGAGTTCTACCAAATTATTTTTATGACAAAAATATAGTACTGATTCCTAAACCAGGAAGACTCTAAACAGAAAAAGAAAATTATAGACCAATTTACCTAATGAATATCGATGCAAAAATTTTAAATAAAATATTAGCAAAAAGATTACAGCAACTTATCAGAAGAATAATACACTATGACTACATAGGATTTATTCCAGGAATGCGAGGCTGGTTCAATATTAGGAAAACTATCAGCATAATTGGTATATCAATAAACAAGCTAACAGAAACCATGTCATTATATGAATAGATAGACAAAAAACTTTTGACAAAGTACAGCATCAATTCCTATTGAAAACATTGGAGAGTATAGGAATATATGGAACCTTTCTTAAAACTCTGAGTAACATCTGCCTAAAATCATCAGCAAGCATTATACATGATGGGGATAATCTAGATGCATATCCAATAAGATCAGGGGTGAAAGAAGAATGCCCATGTGTTATTCATCCTGTGTTATCAAACACTGTACTAGAAATGTTAGCTTTAGCAATAAGAGAACAAAAAGAAATCGAAGGATTTAGAATAGGCAAAGAAGAAACTAAGTTATCACTCTGCTGATGATATGATGAAATACTTAAAGAATCCTAAATAATCAAGTAAAAAAGTACTTGAAATAATAAATAACTTTACCAAATTGCGGGATATAAAATAAACCCGCATAAATCATCTGCCTTTCTTTATATTACTAACAAAGCTTAACATCAAGAGACATGAAAAGAAATTCCATTTAAAGTTACTGTAGATATTATAAAATATTTGGGAGTCTACCCGACAAAACACACCTAGGGTCTGTATGAACACAATTACAAAATACTTTTCACACAAATAAAGTCGGATCTAAATAATTAGAAAAATATCAGTTGCTTGTTGGTAGGCTGAGCTAACATAATAAAAATGACAATTCTACATAAATTAATTTACTTTTTCAGTGCCATGCCAATCAAACTACCAAAAAAATTATTTTGTAGAGCTAAAAAATATATCAAAATTCATCTGGAAGAACAGATGGTCCAGAATATCAAGGGAATTAATGAAAAGAAATGGTAGGGAAGGTGGTATAGCCATACCAATTATTAAATTGTATTATAAAGAGGTTTCACTAAAAACCATTTGGTACTGACTAAGAAACTGAGGGGTAGGTCAGTGGAATAGTTAGGTACACAATACATTGTAGTCAATGATCTTAGCAATCTACTGTTTGATAAACCCAAAAACCTCACCTTCTGGGATAAGAACTCATTGCATGACAAAAACTGCTGGGAAAACTTGAAAAAAGTGTGGCAGAAACTGGGCATAGAACAACATCTGACACCTTATACCAGAATAAAGTCCAAATGGGTACATGATCTAGATATAAAGGGTGATATTATAAACAAATTAGGGGAGCAAGGAATAGTTTATATGTCAGACTTACGGAGAATGGAGGAATTTATGACCAAACAAGAGACAGAGAACATTATGAAATACAAATTGATAATTTTGGTTACATAAATTTGAAATATGAAAAGTTTTGGCACAAACAAAGCCAATGCAACCAAGATTAGGAGGGAAGCAAAAAACTGGAAAAGAGTTTTTACAACTAATGTCTCTGATAAGGGACTCATTTATAAAATTTATAGAGAACCGAATCAAATTTACAAGAATACAAATCATCCCCTAATTGATAAGTGGTCAAAGTGTATGAACAGGCAGTTTTCAGAGGAAGAAACTAAAGAGAAACTAAAGAAACTATAGTCATTTGAAAAAATGCTCTAAATCACTATTGATTAGAGACATGCAAATCAAAACCACTCTGAGGTACCACATCACATCTATAGGATTGGCTAACATGACTAAACAGGAAAATGATAAATGTGGGAGAAGATGTGGGAAAGTTGGAACACCAATTCCTTGTTGGTGGAGGTGTGAGCTGATCCAATCATTCTGGAGAGCAATTTGGAACTATGCCCAAAATGGCTATAAAAATCTTTTGACCCTGCAGTATCGCTTCTAGGGCTATATGCAAAAGAGATTATGCAAATGGGGAAAGGGCCCACACGTACACATATAGTAACTCTTTTTATAATGGCCAAGAACTGGAAATTGAGGGGATGCCCATCAATCAGGGAATGGCTGAATGAGTTGTGGTATATGAATGTAATGGAATACCATTGTGCTATAAGAAATGATGATCAGGAGGGGCAGAGCCAAGATGGCAGCCGAAAACAGGGACTTATGTGAGCTCCCCCTCAGGTCCCTCAAAACACCTATAAAAAAAAGGCTCTGAACAAATTCTTGAACTGCAAAACTCACGGAATAACAGAGGAAAGCAGGGCTCCAGCCTAGGACACCCTGGATGGTTGCAGGGTAAGGTGTATCATGTGGAACATGGAGTGGACCAGAGCAGAGCTCAGTGTAAGCCAGGCCTGGACCAACCAGACCAGGACCTGGGTGGAACAGGCCCTAGCACCCTGAATCAGTGAGCTGTGGCAGTTACCAGTTTTCTCAACCATAAACACCAAAAAAAAAACCAAAAACAAAAACAGAGGAGGTTAGTGGGAAAAACTGCGGGGACAGAGTGAAAGGAGTTTGTGGTTTGGCCACCCCCCCCCCCCCAGTGGCTGGAGGTAATGCAGCTCTGAGACTGCTTACAGAACTACAGCTGCAGTTGCTTCCAGCCCCAGGAATACCTGTTAGGAGTAAATAGTTCTGAAAACAACACCACAGCCCCTCCAGCTTGGGACAAAGTACTATATACTCTACAAGCAGTCATACTCCGACAAAAAAACTCAAGGGTCAAGTAAGTTGGCTGAGAACATGGCCAGGCAGTGAAAATGGACTCAGATTCAGACTCAGACTTTGGAATCATTCTTTGGTGACAAAGAAGACCAAAACATACAGCCAGAAGAAGTCAGTGTGAAATATCTCATTGGAAAAACCACTGACCTGGAGAAAAGATGCAGGATAGATAATTTAAAAATTATTGGACTACCCGAAAGCCATGAGCAAAAAAATAGCCTAGATATCATCTTTCAAGCAATTATCAAGGAGAACTGCCCTGATATTCTAGAGCCAAAGGGTAAAATAGAAATTGAAATAATCCACCCATTGCCTCCTGAAAAAGATACCAAAAGGAGAACTCCTAGGAATATTGTTGTCAAATTCCAGAGCTCCCAGATCCAGGAGAAAATACTACAAGCCCCCAGAAAGAAACAATTTGAGTATCGTGGAAACATAGTCAGGATAACACAAGATCTAGCAGCTTCTACAATAAGGGATAAAAGGGCTTGGAATTCAATATTCCGGAGGTCAATGGAGCTAGGATTAAAACCAAGAATCACCTACCCAGCAAAACTGAGTATCATGCTCCAAGGCAAAATATGGATTTTCAATAAAATAAAGGACTTTCAAGCTTTCTCAGTGAAAAGACCAGAGCTGAATAGAAAATTTGTCTTTCAAACACAAGAATGAAGAGAAGCATGAAAAGGTAAACAAGAAAGAGAATTCATATGGAACTTACTACGGTTGAACTGTTATGTTTACATTCCTACATGGAAAGATGATGTGTATAATCCATGAGACCTCAGTATTAGGGTAGCTAAAGGGATATAGGACACAGGGTGAATTGAATATGGAGGGATGATACCTAAAAAAAATAAAATCAAATTAAGGGATGAGAGAGGAATATATATAGAGAGGGAGATAGGGAGAGATAGAGTGTGGTATATTAGCTCACATAAAAGGAGCAAGAAAAATCATTTCTGTAGGAAGGGAAGAGGGGGCAGGTTAGGGATAATGAGTGAATCTTGCTCTCATTGGATTTGACCTGAGGAGGGAATAACATAAACACTCAATTGCGCATCTTACCCCACAGGAAAGAAGGAGGAATGAGATAAAAAGGGGGGATGATAG
>CM053624.1:232312525-232332891 GCA_028646595.1 Phalanger gymnotis | reverse complement strand
AAACACTTTTGAAAAGGGACAGGGTCAAGGGAGAAAATTGAATAAAGGGCAATAGGATATGAAGGACAAAAACATAGTTATTCTTTCACAACATGAGTATTGTCAAAGGGTTTTACATAATGATACGCATGTGGCCTATGTTGAATTGCTTGCCTTCTTAGGGAGGGTGGGTGGGGAGGGAAGTGGAGAGAGAATTTGGAACTCAAAATTTTAAAAACAGATGTTCAAAAAAAGTTTTTGCATTCAACTAGGAAACAGATATATGGGCAATGGAGCACAGAATTTTATCTTGCCCTACAAGAAAGTAAGGGAAAAGGGGATGGGAGGGGGAGTGGGGTGACAGAAGAGAGGGTTGACTGGGAAATGGGGTGCATACCATCTTGGAATGCGGGGGTATAGAAATGGGCAGAAAATTTGTAATTCAAACTCTTGTGAAAATCAATGCTGAAAACTAAAAATATTAAATAAATTAAATAAATCAACAAAAAAAGAAAGAAAGAAAAAGAAATGATGATCAGGTGGCTTTGGAGAAAACCTAGAAAGACTCATATGAACTGATGCTGAGTGAAGTGAGCAGAACCAGGAGAATATTGTACACAGTAAGACCCATACTGTGTGAGGACTGATTTTGATAGACTTAGCTCTCCTCAGCAATTCAAGGACATAAAACTTTTCCAAAGGACTCATGTTGAAAAGTGTCATCCACATCCAGAGAAAGAACTATGGAGTAGGAATTTAGAGTGAAGCAGACTCTTTTCTCTTTGATTTTGTGTTGTTTTCTTTCTCATGGTTTCTCCCATTCTTTATAATTCTTCTATGCAATATGACTAACTTGAAAAATGTGTTTAACAGGAATGAACATGTAGAGCACATATTGGATTACACGCCATCTTGGGCAGGAAGGAGGGAGGGAGAGAGAGAAAATTTAAAATGTATGGAAATGAATTTCAAAAACTGAAAAAAATAAAATATTTTTTAAAAGTTAAAGAAAAAAGAAGTGAGTCAAGTGATGACTTCATTTATAAAAAAAAAAAAAACAAACTAGGATGTGGTAGGGAATGCCTTAAGGGTTGCTGGCCAAAAGAGAAACAGTTACTATTTATATTCACTCTGATACAGAAGAACCCAAAAATAACCATTAAGTGATGCTTGGGCAGGGACCTATTATTGTCTGATCCATGAAAATGAAAATTAATTGGGTGTAAGACTTGCTCTTTGAGAAATAAATTTAGCCACTAAACCCCAAGTTAACTAGGTAGCTTTTGGCCATCGAAATTTACCCTCTTTTTGTAGAACACTCTCAGGTAAGGTTTAGAGGAGGAGAGGAGAGGAGAGGACAGGGAAGGGGCGGGAAAGGTAAAGGAGGAGAGGAGCAGGAGAATGAGCTGGGTTGCCCAACTGGAATTGGCCAGCTGGGTCACCATTCAGGCAGCTCAGACTACTCACTGGTTTTGGTTTGTCCTACATTCTCAAAGAGGGCCATTACATCAGGGAAATGATGACATGACTTGCAATTGACTTTGTTTTGAGTCAGTGAGGGCTGTGCAAAGTCACTAGACTCATTTTCTCCTCCAGAGCCATCTGGATCCATTGGTCAGGTAGTGATCAGGATGATTGGAAATGACCTAGGATGCAATGGGAGACCTTGGCATTTGAACAAAGGACAAACTACAATTTGTGAATAGTTTGAGCTTGCCTGATTAACCACCCAGCTGGCCAGTTTCACTTGGGCACCTCAGCTTGTCTTCTCCCTTTACCTCCTGTCCAAACCCTTCCCCTTCCCTTTCTTCTCCTTTCTTCTCCTCTTCTGCCCTTACCTGAGGGTGTTCTGCCCAAAAGAGGGTAAATTTTGATGACCAAAAGCTACCTACTTAACTTAGGGTTTACAGACTAGATTTCTTTCTCAAAGAACAGGCCTTAAACCCAATTCACTCTGGATCTCATGGATTGGATGACAATAGGTCCCTGCCCTGGTGAGGCTCGTGATTTTGCACAGCCCTCCCTCAATCAAAGAAAGTCATTTGTAAATCAGATTGCCATCTCCCTGGTGTCATGGTACTCTTCAAGAATGGACAAACCACAGTATTATATTCTAAGCCCATGTCTGCTTTAATGTGGAAGCCAATAAATCTTTTGAGATCCTGACTTTCAGGATCTGACTGAGTTTCATAATATTTGAATTACTTCTTTCTAAATGCTTGAAGTATTTTCTCTTTGACCTGGCAGCTCTGAAATTTGACTATAATACTCATGGGAGTCTTCATTTTGGGATCCTTCAGGAGGTGTTTGGTGGATTCTTTAAATTTCATTTTACCTTCTGATTCTAGAGTAAGAGGGTCATTTTCCATGATAATTGCTTGAAAGATGTTTAGCCTTTTTCTTTGATGATGGTTTTCATGTAGTCCAATACTTTTTAAATCAAATCCCCTCAATCTATCTTCCAGGGCAGTTATTTTTCTGGTGAGTTATTTCACATTTTCTTCTTTTTATTTTCTTCTTTTGAATTTGTTTTATTTTTGCTTAATGTCACATGGAGTCATTAGCTTCTATTTGCCTAAGTCCAATTTTAAAGGAGTTATTTTCTTTAGTCAGCTTTTGTATGTTTTTTTTTTCCATTTGGCTGATTCTGCTTTTTAAATAGTTCTTTGTTTCAGTGAGTTTTTGGACCTCTTTTCTCATTTAGCCAATTCTGGTTTTTTAGGTGTTAGTTTCTTCAGTATTTTTGATGCTTCTTTTAACAAGCTACTAATTATATTTTTCATATTTTTTATAATTTTCATTTCTTTGCCTGATTTTTCCTCTATCACTCATCCCTTTCTTTAACTTTTCCAGGAATTCTTGTTGGACTTGGGTCAAATTAACATTTTTCTTTAAGCCCTTTTTGGTAGCTATTTTCTTACTGTTTTCCTCTTCTGAGCTTATGTCTTGGTCTTCTTGGTATCATAGTAGTTTTTAAATGATTAAATTCTTTTCTATGGTTTGCCCATTTTCCATCCTATTTCTTCGAGTTTATGTAAAAGTTGGGTTCTGCTCATCTGGGGGTGGGGAGGTACTACCCCAAGCTTCAGGCTTTTTTATGCTACTGTTTTCAAAGCTAATTCTGAGGGGTTTGAAAGTTTTTGATGATTCCAAGGTGGTGTGACCTGTGATAGGTATGGTCACTGCTCTCCCAGGCTGCACTGTGGTATTAACCCAGGAAGGGCACATGGTGCCCTGCAGCCACAATCTCTAGTACTCTGCTTTGCTTTGAAACTGTGACCAGGGTTCCTGCTCCTTTGTGACCAACTATCAGCACTTCTTTCCCTCCTGAACTGAGATCCAGAATTTCATATGGGCAATAGAGTTGTCAATCAGTGTACATTAACAGCAAAGGGTCCCCTGTAAACTCTTTCTGCCATGTCCTATCCCCTTAAGTCTCTTAGTTCAGAGCTCTCTAAATTACTGCTGCTGCTGCAGCTGCTATTGCAACCACCACATGTGTGGGTCCTGGAAAGGCCTCCATTCCAGTGTCACAGTCCTTCCTTGCTGACCTCTTAAGTTTTCTTAAGCCCTCAAAATGTCTTACCATGACCTTTCATTGGCTCTAACACCACAAAATTTGATTTGAGGTCTTATTTTAAAGTTGTTTAGTAGGGAATATTGCATCAACCTGGATTCCTCATTATCTCTCACCCCCAATATCTAAGCTACGCACAAAGTCTGTCAATTTCACTGTGACAACATTTCTCTAGCACATGACCTTATCTCCTCCAACATTTCCATGACTAACGCAGGCCTTTATCATGCTTTGATTACTGCAGTAGTTTGTGGTTTGGTCTGCCTGGCTCAAGTTTCTTCTCACTCCAATCTATCCTTCATTAAGCCACTAAAGTGATTTTCCTAAAGTGCAAGTCTGATCATGCCACACACACACACACACACACACACACACACACACACACACACACACACTCACTCACTTACTAAAGTCCAGTGCCTTCCTATTGCCACCAGAATCAAATACAATATGTTTTATTTGATATCCAAAACCCTTCATAACCTAGTTCCCTCACACCTTTCCAGTCTTCTTATACTTTACTTCCCAAAATGTACTCTTTAATAGAGAGATTGTTTGTTCTTTCCATAAAGCTTAGTTGTTGTTTTTGTGCCTTCATTCCATTCTGTTTATTGATTGAGACTGATTGAAGGAAATGGAGATGCTTAAACTAAAGAACGTATTTTTGAGGGACAAAATAGTTATCTTAAGACCTGTTATTTCCATATGGAATGAAACGTGTTGTTTTTGGCAATTTGAGGATGAGGATCAATGGGTGGTACCAGCGGAGATGCAGATTTCAGTTTATTTTAAGCGAGAAACAAAACTTTCTAGCAATTGGAACAATCTAGACATGGAATAACCTGTCTCAGGAGGTAGTTTTCCTCAGAAGAGGTCTTCAAGCAAAGGTTAGGTAATCACTTTTGCATGATGTTTTAACGAAGTAATTGATCATGTATTAGTTGCACTAAATGACATCTGAAGCCCCTTCCCACTCTGTGTTCTCAAGTGACCTTATTTTATTCCTCCAAAATAAAACATGCACATTTTATAATTATTCATTTATTAAAGCAAATTGCTAGTGTAAGTCTATGCACAAAAAATTGTACTTATCAAACAATGCATATATTATCCAAATATGTTCTCATCTTGCAAAAATTAAGGTGTTAACTCTTCCCCCCAAAAAACAGCTAAAATAATAACAATATAATGATTCCTCTTTCTGTATTTTTCTGTGCTTCTTACTACTCAATTTGCCATCCATTCAAAGTCCAATCTAGCCTATAAATTGCATCACACTCAAAGTTAGAACTCACGATAAATATTTTCTTCTTCAATGTTTGCCTTGCTTGACTATATTTACTTGTCTCTAAATTATTTTGTATGTTTGCACAGAAAGAACCATAAGCAAAGGAAAAGGCAAACTATGTTTGTGGGATTTATGTAAATATCACTGCTTGCCACCAAATCTCACCATTCTCCAAATTTTCTCTATGGCTTTATGTAGATAGGATTTAAATACACTTCTTCTCCATGTAGGATAAAATGTATTTCATTGAACCTATGAATTCATTGATATAAAAAACATCACAATAAATAAACTCCCTCTACCAATTCAGATGGTCATTTTCTCTACAATTTATAGTCTTAGAGAGTTTCCTAGAGCACGGAAAGATTAAGTGACTAATCCAAGGCCATACTTCCAGTATATGTTAGAAGGAGCACTTGAACCCAGATTTTCTTGGCTCTAAGGCCAGCCCCTTACTCACTATACCACAGCCACCATCAACAAGTGTACACCATAGGGATCTTTGTACTTTGTATTTTATCCCTAGTTCCTTGCACAGTGACAGGTACACAGTAGGTGTTTAATAAATATTTTCTCATTGACACTTTAAAACCTCAAAAGAGCTATGATTTTGTTGATATCGGCACCCCCTCCTTTGATCCACATGGCAATCCATGTTGACATCAATTAATTAATTAATTGATAAGGTAATTGATCTACTGGTGATGAATGTGATTATACTAGGCAAGTTGATCTTTGCACCACAAACACACAATTTATCACCAGCCACTATTCTATTTCTTTCCAGGTTTCATGTACCAAACAGAACATGTGATTTGCCATCAAAAGTTACAAGAATCCAAGGTTATGTCCACATTAGTAGAATAGTGCATGCAACCCTTTTGGTTACATGCAAAAAAATCTGGTTGGGTTACAAAGCCTTTAATGTTCTTGCTTCATAATTGCAAATGAGAAGCAAGACCCTTGCTCATATTCTTTAACACAACCATGATAACACTTTAAGAAAGTTCCATAAACTCAGCAGACACTGAACAAACACTCCAATCATTTCTACATCACACCATTTAAAATGGAAAGTTATTTTCCAAACTAAAGAAAACACTGTCTTTGTGATTCAGGAGGAAAGCTTGTGAGTCATGCACAGGATTCTTAGCTCAGTCCTGATGAAGACATTTTAAAGGGTTAGAAATACTAGGGATTCCCAGAAATTCATTGTTTATTCTGCTGATCCAATATCTACACAGTCAGAAGTCTGGAGCCTCCACTGTGCTGAATTTGTATTGTGTGCTTTTCTTAATGAAACTAATATACTCACAAACAGCTTAAGCATGCCATAAGAAGAAACATGGAATCAACCATTTTTAAAGCAAGCATCAAACTAAAAGAAACTGAGGTTTTTCTTTTGTGGCTAAATTTTGGAATCTTTTAAATGGTATGGTTCATGCTGACTTGTAATGAAAAAATCATTTGAAATTGTACTGGAATGCTAAAATGATCAATAAAAAACAAATTGATTGAAATCCTTCTTGCAGATCAAACTTAGGCCAGTAAATGAGCCAATCTGGAATATATATGGCTACTAAATTAAGGGTAAATATAAGTTGCAGTCCTTTAAAATATAATCCTAATGTATTCTGTAGGTTTATCTCTTACTAGCCTTCTATGTGAAAATTACCTTTGGGATTTGTTGCCCTAGAATTATGGCCTGGCCTTTCCCACCTTACTGCCTTTGCTGATTTTTTTTCCACCTACCAAAAATAGGCTCATTGTTAAAGGCCCTTGTCAAAAGATATCTTGCTGATGAAACCCTTCACTGATTCCTCCAGGTGAAAGTGACTTCTCATTCTTGTGAATTCCTATTACACATTGGGTCACTCATTATATTTATGTCTCACACTGTGTTTATGAAAATGTTCATTCCACAGAATCCTAAGACCTCAGAAATGGAAATGAACTTGAAAGAGAAATAGATAAAATTGAAAACCAAAAGATCATAGAATCATTAAATAAAATTAAATGCTGGTTCTTTGAAAGACTAACAAAATCAATAAATCTTTAGACAACCTGATGAAAATAAGAAAGGAAATAAAATGATGAAAATAAACAATAAACAAGGTTAAACTCAAAACAAAGAGAAAAAATTAAACGATCAAAATCTCTATGCACAATCATATGCAAGCAGTCCTAAGAATTTAATGGTAATGGATGATTTTCCATTAAAATATAAAATGCTCAAATTAACAGAACACAAAAAAGATATCTTAACCAGTTTCAGCAAATGAAACAATAAAGAAATGAGTGAGTGAGTGAAAGAAAAGTATTTATTAAATGATTATTATGTACCAAGCACTGTGGACACAAACACAAAAAAACCACTTCCTTCAATGTGTTTACATGCTAATAGGGGAAGACATTACATATAAGGTAGGGGTAGCCAAGGAAGAGAGTTATGGCCTAGGAAGTGATAAAGAATGTGAATGGAATAACAGAGCATTCTAATAATACTGTCCCTTCAGAGGCAATGGCAGACTTTCATACAGTTTTCAGAATATGAGGGGGAAAGGGTGGGTAGACTACACAAAAGGTAACAGGGCAAAAAGTGACAAGGGTAAGAAGGAGGTTGCCTTGTCCCAAGGAGTGGCCACCTGAGCAAAATAATCTGGTCAGGTGGGGAGAACAGCAGAAAGTAGGAGAGGGGTGTTTAAATAGACAGAGAGACAGAAAAAGAGACAGACAGACAGACCTAGGTGTCATTCACAACTCATCACCCTCAACTTCCATATTCAACTTATTGTTAAGGCTTGTTGTTAGTACCTTTGTAACATATGCCTCATTCTCTCCACAGCCACCATCCTAGAGCAGGTCTTCATCACCTCCTAGACTAGTACAATCAACTGACAGTGGTTCTTCCTGCCTCAAGTCTCTCACCACTCTAGTCAGTCAATCTTCCATTTGGTCATCAAAGTGACCTTCCTAGAGTGCATGTATGACTATATCACCTCCCCCCAATGAACTAAAGTGGCTCCTTATCACTTTTAGGACTGAATATCAACTTCCTTCTTACAGAGTTCAAAGACCTTTACAACCTTTCTTCTACCCCTCATCTCTCCAGTTTTCTTATACTTTATGCCCCTCCTCTCTCCCACATTCTCTATAATCCACTATTCCTCCAACAAAACATACATCTCTTGACTTTGGGCTTTTTCGCTGGCTGTCTCCCATACGTGGTATGCTCCCCCTCCTCATTTCTGCCTCTTGAATTCTTTCAAATCCAAGTTGAAATCTCATCTTCTACAGGAAACCTTTCTTGAACCCTTTTAATCTTTGTGTCCTCCCTCTTCTGATTCTCTCTGATTTGTCCTGTGCATATCTTGTTTGTTCATAGTTTGCATATTGTACTTGAGGGTAGGGACTGTTTCCTGAAACACCTAACACTTTTTAAATGCATAGGGATTGGGGTTTTTTTTTTAATTGGTTGATAGAGTATCAGTTATAATAGGATTATGTTCCTCCAGTAATACATTTGCTTTGTGATCATCGGAGAAGGCTCTCACATTTAAGCATCAATGATTAAGTTAACTTTTACTGAGTCTTAGCACACTCTGCCACTCTGAAACTATCACAGCAAGGAGAGAAGGGGTATTGCATGGAATTGAAGAAATCTTGGAATATTTTCTTTGCTTCTTGTGTTTCTATAGCAAAACAACAACAGCAAATATCCAGGTAACTAGCCTACTGATGGTGCCTTTTCTAATGAACTAGGTTAAGTTAACTAGGTTTCTCTTCAGAAACAGAACTGGTTTGTTATACCTATGCTACATGAATATTTCTCAAACACTGAGAAAGTACTCCACCAAGCCCCTTTTATAAGAACCATGTGGTCTTAGAACCTAAAGCAAGGAGGGAAAATGCAAAGAAACAACCAAAGACCCACCTCATTAATGAATATATTACAATACCATACAGTACCAAAATCTTGAATAAAATTTTATCTAAACCAATGGAGTAATAAATCCAAAACTTATTCCTCATGACCAAGGAAATCCCTTATGAATTTATACCAGGAATACATGGATCTTTTAAAATTAGTAAAATATTATTTTAAAATACTAAAATTAAGTATATCCCAAACAACATCATTACATCAACAGGTACAAACACACACACATGCACACACACACACACATGCACACACACACACATGCACACACACACACACACACACACACACACACACAAAACAAAAACAAAAAACACTGAAGAAGTAGAGCAATCATTTATGAAAAAACCCCAAAACTACAAAGCAAGGACATTTTCTATGATAAACACATATACTTAAATATTTAACACTTAATACCAAAAGCTAACATTATTTGCAATGAAAAAAAGAGTAAAAACATTTCCAAAAAGTTTGGGATGCTTACATCCCATCATTATTTCACCTAGTTCCTAAAAGAAATTTTAATAGTTACCCATCAGTGAAACAGAACAAAAATAGAATAGCATGATGGTTTACTAAGAATGCCCAAGGAATCAACAAAGAAACTAAATGAGTTAGTTGTAAACTATTTTTATTTTTTTAACTAATGAAAATTTACCTTCTTCTTCTACCTCCTCTCCATTCACTAAAAAACAAACAAACAAACACAAAGACCCTTGTAATAAATATGCATAGCGAAATAAAACAAATTCTTGTTTTGGCCATGTTTTAAAAATATTTCTTAATTTTCACCCTGAATCTATCACCTCTCTAGAGAGATGGATTGTATAATCTGTAATGAGTCCTCTAAAAGCATAGTTGTTCACTATGCTGATCAGAGTTCTTAAGTCTTTCAAAGGAGTTTGTAAATACAACGTTTTTGTTATTGTATAATGTATTCTCCAGCTTCTGCTCATTTCATTTTGCATCAGTTCATTAACCATTCCAAAATTTCTCTGAAACCATCCCCTTCATCATTCCACATAGCACAATAATATTCCATGACATTCCTATACCATAATTTGTTTGATCAATTATCAACTAATGGGCACTCTCTTAGTTTTCAGTTCTTTGCTGCTACATAAAGAGCTTCTATGAATATTTTACACGTGTGGGTCTAATTCCTCTTTCCTTCATCTCTTGGTGGGGAAGGGAGCATAATATGGACTTAGAAGTAGCATCACTAGGTAATAAGATTTGCACAATTTTATAACTTTGTAATTTCAAATAGCTTTACAGAATGGATAGACTAGTTCGTAGTTCCACTAAGAGTACATTAAAGTATCTGTTTTACCACATTCTCCCCAGAAGTGAACAAGTTGATCAATAAAAAAGCAATTATTAAGTATTTATTATGCCCCAAGCATGACTCTAAGTACTAAGCATATAAATACAAGAATAAGGGTAGACCCTGCTCTCAAATAACTGATAATCCAAAAAGGTGAGAAAGTACGTATTGGAAAGTTGTAGACTGGTGTTGTGGTCAGGGAGGGCATTTTGGTATGTAAAGTGACAGAGCTATTAAATATAGTCCTAGAGAAGTAAATTTACCCATCTTTTCCAGTAGTAATGGAAGTATTGATTTGATTATGTTTCTAGAACTGGGAGAAAGTGGAGAACACACATGTAGCAGTACGATAGCTGGTGAGAAGATGGCTGAGAAGGGACGTGAAACATGCATGATATAGAGATAGCCTAGATGTAATAGTCCGATTTTTGGGGGGAGGGAATTCAGGTCAGAAAGGGTTAAAGGAATCACAAAAGATAATAGAGACCATTTTGATTATATTAAACAAAAAAAAAAGATCTATAACATAACCGTTGTAACTAGATACGTCAATAAATTTTGAATTGGGAAAAATAAATCTTCATTAAAAATGTTTTGTAAAGGTCTGCTAAGACATATGGAGAATTAGTACAAATATATGACTAAGATCCATTTCCCAGTAGAAAACAGGTCAATGGTTATGAAGCAACATTTCTCAAACAAAAAAAATGCTTTACCTTACACTCAAGAAATTATCAAATGTGACAAAAGATGAGAATGATCAACATTAAAGGGACTGTGGAGTGACAGGCACTTGTACACTATGGAACTGTGTAGCTGAAGTTCTGAAAGTTGTGAAGTTCTGAAAATGAATCTGGAATTATATATAAAATGAGCCTAATAGCTCTGCACTAGCTTTTTGCCTTAAAAAATTCATTATTCACAATATATCCCAAATTGGCCAAAGATACAAAGTTCTTATCTATTCCAATATATTCACAGAAGAATTGGAAACAAAGTTAGATTTCCATCTATTGAGAAACATCTAAACAAAATGTGATTAAAGAATGTAATGGAGTATTACTTATTCTAAGAAAAGATAAATATGAAGAATTCATCGAAGCATATAGAGACTTATGTGAACTAATGCCAAGTAAAGAAAGCAAAGTCAAGGGAAACAATATACCCAATGATTTCTTTAAATGCAAGTGGAAAGAACAAATGAAAATAAAACTGAATGCTATGAACTAGATCTTATCAACTTTCCCTGTAAGGCTTTTCAACTTCTCTATTATTGTTGAGGATACCACCGCCCTCCTACTTACCCATGTACCACATCAGTGTCATCCTTGATTCTCCACTGTTCCCACACATCCAATATATTGCCAAGTCTTGTCATTTCTACCTTCACAATATCTCTCTTACATGCCACTTTCTCTCCACTCACACAGCAACGACTTGGTACAGTCTTTCATTAGTTAACTCTCCTGCCAAACATCTCTCCCCATCCCAGTCCTTCATTCTTCCTACAAGTAGGAACTTGTAGTCTTCCTAATGAAAGTAGTCTTCCTAATGAAAAATCCGACCATTCCCTTCTAACCCCACATCTCAATAAACTCTGGTGGCTTCCTACTGAAACAAGGATCAAATACAAAATATTCTGTTTGGATTCTAAATGTCTTCACACTGGAGCCATTCCTACCTGTCCAATCTTCGTACATTATGCTCCTCTCCAAGTACTTTAGGACCCAATGCCATTGGTCTTCTTATTGTTTTTTTTTTCCTTTGAGAGGACTTTTATTCATGCTGAACATACTTTGCATGTACATAATTGTTTGCGTGTTGTCTCCTCCATTAGAACGTGTGCTTCTTGAGTTCAGGGACCTTGTTTTGCCTTTCTGTCTGTTCCCAGGGCTGAGCACACTGTTTAGCATACAGTAAGTGCTTAATAAATATTTGTAGATGATAATTATTTGGAGCTGAAAAATACCTTAGAGGCCATTGAGTCTAATACCCTCATTTTACAACTGAGACAACTTCAGTTCAGAGAGTTCAAATCACTTGCCCAAGGACACAAAGGGTGTCAAGTGGCAAGGACTTGAACCTGGTGTTCTGATTCCAGATATATTATGCTTTTTACTGAATCATCCTGAATAATCTAGCATTTAACTTCAAGCGACTTCTGATCAACCCACTGACAACTTTTCAGTCCTGTTCTAACTTATCTATGGTGTTATAAACTCAAACTACTGTTCTTCTATCTCAGTGGTGAGAAACTGTCACCACAAGGAGGACCTGAGAAGAAGAAAGAACACTTGAAATATAGAGCATCAGGAACCTCAAAAAAAAAAACAAAACAAACAAAAAATATACTTTCCAAGACTACATTCTATGTTGCTTTATTAACCCAGGCTGGACTATAGAGGGTCTTATGAATTCAAGCATTTTACCTTCCTTTAGACTCCCAGGCTTATCATTTTCTGCTAGGTTTGGTGCCCTATCCTGATGTCTTTCTAGTTAATAATTCTCAGAAGAATTATTGTAATGGAATTACTATTTTGGTTTGGGTTTTTATAGAAGTTGCTGCCACTGGGCAGATAGAAGTGATGCAGCAACATGATGTTCTATTCTATCTGAGGCAATCCACCGACTTATTTAGTTGCTTTATAAAATCACACCCATCATGAAGTTGCCCCTGGTTATGAACACAGAAAAGTAGCACATTAATTATAAGTAACACTATAGAAAAACAATTAAGAACTCTAACTAAATTTTGAAAATGGTAGCTTTAGTGTTATTCCACTGATAAAAAGCAAATCACCTAAATAACAAAAGATACATAGTAATAGCAATAGTAGTGGCTAGCATTTATCTAGCCCTTTAAAGTTTGCAAAGTGCTTTACAAAAAGAAGGAAAGGAAAGAAACAAGAATTTATTATGTGTATACGATGTGTCAGGTACTGTGATAAGCACTGCACAACTAGCATCTCATTTCATCCTCACAACAATCCTTGGAGAAAGGTGCTATTATTATTCATATTTTACAGTAGAGGAAACTAAGGCAGATTTTAGTGATTTTGATAAGGTCACACAGCTAGTAAGTTTCTGAGAATGCATTTACACACTCAAGTCTTCATGATTCCAGGGTCAGTATCCCTATCCACTATACTACCTAGCTGCATAACAACATGCTTAATATATAACTTATACATAGGGTATGTGTATGTGTATCTATGAATGCATAGATCACACACACACATACACATGCATTCTATAGTATGTGTTATAGTTAATGACCACATTCTGGCTAATGATATTATAAAGAAGAACAATTAAAACATGCACAAATTATTCTCCCAGTTTTATTTTAGCAATAGAAACTTAAAGGGCATTTGCTGAGATAATGTCTTATATTGTGTTCACCAACATTAGTATATAAATGAATTGGCTGAGCTTAAATTCTTGTTGCAAAATGTGTAACAAGCCAGATAACCATTAATAGTCACAAATAGGTAATAATTAAATCAGTACCTTTTTCTTTCATTGATCTACTGATTACTTTATTAAAGTATAGACAAAAATATGATTATTGAATTTTATATCTGTTCTTCCGTGGTGAAAACAGCTAGTAATTTTCTTTTAAGATTCTATAAGCACATACACATTAGGTATTACAATGAAGAAAAAGTATATGTATATGTCATAACTTGGGACATACAGAAGATTTTCACTGACTCTCTCCCACCACCTGAATCAAGTCAGTAAATTATTTACCTCTGAAGAATATGGACAGGGTGATTGAGGGTAGCAAGGTGGCACAGTGGATAGAGTACCAGGCCTTAGACCAGGAAGATTCATCTTCCTGAATTCAAATCTGTCCTCAGACACTTACTAGCTGTGTGACCCTATACAAGTCACTTAGCCCTATTTTTCTCAGTTTCTCATCTGTAAAATGAGCTGGAGAATGAAATGGCAATCACTCCAGTATCTTTGTCAAGAAAACACTAAATGAGGTCACAAAGAGTAGGACACAGCTGAAACAACTGACCAACAACAACAACAACAGGATGACAGTCACAATTAAAGGAATTCTCTGATAGGATCATTGATTTAGGATTGGAAAGGACATTAAAGATCTTCTACTCAAATATCCTTATATCTCTGATGAGGGAGGTGAGGTCCAAATAAGTGAGGTGATTTTTTTTAATTCACGTAGTAAGTAGCAGAGTTAAAAGTTGAACCTGCATCCCTTCCCTCCAAGTTTCTTCCTACTACATGGTGGGCAATCTCCTATTCCTCATTCATTTTCATCCAAACAAAACAAAAAAAAATAGCTTTCTTCTACCTTAATGCTCAGCAAGACCAAAATCCCCACAAACTAATGCATATTTAAATTCTTTAACCCTTTCATTGACAGGAGAATAAAGATATGTGATGAATGTAATTCAACCTCTTTGCAGCAGAGCCACACTTTTCTACAGGGAGAGGAAATACCAATCTACTACATGGAAATCAAATCATGTTTGAAAGGTAAGATTGTCAAAGTAAAAGATGTAGAGGACAAAAAAACTGACCATCCTATCTGTTGATGACCTAGAAAGAAGGCATTTGAATCTTTTTTTGTCTTATTTCTAAGGAAGATATTGTATTACATGGGAGTAGAACTTTGTATCTTAGCTAAACCTTATATTATTACAGCATCTCAGTTCCTAGCATAGTCCTGTGCACTTATAAGGTGCTTAACACACATAATACGTGTAGAATGAATGAATAAATGAAATATCTTCCTGGTCTCTTTAATTTACCTGATTAGCTAAATTAGTCTTGCCTAAACTCATGAAACAAACTAATAACTGTTTATGGCATGGTTACTGATATTTGGTGTTAGCTGTTTATGGTCTTAGGGTCTTAATGTTTCTCAGTTTCATCTTTCATTTCCTCTAATTTGCAACATGATAACATAATTTCTCAATCCCCACTGAGGAGGGAACAGGCTAAAAGTGAACACAAAAAGTCTTATGTTAATTAAAAAGCAGAATTTTGTTATCACAAGATGGTTCAACTATCCCGCTAGCAGCTGCTGTGGGAGTGAAAAACAACAACCAGCTCACAGAAAGCTGCAAACCCAGGTTTTTTTGATCTTCTTTACTAAGGAAAGCAACGTTAAGGGGTTAACAATCTTACTTTAATCCAGCCTACAAATATCATTCACTTAGTTCAGGGGAAAAAGCCAGCACCCTGAACTTCAGAGCAAATGCAAACAAATTACAAACATCAACAGACAGACCAAATACGATTCAGTTACCAATATCTGAATTCAGCTGGGAGCTTGACAAGGGCTGGCCAGAGTCACGCAATACTCTTGCTGTGAGTCAGAGCTCAGAAAAAGAGAAAGCCAACCTCTAGTTTAATATCTTTTTCAGGGTCAAAGTTGAGTCACACATGTGACTCACCCACGTGACCTAAAATCATCACAAAAATGCTATTTAAACCCATGTAGTCTAAAAACCTTTGATGTCACCAACATGTCACTCAAACCCATGTAAACTAGGCTTTCCCTTGAGGCAAGGAGGTCATCAAGGACTCCTAATTTAATCAAGGAAATAAAGGCCAAACTCTTTAAGAGCACTTGGTTGAATTAAGTGCTAAGAGCCCATTTTGATTGCCAATACACAAGAACTGTAAAATAAACTAAAGATTATTTCTTTTACATCTCTTCATGTCTTTGAAAATAAAACACATATCTCTCCAGGGTGGTTAGTAGTACCATTGCCTGAGGTCACTACAATGGGCTATTGACCTCTCAACACTTTTGAAATCCACTATTATGTCAGCTGGAGGAAGAGATTTGTCTCCACAACTTTCATTTCTATTAAGACGTTTACTAAAAGAGAGCAAAAGAAGGAACCGAAGAAAGAAAAAGCTTCATTCGTTAGCCCAGGTGCAAAAATATTTACATTCAAAGTATAATTTATCTTTGTACATAAAAAATAATGTTAGCCATAATCTGTCTATTTAAGGTCCCAAGATCTTCATTTTCACACCAATTATCTAAATAATTTTGTTGAAAACATATTTTGTCTTGAATATACTATCTGGAAATTCCTTGAATTCTACATTTCACCTTGCATTTATATACTAATTTGCTCCACTCTCATCTAATCTAAGAAACAACTTGAAAGGTGTGACTATGTGCAAGGCATTATGCAAAGTACACTGAAGATACAAAGATTTTTTTTTTAAATTGTGAAGTGAGGTAAAGTGAGTTGAGGTGAGATTAGGCCCTCAAGGAGCTCATGTTTTATTTGGGAAGAAAGCAAATAAATGAAGTATATAAATCCATTTCTTACCCTCGGTCCACTCGCTCCCCTACATGGAATTCTCTCACTCCTCATTTCCGAGTCCCAGTATAACCAAATTCCTTCAAAACCCTCATTTCTGCAAGTAGCCTTTCCCAGTCCTCCTTAGCCTTACTTGGTGCTTTCCCTTCGAGATTATTCCTATTTTGCCGTTTATACTATTGTTCATAAATAATTGTTTATATGTTATTTCCCCTATTAAGACGGTGAACTCCCTGAAAGTAGGTGTTGTGTTTTGTTTGTTTGTTGCCTTTCTTTGGATTCCTGGAGCTTAGTGACTTAGTGACATATATCAAGAACTTAATAAATGAGTCATGCCTTTGATAACTTGATATATCTTAATTTGAGTACTAAGAATTAGGATGATATGATAGAATCATGGTATCCTCAATGTCTCACAAGATGGATATTTCTTCAAGAATAATGTTTTCTTTTAATCCTAATGTCATTTATGGACACCCACCAATGCCTCAGTGCCTCGATCAACAAAAAAGTAGTCTATTACTTTCATTTTCTTCTATCTTTTAAGCAAAGTTGATTAAAAAGCTGTATTAAACTCCAATCTGACACTCCCTCTCCCTTGAAACCAGGTTACTCTTTCTGGGGAAGATTTAAAAAAAAAAGAAAGAGCACCCTTGACTTCCACTTTCACATTTCCAAATGAAAAGGATATCTCAGTCACTTGTAACACATCTTAATTGCTTCATTATATTTTTATAGAGCACCTGAATTGCTTGGAAGCTGTTTAATTAAAATGGTGCTTATTTTATAGTTAACGGAAATGCAGAAAGCACATATCCTGCAGCACCATCAATCATGTTTTTTTTTTCTTTTTCTTTTTTCCCTTCTTTGCATTCTCAAAGACAGTGGAGAATGAGCAGATTAATAAAGCACTAAAATGCTGGAATGCCATTAGAATTTAGATGTGTGCACGTTCTGGGACCCAGGTTTCTCATAAACTTTAACGTATTCTTCTGGAGACTACTACCTCTTTTAATGAAATACTGCCATAATGTCTTTTGTGGCCTGCATGGACCACTTCTTTTATTCATCAACTTGGTGCATTACAAACGAGAAGCAAAGCTGCCAGTAAAGCAACAGTTTTCAGTAAGCACATTTTAGTGTTGCTTTTATTGTTCGGTTTTATTACTCATTTTAGTAGAGACACCATGGCTAGTGAAAAGAAACAGTTTCTATTCTTTATGTAGTAGCTGAGTTGCTGTGTGACCTTGACTAAATCACTTAACTCCTCTGGGCTTATTTTCAAACCCTCCCCCCTCCCCAAGGAGAGTTATTCACACAGATATTGACCTAGGGCTTATGAGATACCAAACACATACAACAGACATGTATTATGGTCCTGCTTCTTTAAGCTCACCAGTAGGCACTGGGGAGAGAAAACGTTTAGATAATAGCTAACAAATAATAAAAAAGTTATCCCTGTGTCAGTAAGGTGAATTTTAGTGTAAGTAAGGTGGATTTCAGTGTGTGTGTAAGGTGGATTTTTTTATTATTTCTTAGAGTTTGGTTTCCCAGGTATGGCCATAAACAATCTCTGCTTCCCAGACTCATGGTTCAAAACATCTCCACCATGCTTGCACAGCATTATATGATGACAAATAATATATACATACATGCTTAAATTGTAAACATTCACTGCAACTGTGCACTGAGATACTGGGATGAGGCGATGTAAACCTGTGAGACTATTGCCGGCAATATGCCTTCTTTGTCTGATACCGTATAAAACAGATGGGCATTGGTCAGTGAGTTGGGGAAACTTTATGGTTGAATACACAAGCTAGGATGCTGTGTGCCTTGACCAGTCTGCATCAAGGCTTAGGGGTAACCTTTTAGGGTTTGAATGCACAAACTGGATTGCTGTGTGCCTTGATGGGCTCCCATCAAGGCTTGGGAGGGGGAAATCTGTGTGTGCCTAAACCAGCCCCCATTGAGGTTTGAGGAGATTTAGGGGAACCCTCTAGGGTTCAATGTACAAGTTGTGCCAGTCTCGATTGACCCCCCTCGAGACGTAGGGGTGGTTGCCCTCCCCTTCTAACTGGCCCCTGAAAGAAGGGTGATTAGGGAATGCTATAACTGTGTTGTACTTTATTATCAACAACCTTGTGAGAAGACTAGACTAGAATAAAGATTCTAAAGCTTTAACCACTTTGAAGATGTTTTCCTGTCTGATCAGATCGAGAGTGAACCTGTGCTAGCAGCCATCCTGTGTGCTAGTGTTATCTGTCTAACACCTTGTGCTCAAGTAGTTTGGGTTATAGTAGAAGAGTTTATGGTAGAGAAACTCATAGTCTAGTATAATGAAGTGACACCTCATGAGGAAAGATGGTGACAGCAAAAAACAGATGTGCCTTTGAGGAATTTTTAATTGGGAAGATTCACTTGCTGCCTTAGGTTGGGACATACAAATGGAAATAGAGAGGAGGCTTTAGTTGTTGGAGGGTGGGGAGGCATATCTTAAAAATCTATCCACAGAATTAATGAAAGGTTGGAATACTTCCCTTTTACCTTAAAGAACAACAACAAAAAAGCCACTTTATTTCTTTGTCGATTACATAAAGATCTTCACATGTCTCACTCTCTTTTATTGGATCATAAACATCTTTTCCATTAAATGTGAATAGCTTTATTTTGGGTCCTTGTGTTCTAACTTCTTCTCTCCTGAAATATTCTCCCTTGTGATATCATTAGGTTCTAGGGGATTCAATGATCATCTCTATTCAGATAACATAGATGAAGTCTGGCTATGTAAATCTGGGAGTCATCTGCATTGAGACAATAATTGATTTCATATCCTATATTAACTGTCTACTGCATATATTCTACCAGGATATCCTAAAGGCATTTCAAACACAACAAGTCTAAAACTGAAGTCATTATCTTTCTTTCTTAATCCTCTCCTCTTTTGGATTTCCTAATGTGTTTTAAAGGTACCACAATCCTTGAGTACCATTGTCTCAAAGCCAATTGGTAGGTAGAGTACTGTTTCCTTATTAGTAGAGATGAAACCCTCTCCCTGTGTGAGGGGCAAGTCAAAGTTGATTGAGAGTCCAGAGGTTCAACTGGTTTCAGCTAGTTCCCCTTTTGAGAATTTAAGCATGTGTCTACCTTCAGGACTCTCTAAAAGAGAGTCTTCTTTGAGCAAAATGTTCAGGTTTGAGAGAGAACAGAGAAGAGGCCTAACCTACTTCAGATTGCAGAAGGAAAAGACTGGGAATATATGAGAGGTATGGGCAATCTTCATCATATCCCTATCACCAGCTTAATACATTAGAAACCTCAGAGAGTTTCCCCTTGGGTGAGATCTAGGACTTGGTTGAGCTGAGTTATCTTGCTCCCAATAGGAGAGTTCATTCACCCTGTATTGTCTGGTATATATTGTCCTTTGTTTACCCTCTCCGATTTCTCTTTTGATATGATTTTGATTAATAACTTTTTTCCTACTTGCTATGCATGTTCATTGTGGAACCAGTTTTATGTGAGACACGATCAAGCCTGGGATATCTACCTTGAGGTTCCCGTTTCCCACAAATGACAAAACAATTAAAATAAAACCTGATCACATACCCTAGCCAGGGTTTCTTAAACTTTTTCCACTCATGACCCCTTTTCTTGAACTGTGGATCATGATCCCATATGGGGTCACAACCCACAGTTTAAGTAGTGCTGCACTAGTTCAATAATATTTAAGGGAGCAAATAGATATGCTTCTTGCCCAGTACCCCTTCTTTCTGAGGAGAGCAGAGTGGTAGTTTCTTTTTTTTTTAATTTTTTTTTTAATTTATTTTTGACATGTTTGGTTTTCAGCCTTGATTTTCACAGGCGTTTGAATTACAAATTTTCTCCCCATTTCCTCCCCCCACACTCCAAGATGGCGTACATTCTGGTTGCCCTGT
>CM053624.1:232293970-232312025 GCA_028646595.1 Phalanger gymnotis | reverse complement strand
GGGGAGGGCAGACTGGGGAACAGGGCAACCAGAGTGTATGCCATCTTGGAGTGGGGGGGAGGAAATGGGGAGAAAATTTGTAATTCAAATGCCTGTGAAAATCAATGCTGAAAAACAAACATATTAAAAATAAATTAAAAAAAAGTCAAAACAGAAAAAGAAAATTATAGAGCAATTTCCCTAATGAATATAGATACAAAAATTTAAATAAAATATTAGCAAAAAAAGATTACGGCAACTTATCTCAAAGATAATACATTATGCCACCTAGGATTTATACCAGGAATGCAGAGCTGATTAAATGTTAGGAAAACTATCAGTGTAATTGAACATATCAACAACAAAACTAGCAGAAAGCATATGACTATCTCAATAGATGCGTAAAAGCCATTCTGCAGTTGGTAGAAAGTCAAGGACATGCACAGTTTTTGAAGAAGAAATTAAAGCTATTTAAATAAATGAAAAAAATGCTCTAAATCAATATTGATTAGATGAAGAAATGCAAATTAAAACAACTGAGGAACCACCTCACACCTATCAGATTGGCTAATACTACAGAAAAGGAAAATGACAAATGTTGAAGAAGATGTGGGAAAATTTGGACACTAACATATTACTGGTGTTGTTGTGAACTGATTCAACCATTCTGGAAAACAATTTGGAACTTTACCCAAAGGGCAATCAAACTGTGCATACTCTTTGATCCAGCAATACGACTAGTAAGCCTATATCCCAACGAGATCAGGAAAAGGGGGAAAGGACCCATATGTACAAAAATATTTACACCAGCTCTTTTTGTGGTGGCAAAGAATTGGAAATTGAGGAAATGCCCATCAAATGGGGAATGGCTGAACAAGTTGTGCTATATGAATGTAATGGAATACCTTTCTTCTGTAAGAAATGAACTGATGTTGACTAAGCAAGCAGAACCAGGAGAACATTGCACAGTAACAGTAACTGTGTGATGGTCAATTATAATTGACTCAACTCTTCTCAGCAATTCAATGATCTTGGGAAATTGCAAAACACTCATGATGGATGATGCTATCCACATCCAGAGAAAGAACTACGGATTCTGAATTAAATTATTAAAATAAAGCTTATGATTTTTAGTTTTTTTGTTTTAGAAATGAGGCCTTTATCAAAAAATACTGGCTGTAAAGAAAGTTTTGTTTTGTTTTGTTTTGTTTTTCCCCAGCTTTCTGCATTCCTTCTAACCTTGGTTACAATGATTTTGTTTGTGCAAAACCTTTTTAATTTAATATAATCAAAATTATCCATTTTGTATTTCATCATGTTCTCTATCTCTTGTTTGGTCATAAATTCTTCCCTTCTCCATGGATCTGACAGTTGAGCTAGTCTTTCTTGATAGACTTTACATTCCTTGAGTGTAGGATCTGTGTCTTATCCTTTTATATTGCCTACAATGCAAACTATTACCAAAGATTTCTAGCTATGCATTTTATATTCAATAATTTGGAATAAATAAGGCTTAGCTAAATCTTGGTTTTCTTTTAATACTCTTAAATGAAAAGTCCAGTATATTCAGAATATTCTTTCACTAGTTACAACTGCAATTTTAAGCTGAGTCTACAAGATACTTAAATAGTTCTCCAGTTCAGTTGAGGAGGGGGAAAAAAAGACATATGTATTTATATTAGATCCTGCATAAACACTTTAAAATTATCAAGACTTTTTTTTCCACTTTTCATTTTGTTGTATTGGTGTCATGGAGTGATAGTGTATTATAGTGGGAAGAGCCATGGCTATCAGAATTTAAAAAGCAAACAAACAAAAACCCTTTAGTTCCAATCCTAGCTACATCATTCTTAGCTGTAGGAAACTGGGCAAATTACTTATCCCCTCTGATTTGGTTTATTCATATGCAAAATAAGTTTATATGGTTATACTACCAACCTCCCTCTAATTGTTGTGTCAGAAAAAGATTATATGTATGAAAGTGTTAAGTGACTGAGTTGGTATTTGAATGTATATCCCGTCTTCCCAAAATTAGCATTCTAAAACAATTAGTACAAAAGTATCTCTTTCTAATAATTATCATTGTTGTTCGGTACTTTTTCAGTCATGTCTGACTCTGTGATCCAATTTGGTGTTTACTTAGCAAAGATACTGGAGTGGTCTGCTATTTCTTTCTCCAGCTCATTTTACAGAAGAGGAAACTGAGTCAAAGAGGGTTAATTTGACTTGTCCAGGGTCACACAGCTAGGAATTATCTGAGTCTGGATTTGAAACTCTTGACCGTAGGCCCAGCTCTCTATCCCCTATGCCACCTAGTTGCCACATCTAATAACTATTAAATAAATAAATTATTATCATGGTTTACTGGAAAGAACACTGGTTCTAAGCCTGAACAATGTGCCTTTAATCTCTCCTCTAATGCTTAATACCCATATGATCTTAACCTTGCTAGAAAATGAGAAGGTTGGACTAGATGTCAATTCCCATAACCCTACATTTGTAATGCTATGATCATAGACCTTACTCTAAAATCCAGGACTAGCCTATTATGTTAAGTTTCAAGTTGATTGAGTTTGAAGTTTTTCTCAAATAGCAATTTATGATATTAATTTTGATATGATCAGTCTACATATTGATTCTTCCATAAGTTACCCAAGAATCATCCTATTCATTCACCATGCTAAGATATGATGTTCAGACTGCCTAATGAATGAAGATGCTTCCCCTTACTTATTCAATGATGTTTCAACTATATAATTTCACCTTTGCATGTAACAAATTGCCTTCTCAAAAGAAAAATAAATCACACTGCCTAGAAACTGGCACTATGGAGGACATTTTCTGTGTGTAATCATTTGAAATCCACAGGGCTTTCTGTTCCATCACTTCTGCAGCATCTGCCAGAACTTTGCTTCCATGTTAATATCTTTATAATATCTCTTTCTATCTTTCTCTCCCTGGATCTCTTTCCAGCTGAACTAGGATCAGAAAGCACCCAGCGATGTGGCTTGTTTCTGTTCAAGCAAAGCCCTCATCAACTCATCTTTCTCATCACTCCTATGTTGAAGTCTGTTTGACAAAGTTAATTATGTCAGTGTTAGCCTTGTGTGCTGCAAATCATGGCACATAGTATTCAACACATATTTCATTTACCCTGTGATCTGTACTTATTGAGTTAGAAATGTGACTGTAAAAATGACATCTTTTTTATCCTCCAAGAAATCTGTTTCTCTGTATATCTTCAAGTGATAGTTTCTTCCTTTCTTTTCAAAATAAAGTTTTTACTGCTACTCACACTACAGAGACAATAGCATGATGAATGATTGAGCTAGATTCTTTTCTGCCATCTACCCAATTGCTAGCTAAAGCTCTCATTGCAAAATTTTTATCATTGTGGATAAGGCAGAGGGAAGAGGGAAAAGGATCACAGCTTGAATTTGTCATGCCATATATACTCTGTAGCATTGGCTTTTTTTTTATGGGGGGAGGAAGTGAGCTTAGCTTGCAGGTATAATGTAAAAGCCTTTGAGAAACAGTAAATACTGAAAACACCTGGTAGCATTTTTGTGAAGGGTCTCTTCAGAGCAGAAACACAGTATTAATGCTGAAGTAATGATGATGTACTGTGGTAAAAACAATTTTGTTGTCATTTCAGGAAGATTCTCAAGACCTTTCTGAATTTCTAGGATACTGTGTTGGTAAGGCAAAATGGGCTCCTTAGAATGGGCTCCTTAACACTTCAGGAGTTTGGCTTTTGTTTACTTTGAGTGAAAGTACTTTCAGCTGTTAAGTGCTAAGCCCTAGGCCCAAAACCCTATCAGGTGTGAAACCTATGTGGGTGTAGATTAATGACTTAAGAGGGGCCAACTCGGGAACCAATGGTCTCTGGTTGTTGAGGTGGGGCTTGAGAACAGCAGAGGCTCAGCTTCGAGGAAAGGTGAGCCAAGAGACAACTACAGCGGAAGTGGAAGCTGGGGAAGCAGGAAGCTGCGGAAACAGAGCTGACCTGTGTGTAGACCTAGGAGTTCGAGCAGGAACTTGAGGCCAGTAAAAATGATTTGGCTAAATACTATCTTGTTTTTCTGTGGCCTCATGGTTACTCTTGTGAGGCAGGCTTTCTGGGCCTGGAGTCTTTTTGTCAACATGTCAGAATGGGGAGGCTGGTTTGTGAATCTGTTTCTGTGGGGCCTAAATAAATGTTTTGTTGCGTTCTACTTAGAGAATCTCTCATACCTTGCGATTTCAAACCATTCCAACATATACATGATTATATTTGAGGTTATAAATTCGGCCTTCCTACTACAGATACATTAAAGGTTAAAAGATTCTAGGTAGTGGCTATCATTGAGCAATAAGTATTGACACCATGAAGGAGAATTATATTGTCTCAATGTCCATAGACAATTGGCTATTGTTAACAACTAGAGAAAGAAATAAGAGTCAGTGAGAAAATTGTTGAGGACAGCAACTAGAGACATAATCACTTTTCATTACTTTTAGCTCATACTTTGTGGAACAAGTAATGAAAATGCATTCTATTTGTTGGTGTGCATTTGGAGCTCTGTCTACAGATTACTCATTTAGATATGACAGTTATTCAGATCACTGGATCATAGCTGTAGAACCTGAGACCCATGCACAGAGATATTCAATCAACTTCCTCATTTTGTAGAAAAGGAAGCTGGAAATCAGAAGTCAAATAAGGTCATAGTCACACAGGCAATAAATAAGTAGAAGAGGCAGGACTTGAACTCTAGTCTTTTGACTCCAATTCCATCATTCTTTCCATTAGATCACATCTTCCCACATACTTCAGGCAAGTATTAGTGACCTGAATTATCTAATAATTCTCTTATAACAAACCTTAAGTTTACCATTTTTATGATGTATTTATTATGCTGTAGGCTTCCTTTTTCTCATTCTGGGTGTTGAAAATTAAAAATTTATTAGCAGAAGTCTAAATCTTTTCTATTTTTAGTCTGTTGAAATCTAACAGGATCATGGCATTGTAATGGCATTCATAAGCAGGATTATTTTGAGAGGTTGAATTTGTCTCTTAAATAATATTAATAATACTAAAACAAAGCATTTTATAGAGAAATTAGAAATTTCTGGTGCATGTCTTCAACTCATTAAGATTTCCTTTTTGGAAAATATTTACTATACTGAGTTACAGCTAAATTAAATATACTGAATGGATCTCTCCTAAGGGGATAAACTAAATTAAACCAGGAAGGGACCAAATCTAATTGTATTGCATTTTGTATAATCAAGCAGCAGGAATTCTTAGTCTGGGATGGTGTTTTTGCTTTGGTAACACTCATGATTTGTCTGAATGGATAATGTTTTTGAATTTTCTAAGGGGAAAAGACAATAAACATTGAAAAACTAGAGCATTCTTAAAGACAATTTATTTTTGTTGGGATTTGTTATATAAAAGATATTCTGGAGTCTAAATGAACTAAAATTCTCTAAAGACATCTCTTTAACAAAAGCTTTTCCCAAAAGAGGGTAGGGAAGTGCTTTTTTCTATTTGGCCTGTCTGGACACTTAAAGCCACATTTTTCACTATGTGAATGCATTGGTCTATAATTCCCAGTGTTATGAGAATGAATGTCTGTATGACAGCAAAAAAAAGGATTTTTGTTGTTAATTTGGCTGGTTTTTCTGATTTCTTCAGTACAGCAGAACTCTGGTTGTGAAAACTACATCCACCACTGAAAATCAACACCTTATCTATTTTCATAGTCTTAGAGAGCTTCATGTAGCACTGGGAGGTTAAGTGAGTTTCACAGGTTCTTGTGGCTTGTCTTTCATTCTTGAAGAGGACCATGACATCAGAAAGGTGATGCCATGACTAGTAAGTGAATTGGATTTAAGTGAGAGAGGGCTGAGCAAAGTCACCAACCTCACTAACTCCTCTGGAGCCATCTGAATCCAGTGCCAAGATATAAATAAGACAACAAGAGATGGCCCTGGATGCAGTGAAACACCATAAGCAAGTGCCCATTCTGTGATTATGGGTAGGTTAAAAAAATGAGGCAAAGAATGGCCTTTTTTACCTAGTTAAAAATATCAGTCTTAGAGGGGAAGAGTTTCAAGGTTTCTGGGCAAAACAACAGTATGTTAGAGGCATACTGTAACTAGGTTCCTACTTAGATCTAACCTAGATCTAAGGTGATTTCCTACTCCAGGACAAACTGCCTCTAAGATTGTATTGTGAAAATTCAGCATTAACTCATTTCATTCAATTAAAATGGAAACTTTATGCAAAAGAAATATTTTCTTTTTTACCTTTTCAAAATTAGGATTGTTTTTTGTTTGTTTTTGGTCAACTTCAAGGTCCATTGACCTTTGCATGATAACATTTACACTAGACAATTTTTCTGAGCAATCCTTCTTGGAAAAGTGACTATAATTACATAGATAATGGCCCAACTTGTCCACTTCACTTTCTGTTTGCCAGAGCTTAAGTTTTCAAGAACCAAATAAAAATAAGCAGAACGCTAGCAAAATCAACATTTGTAGTGTTAATCCTCATTATTATCTAAAAACATCTTAAAAAACATCTAAAAACAACTGGAGTTGTTTGCAAAAAATTTTAATGACTAAATTTACTAAACATAGTCCATTTAGGAAGTTTCATGGTTCAGTGGAAGAAGTAGGAGATTTGAAGTCTGAGAATCTGGGTTTAAATCCCAACCTGTTATTTAGAACCAGTAGTGTGCAGGTAAATGTCTAACAGCTGGCTCTTTGGGGGTTAAGGATAAAAGCAGAGTACAAAATTTGAAGTTCAATCTGCATTATTAACATTATTCCTCATCACTATCTTCAGTCTAGACAGTGAACCAAGCAATAAACCAAGCCCTAATTTTTAGTGTCTGTTCACAGTGAAAATTTAAAATTGGGCTCTCATGACATGAACTGGCCTCAGCATACTCTTGCTTACAACCTACATGCCATTGGATAGGTCTTTAATCTCTCTAGGTTTCAATTTCCTCATTTGTAAAATTAAGGTCTTAGCTTAGTTATTTTTAGGTCTATTTAGAATCTAAATCCTGTGAGAATTTTTTTTTCATTTTATTTAATCATGGTTAGATTTTATCACCATGCTTAGAAAAACTTACAAAATGAACTGCTAAGACTTTTCTATAATAATAAAAAAGCTTAAACTTCAAAAAATTAAGAAACTTCAATAAGTCTTAAGGAGTTCCTTAGTTTTACTTTACTATTCAGGCAAAGAAATAGGAAGCAAGATTCCTCATTTCAGAATAGCAATACAATACAGAAAATTTAAAAGAAAACATATTGAAAGAATTTGGAAGGAGTATGCTAGCCCTGTAGAACTAGATATGGGAGCAAATGTGAACTATCTTCAAGGACAATCATGTAGAGAAGCACATGATTTAACTGGGAATTTAATGAAATAGAACCAAGAGGCAAAATAGAGGTTGGAGGGTTGTGGGACAGGACATAGGGCTAGCTAGTATTTGAAAACAACTAGTCCCCATCATTGTTACTTCCTTCTTTGTTCACTCTGGCCAGATGGGATTTTCTGGGGTTTGAGCAAGAGGCAGTTCATTCAGTGCTGAACTTACCTTGACTGAGAACTCATGACAATTGAAAATAGCTTTTTTTCCTTCTCCAATCTCCTTCTGTTTCAAGAGGGCAGTTGTTAAACCCAAAGTTTTCATGACCTTTAAAGTTGCATCTTTATTTTCTGTTTAATTAGTCTGAATGCCAGCTAGATAAAGTCTGGTGTAGCATAACTGTTTCTGATCTTTGTGCTTCATTGTTATTAAGGGGAAGCCAGAGGTAAAAAGGCTATGACAGCAAGGTATAAAGATGAAAAGGGAAGGAAAGAAGTTTGTGCTCTTTGTCTAAATTATCCAAATACTGTCTCAACTGGTGCATTGGGGGATATAAGAAAGAAAATCTTATTGATTTTTATAATATTTTTATAAACTCTCCAAGTAGGGTAAAAAAATGAGTAACTAGGTATTACAGTAGATAGAGAGCCAGGCCTGGAATGAGGAAGACTCATCTCCCTGAATTCAAATTTGCCCTCGGACATTTACTAGCTGTGTGACCTTGGGCAAGTCATTTAACCCTGTTTGCCTTAGTTTTCTCTTCTATAAAATGAGCTGGAGAAGGAACTGACAAACAGTTCCAGTATCTTTGTCAAGAAAAACCTAAACTGGGTAATACAGAGTCCAATAGGACTGAGACAAATGAACAACAAAAAAGACAATAAACCACATAAATCCAGAATTTATCCTTGGAAACAAATAAATTAAAACAGTAGCTTTAGGGGGGAAAGGTTTAGTTAGCAAGATAACAGATAAGCATGTTACCTGTTCACATAACCCTGCCCAAGCTGACTTGAGAGTGTAGGGTGGAGGAGAGGCATAAACTAAGAGAAGTCCTGTAACTAAGGCCAGGTGAAAGGGAGATCTGTTAAGAAAGGGTGGCTCTGTTCATGTGAAGGTGATAGTGGTGGTAGTAGGGAGATCTGAGAGAGAGTAGCACATTTTTTGCTTACCTAAATATCATTAACCTTTCTGATTCATTAAAACTGGTTGGAATTCAGCACCACAGAATCTGAGATTTGGACCTCAGGTGCCATCTCAAGCTACCTATCCAAAAAAGGGAGCTCCAGATATGGAACCAAGATGGCAGGGAGAAGTAAGGAAGTTGTCTGAGCCCTCCCCAGTTTCCCTCAGAAACAACATTAAATTAAGCCTCTACATAAATTCTGGAGTGACAGAACCCACACAAAGACAGAGTAAAACAATTTCCTGGCTTAAGATAACTTAGAAAGACTTCAGGAGAAGTCTCTCTCACTTAGGTAAAAAAGGAGTTCAGCCCAACACAGATGGTTTGGGGACAAGTCAGCAGGAGGGCATTAGGGACAGCATTGATTAGCAGCAGAGTCCTCTCAGACCTGGCTTAGCAGGCCAGAAGTGATGCCTCCAGCCCCAGTGCAGAAGGCAAGTTATGAGCCCAGGAACTCCAGTATAACAAGCTCAACTAGGCTGTGCCACCCTTAGAACAGTGGCAAAGTAAAGGCATGTGAGGCCCTGGTATGGAAACCCAGTGACCAGGCTCCACCCCCCATGCCCCCAACATAAGAAGCTAACAAAATAGGCTGAAAAATGAGTAAGAAACATAAAAGAGCCCTGACCATTGGAAGCTACTATGATGACAGGGAAGATCAAAAGACAAACACAGAAAAGAAAAAAAAAACATCATAATGCTTACATGTGCAGCCTCAAAAGGGAATATAAATTGGTCTCAAGCCCAAAAAGGCCTATTAGAAGAGCTCAAAAAGGATCTTAAAAATCATGTAAGAGAGATAGAAGAAAAATTGGGAAAAGAAATGAAAGATATAACTCAGAATTATGAAAAACAAATCAGCAGATTGGAAAAGGAAACACAAATTGACTGAAGAAAACAACTCCTTCAAAAGTAGAATTGGCCACGTTGGGGGGGATGTCATTGAAGAAAGGAACTCCTTACAAAAGCAGAATTGGCCAAATGGAAAAGTAGGTACAAAAGCTAACTGAAGAAAATACTTCGTTAAAAATCAGAATTGGACAAGTGGAAGCTAATGACTCTAGGAGACATCAAGGATCAGTCAAATGAAATCAAAAGAATGAAAAAAAAGAAGAAATTGCAAAATATCTCATTGGAAAGACCTCTGAACTGTAAAACAGATCCAAAGAGACAATTTAAGAATTATTGGACTACCTAAAGATCATGATAAAAAAGGAACCTGTACAACATCTTTCACGAAACTATCAGGGAAAACTTCCCTGATATCCTAGAACCACAGGGTAAAATTGACTTTGAAAGAATCCATTGATCATCTCCTGAAAGAGAACCCAAAATGAAAATTCCAAGGAACATTATAGCCAAATTCCAGAATTCTCAATCAAGGAGAAAATACTGCAAATAGCCAGAAAGAAACAATTTAAATATCAAAGATCCACAGACAGGACAACACAGGCCCAGCAGCTTCTACATTAAAGGATTTGAGGGCTTGGAATATTATATTCTGGAAGACAAAGGAGCTTGGTTTGCAATGGAGAATCAACTACTCAGCAAAATTGAGCATAATCTTTCAGGGGAGGAGTTGGACATTCATTGAAAGGGGACTTCCAACCTTTCTTGATGAAAAAGCCAGAGCTGAACAGAAAATTCAATATTCAAATACAAGATTCAAGTGAAGCATAAAAAGATAATCAGGAAAGAAAAAAATATTCCATAAGATCAACCTGTTTACATCACTACATGTGAAAATAATATTTGTTAACTCTTGAGAACTATATCTCTATTAGATCAGTTAGAAATAGTATATATAGATATAAGGTAGGGTTTACTTTGAGGTGATGATATAAAAAAACCAAGGGGTAAAAAATGATTGTACTGGGAGAAGAGGAAAGGGAGAGGCAGAATAGGGTAAATTATATCACATGAAGAGTCACAAAGACCTATTACAGTAGAGAGAAAGAATGGAGGTGGTAAGCATTGCTTTAACCTTACTCTCATTAGATTTGACTCAAGGAGAAAATAGCATATGCATTCAGATGGGCATAGAAATTTATCTAACCTTACCTTATAGGGAAGTAGGAGGAGAAAGGAGAAAGAAAAGACAAATGAGAAGATGATGATAGAAGGGAGAGTAATAGTAGGAGGGGAAAAGGAGAAAGAAAAGGGAGAAGCTGATAGTAGGGAGGGAAGATTGAAGGAGGTGATGAACAGAAGCAAAACTCTCAAGAGGAAGAATAAGGTGAAAGGAGAGAGAACAGTATGAAGGGGGGGGGGATACAATGTAGGGAAATGCAGAGTAATCATAATTGTGAATATGAATGAGATGAACTCTCCCATAAAATGGAAGTGGGTAACACAGTGGATAAAAAAATAGAATCATCCAATATGTTGTTTACGAGAAATACTTTTAAAGAAGAGAGATACAGAGTGAAGGTAAAAAGCTAGAGCAGAATGTATTATGCTTCAATTTAAGTTAAAAAAAAAAAAGAAAAACACAGAGCCGGCAATCTTGATCTTAGTCAAAGCAAAAGCAAAAATAGATCTAATTAAAAGGGATAAGAAAGGAAACTACATTTGCTATAAGGTACCAAATAAAGTAATACCAATAGTAAACATATATGCACCAAGTGAAATAGCATCCATATTCTTAGAGGAGAAGTTAAGTGAGATATGGGAAAAAATAGACAGGAAAACTATTCTAGTGGGGACTTCAAACTCTTCCTCTCAGAAGTAAATGAAGCTAACCACAAAATGAGCAATAAAGAAGTTATGGAGGTGAATAGAATTTTTGAAAGGTTAGATATCATAGACCTCTGGGGAAAATTGAATGGGTATAGAAAGGAATATACCTTTTTCTCAGTGGTATATGGCACCTACACAAAAACTGATGATATATTAGGGCATAAAAAACACTCAATCAAATGAAGAAAGGCAGAAATACTAAGCACATCCTTTTTCTGATCATGATGCCATAAAAAGTATGTGTAATAAAAGGCTATGGAAAGCTAGGCTAAAAACAAATTGGAAACTAAAATATCTAATCCTAAAGAAGAGTGGGTCGAATAACAAATCATTAAAACAATCAATAAGTTGATCAGAGAGAATGACAAAAAGGAGACAACATACCAAATGTTATGGGATACAACCAAAGCAGATTTTAGGAGAAATTTTATATCTCTAAATGCTTGCATTACTAAAATAGAGAAAGCAAAATCAATGAATTGGGCATAAAAACTACAAAAGCTAGAAAAATAACAAATTAAAAATCTCAATTAAACACCAAATTGGAAATCTTGAAAATCAGATTACAAAAAAAGGAAAGAAAACTATTGAACTAATAAATAAAACTAAGAGCCAATTTAAAGAAAAACCAATAAAATAGATAACCCTTTGATTAATTTGGTTAATAAAAAAGAAAGAAGAAAACCAAATTACCAGTATCAAAAATGAAAAGGGTAAATTCACCACCAATGAAGAGAAAATTAAAACAATAATTAGGTGCTATTTTGCCCAACTTTATGACAATAAATTTGAAAATGTAAGTGATGGATGAATATTTACAAAAAAAACATAAATTGCTCAAATTAACAGAAGAAGAAATAAAATGCTTAAATAACCCCATTACAGGAAAAAAAAAATTAACAAGCCATTAATGAACTCCCTAAGAAAAAATATCTAAGGTCAGATGGAACTAGAAGTGAATTCTACCAAACATTTAAAAACCAATTAATTCCAATACTATATAAGCTATTTGAGAAAAGAGGCAAAGAAGGAGTCTTACTAAATTGCATTTATGACATAAATGTGCTGATACCTAAACCGGGAATATCCAAGGCAAAAAAAAAGAAAATTTTAGACCAATTTTCCTAATGAATATTGACACAAAAATTTTATATAAAATATTATCAAAGCAATTACAGCAATTTATCACCAGGATATTAGATAATGTCTAGGTGGGATTTATACCTGGAATGCAAAGTTGATTCAATATTAAGAAAATCATCAGTATAATAGTCAATATAGATAAAAAACTAACAGAAATCATAAATCATATATCATAAATCATAATCAGAAATCAGATAATCTCTCAAAAGATGCAGAAAAAGCTTTTGACAAAGTACAGCATCCAAATAGTAGACAGTAGAGGAATAAATGGAGTTTTCCTTAAAATGATAAGCAGTATCTATCCAAAACCATCAGCAAGCATTATATGTAATGTGAATAAGCTACAAGCCTTTCCAATAATATCAGGAGTGAAACAAAGATGCCTGTTATCACCACTATTATTCAATATTGTACTAGAAATGTTAGCTTTAGCCATGAGGGAAGAAAAAGAAATTGAAAGGAATTAGAATAGGCAACACAGAAACAAAGCTATCACTCTGCAAATGACATGATGGTATACTTAGAGATTCCTACAGAGGCAACTAAAAAAACTGCCTGAAATAGCAGCTTTAGCAAAGCTGCAGGATATAAATAAACCCACATAAATCATTGGCTTGTCTATATATTACGAACAATCCCAACAGAAAGAGATAGAAAGAGAAATTCCAGTTAAATTAATCTTAGACAATATAAAATATTTGGGAGTCTACCTGCCAAGACAAACCCATGAAGTATATGAACATGATTATAAAACATTTTTTCACACAAATAGTCAGATCTAAAAATTGGAAAAATATCAGACACCCATGAGTAGGCTGAACTAATATGATAAAATGACAATTCTACCTAAATTAATTTACCTATTCAATGCCATACCACTCAAACTACCAAAAAATGTTTTCTAGACCTGGGGAAAATAATAATAAAATCCATCTGGTAGAACAAAATGTCCAGAATAGCAAGGGAATTAATTAAAAGAAATGCAAAGACTGTGGCCTAGCTGTACCAGATCTAAACTTACATTACAAAGCTGCAATCATAAAACTATGTGGTATTGGCTAAGAAATAGAGCGGAGGATCAGTGGAATAGAAAAAGTATACAAGACACAGTAGTAAATTACCATAGTAATCTGTTGTTTGATGAACCCAAACATTCTGTCATCTGTTGTCACTATTTGACAAAATCTGCTGGGAAAACTGGAAAATAGAATAGCAGAAACTAGGCATAGACCAACATCTTACACCATGTACCAAGGTAAGGTTGAAATGGGTGCATGATTTAGACATAAAGGATGATACCATAAGGAAATTAGGAAAATAAGGCATAATTTACCTATCAGTTCTAAAGGGAAGGACTGATGACCAAACAAGAGATAGAAAACATGATAAAATGCAAAATGGACAATTTCGATTACATTAAATTTAAAAGTTTTTGCACAAACAAAACCAGTGCAACCAAGATTACAAGAAAAGCAAAATGCTGGGAAACAATTTTTTACAGCCAGTGTTTTCTGATTAGGTCTCAATTCTAAAGTATATAGCAAACTGAGGTAAATTCATAATAATACAAGTTATTCCCCAATTGATAAATGGTAAAAGAATGAACAGGCAGTTTTCAGAGGAAGAAATTCAAGCTATCCATGATCATATGGGAAAATGCTCTAAATCACTACTGATTAGATGAAAAAAAAATAAATTAAAACAACTTTGAACTACTTTATCACACATACCAGATTAGCCAGTATGATAGAAAGGGGAAATGATAAATGTTGGAGAAGATGTTGGAAAATTGGAACACTAATGCATTGTTGATGGAGTTGTGAAGTGATCCAACCATTCTGGATAGTAATTTGGAACTATTCCCAAAGGGCTGCAAAACTGTGCATACCCTTTGATTCAGAATTAACACTGCTGTTTTGTATCCCAAAGAGATCATAAAAAAGGAAAAAAATACCCACCTGTACAAAATTATTCATAGCAATTCTTTATTCTGGCAAAGAATTGGAAATTGATGGGATGTCCACCAATTACAGAATGGCTGAAGAAGTTGTAGTATACGAATGCAATACAATATTACTGTGGTATAAGAAATGATGAGCAGGTGGATTTCAGGAAAACCTCAAAGAATTTACATGAATTGATGCTTTGTGAAGTGAGCAGAATGAGGAGAACAATTTACATAGCAACCACAACATCTTCTCATGATCAGCTATGCCCAACTTATGTCTTCTCAGCAATACAATGATCCAAGACAATTGCAAAATACTCATGAGGGAAAATGCTACCTGCACTCAGAGAAAGAACTATGTGGTCTGAACACAGATTGAAGTGTATTATTTTCACTTTCTTTTTGTTTCTTTTTTCTTTCTCATGATTTTTCCACTTTGTTCTGTTTTATATTTTTACAACATGAATAATGTAGAAATATATTTAACATGATTGTACATGTGTAACCTATATTTGATTGCCTGCTGTCTTGGGGAGAGGAGAAGAAAAGAAGGGAAGGAGAACAATTTGAAACTGATAATTTTACAAAAATGAATATTGAAAATTATCTTTACATATAATTAGAAAAAATAAAATACCTTCAAGGAAAAAAAGGAAGGCCCCAGTAACATATATCAATGTGATCTTTTAGCTGCTTTTTGAACAACTCCAAGAAAGAATAACCCACTAGCACTTATGACATCTCAATCCACTAATGGAAAAAACTATTGGGATGTTTTCCCTGATATTAGGTCTGGATTTTCCACGTTACAGCTTTCACCCTTTGTTTTTGTTCTGCCCTTAGGTTTCAAACAGAGCAAGTCTAATGCTCTCCCCCACAGAATTGTCCTTGAAATATATGAACATTTGTCATCCCTTCCCTCCATCCATTCTTTTCTTCTCTAGGCCAAATATCTGTTCCAATTTCATATAAAATGGACTCAAGATATTTCAGTATCCTGGTTGACCTCTTCTGGATGGTCTCCAGTTTATAGATGTTTTTTACTGAAAATGAGGTCACATAAGGACAGAACACAATTAAACAATCGGATCATTCTCCTGGACCTTATGCCCCTCTTAATTCATCCCTAAATCAAATTGTTTTTATTATTACTTTCTACAACTTCATTCACTCTTTCCAGACAAATTCTCTTCTTTAGAGATTTTTCAGGACAGACTACTTCTGATTTCGACACCTTTTCCAAACTAATTACTTTAAGTCATCTACTCTGCAGGAAAAAGAAGCATGAGAAGGATAGAGCACTGGACCTAGAATCAGAAAGACCTGTGTTCAAGTCTGGACTGAGACATGTGAACTAACATAGAGAAGTCATTCAGCCTCTGCCTCAGTTTCCTCAGCTATAAAATGGAGCCCTCTTAGGGCTGTGATGAGGATAAAATAAAATAACATTAACAGACCTTAAAGTGCTAGCTAATATTAAGAAAAATTAATATAACTTATTCAGCATAAATTAGAAGAACTTACTAGGTGGTGTGATAGTGCTGAATTTGGTGTCATAAGAATTAGGTTCAAATTGGAGCTTTGCTACTATTTATCTTTCCTATTATCTTTGGTCCACTTAACCTCATTTAACCTCAATTTCTTCATCTTTTCATTGAGGGAGCTGAACTACTTGGCATCTATGGTCCCTTTCAGCTCTAAACCCGTACCCCCATATTCAGATGACTGCATTAGGTGGTAGGACTACCAATACAAAAGCAAAACACCCTCAAGGAGCTTATAGTTTATCAAGGTGAATGCATCAACACAAGTATTTACAACATAGGGAAAACTGAGATGGGAAAAAAACACTGAGTGAATTAGAAAAACTTTAATGGAAGAAGTATCATCAGAGCTGAACCTTGTAAGATGACAAGGTTACTGAGATAAGGAAGAAAGACATTCCAGGCATGAGAGATGGTTTCTCTCTCTAGCTAGGCATGTTGGTTGCTCAGTGGATATAGCCCTGAGCCTGAAATCAGGAAAACTTATATGTAAATATGGCCTCAGACACTTATTAGTTGTATATCTCTAGTGAAATGATAATTAATTTATGAAATTATGAAATGGGGATAGACATGTCCCATTCTTTGTTTACTCATTGGGAAAGATCATCATGGCAGTAGAAAGTGGGGTCACAAACACAAAATAAGGCATAGAGAGAGTAGAGATGAACCGGTACAGAAAGGACAGAGGCGGGTGAGGTAAGCATGGAAATGGGATAGTGAAAAAATTTAGGCAGCATGAGGAAGAGGATAGAGATGGGAAGAGGCACAGATAAACACTCATGTTGGGGGCCTAGAAGGTGTGGTGGACAGAGCATTGAGTTTGGAATCTGGAAGACGTAACCTCAAATTTGGCCTCAGATACTAGCTATATAACCCTAGACAAAGTCATTTAATCCTGTTTGCCTCATTTCCTCATCTCTAAAAATGAACTGGGGAAGGAAATGGCAAACGACTCCAGTGTCTTTGCCAAGGAAACCCCAAATGGGATCATGGAGAGTTGGACATAAGAGTGTACTGGATTGTTCCTCTTTATTGGGATCTTAGGAGTCATGCTTTACCTCAGCTCAGCCCCCAAATAGGTGCAATTTATTGTTTCCCCAGTTCCTGGGCAGGGGAGGGGAAGGGGAGTGTAAAGGGATTTTAAAGTGTTTTGTTTTCACAAAAAGAAAAGTTTTAAATCTGTCTCATGGTTATTATTGTATCTCCTCAAAATTAGTCAGCAAATATGACCCTATCTACTTAGCAAGTCACATTTCATTTTTTCATACTGTCATATTAAATTGCCTCCCCAAGGCATTTGATTTAAAAAAGCATTTATGAAAGGAGTATATTAAACATAACTATGGCTTTTTATTCTTATAATTATGAATTTAAATATCAAAACATTAACTCTGTTATAAGGGCTATCCCCAATACATAGCATGAAGGTGTCGTGCGTGGCTTGGAGTAAAGATAGACATCTCTAGCCTCTTCTTTCCCACCATCCATATCCTTCGTTAAGGGAAAGTTTAATTTCTGCAAGAAGGAGAAGCGGGAAGCTAGTATCAGATAGTTGGAACATTCTGTTCTCATTTTAGAGGGGTGATACTGTAATAACAACTATCCTTGCAGCTGGCTTGGGGGCATGTGTTGTTAAGCAACATTGTCTCATTAGCATGGCTTTTGTTTCTTTTGAGTGGAAGTACTTTCAGCTGTTAAGTGCTAAGCCCCAGGCCCAGGGCCCTGTCAGGAGTGAAACCTGTGTGGGTGTGGATTGGTGACTTAGGAGGGCCCAGCTCGGAACCAATGGTCTCTGGTCATTGAGGCGGGGCTTGAGAATGCCGGAAGCTCGGCTGAGAGGAGGGGTGAGCCGGGAGACAACTTCAGCGGCAGCGGCGGAAGCTGCGGAAGCCAGAAGCTGCGGAGGAAGGAAGCTGCAGAAGCAGGGCTTACCCGAGTGCGAGCAGGAACGTGAGGCCAGTGAACATGATTTGGCTAAATACTCTCTTGTTTTTCTGTGGCCTCCTGGTTGCCCTTGTGAAATGGGCTTTCTGGGCCTGGAATCTTTTTGTCAAGATGTTGGAATGGGGAGGCTGGTTCAAGTTTTTGCTGCGGTGGGGCCTAAATAAATTTCTTGTTGTTTTCTCCTTAGAGAATCTCTCAT
>CM053624.1:232274824-232293470 GCA_028646595.1 Phalanger gymnotis | reverse complement strand
CAAGTTTTTGCTGCAGTGGGGCCTAAATAAATTTCTTGTTGTTTTCTCCTTAGAGAATCTCTCATACCTTGCGATTTTGGACCATTCAAACATATACATGATTATATTTGAGATCATAAATTCGGCCTTCCTACTACAGGGCATAGGACTAATAACACCAGCACACAGGAGGGTTACTAGCACAGGTTCTTTGACCTCCTTTTCTAAAGAAAAGCAAATTTAAAAGGCTCAAAATGTCTTACTTTAATCACACACACACACACACATCATTCACTTAGTTCAGAGGAAAAGTTAGCACCCTGAATGTCAGAGAAAATACAAACAGAAATTACAGGCAGAAATTATATAAACAAAGCAAATACAAACAGCAAAGATCAACAGACACATCTTCCAACAGTCAGGGCTGACCAAAAGCAATACATACATAGTTAGCAGAGAGACACGCACCAACATCTGGGTTTTCAAAGCCACATGCTCCTTAGTAGCTACCTAGAGTCTCGTCTGGCTAAATCACATGTACAGCCTTTCAATGAATGAGTCCCAAAGCAAAATACTAACCTCAGAGTATATATACCCTTCTTCAGGGCCAGAGGGCATCACAACCCTCATGACCCAGGCTTGTCTGACTCAGGTTCAAAGTTGGTCACATAGGCCTATTAAAAGGCAGGGAAGATCATCAAATTATATTAACATTACAAATACTAGGCAGGAAATATATGTAACAACTCCCTTAAATATTATTTATCTAAGTGATGTGATTTTCAGGTTTAAACTAACTTCTGATGACCGTTTCATTATTGGGAAGAGCTTTATATTGAAGGCTTCCCCTGCTTCTCCAAATACCAGTTCCATAATGAACACACATAGAGAAGAGCAAACAAACCCTTTTATCTGAACAGCAAAGCAAAAGTCAGAGAAAGTATACATAGCAAACAATATGAAGTAACAGTTCGACCAAGAGAAAATCTCAGATATGACCCAAGGGGAAACTCCTTGAAGCCTCTAGTGTAGCAAGCTGGGGATAGGGACATGATGAAGACTACCACTTACTTTTATACATCAGCTTCTTCCCAGAGTCTTTTCCTTCAGCAGCCTGGACTGAAATTGACATTTTCCATCTTCTCTCTCAAAGTTGGAAGCCAGAAGCACCTGAAGTCTGAAGAGACTAAGAAACTCAAAGAAAATTTAAGGACTGGAGAACTCAAAGAAGATCCTAAAAGACTAGAAGAATCCTGGATCTCTCCTGTTCTTCCTCTGCTCATTCCTCATGCAGGGAATAGCATTCATCTCTACCAATGAAGAGGGAGTCTCATGCCAATGGACTTTGAGACTAGAATCATATATATTTATACATACACACATATACATACATGTAAACATATGAATACAAAAGAGAATTTTATATAACATTGTGAACTTTAATTTCTTACAGTTTCATTTTTAAATTTTGGATTAAATTCAAAATAATAATAATAAAACTGCTTGCAGGAATCTTACTTCACTCAATTCTTCCCCAATCTCAGCAAGTAGTAGATAAAGCAAAAAACCCAGAAGTTAAGTTCTTAGCTCTGCTTTCAGTTAGGAATTGAGTATGGTTTTTCACTTAATATCTGGGCAATCACGTGGATTTTACAAGTGAATTCAGTAACTTCAGGGCACTGGTGTTTCCCTCAAAAGCCACATATGTTGGTATGAGTGGAGCTGTAGCTTGTTTCAGTAAGTCTCACAAGTTTCACCTTTCCCTCTTTTTCCTTCCCTATCTACTCCTTGGCTTGAGATTAGGTGTACAAATTAGGGCATATCTCTGCCACTTAGTGCTGAGGCAACAGTTTGGTCTCTCCACAGAGAGCATGTATTGACTGGCTGTGAGAATACTACCAAAGGCCAATTGCATGACATAAATAAGCAAGCTGGATAAATTTTATTCCTCTCTTAGCTTCATCGTTTTCTATCATCGTTGTCTTCAATCTCCAGTGCTTTCATTTTTAAATGCAATTGCCCCTTCATCAAAATCAAAATGGCATACTCCCTGAGCTGCTGGTATGCTGGTATATACTTGTATACTAGTATGCTGCTATATGTTGTGAAAGGAATTATGATTTTCATATCAATCAATATATGTGTAATGAATATACTGATAATTTAGCTTTTTTTTAGAATTGCCTCTTCTGACTTGTGAGTCAGAAGCTTGTAATAGTTTGATAAATCAATCAAACCCTTGATAATGTTTTCCCAATCACTGCATTCTTATGTCTGTCTACCTTAAGTGAAGTGAATCAAAGATTTTAGAACCTGTTCCTATGACTTCCAAGCACCTGAAATGATAATGTTCTCACAGAACTCCAGAACATCTATATTGTGGGCTTGTGATGCATGCATTGTAGGAAACCACTCAGGCTCTGGGAAATAATTATTTGTAATCCAAATTCCCCACTCCCTTACTACTTGTGATATGTGAGTGTGTGTGTGTGTGTGTGTGTGTGTATAAAATCTATGTTTTCATTACAGTCAGGTGGAATTCTGATGAGGAGAATTCTAGGTTTGCAAATCTGTTTCTCATAATGAAACTAATTAATTAAACTGCTACTTCGTTACTGGCACTTTGTTTCTAGCCTGCTCTGTTTGGTCATTTCCAGATTAGAGACTGGCTCAGTAAAGTTCTGTTAACAATGTCGTACAGACATAATCATATAAGTAGGTGTCACAATGGAATCAGGAACCCTTGAGTTCAAATTCTACCTCAAACACTTATTGCCCATGTGCTGAGCAAGTTATTCTCTCTGCCTCAGTTTCCTTATTTCTAAAAAGAGGATAATAATAGCTTTTCTCTCAGAGTTGTTTTAAGGCTCAAATTAGTAACAAACGTAAAGCACTCTACAAAACATAAAGCACTGTGTAAATGCTAACTATTATTATCATTCATAAACACAACTTCACAAGGTTGTTATCAGTCGGCAAGTATTTGTTGACCTCATTTTTGTTTGTTTTTTAAATTTTATTTTAGACTCAAACACCAAAACACAAACATCCAATAGAGATAAGAAACAAAACATACCATATACTTAAATATTGGAACTTAAATATAAAGAAAGGAAAAAAGCATGTCATGTGCATAACAGAACATAAGAGGAGATTCAAAATATATAACAATTTTCATTTCAGGAAAGCCTGTATGAAAAATAATACACATTGTGTTGAGAATTGTCCATCTTTTCTTTGCTTCCTTGTAAGTTTTCTTTTGTTCTCTGCTGTGCATGTTTTTATTTTGTTCTTCCCACCCCCCACCCAAGAAGGCTACGATTAAGTTTGGATATGTTTCTCTATAGCTATAGATATATACGTACACATGAACATATACACCTACATATATAGAGATACACTTTCTCAAACAAATTTTACTCCTGATCTTTGTTTTTATGTTTGTGCATATTCTTGTTTCCTATCCCTCCTGCCTCCTCTACACTATTTCTATCCACTGCCTTGATCTCCTATTACTTGCCTACCCCCCTCTAAGAATCCCTCCACTATCCTCCCATTCCCACAAATCTAAGCACCCTTCTATACCCCCCTTTACCTATTCCCTCACCTTCCCCTCTAAAGATACCTCCTTTGTCTTCTCACCCCTCACTATGCCCTTACCATTTTATTTCTTCTGAATTTAAAAAAACCTTTTATACTCATATATATGTATATATATATATATATACATATGTGTGTGTTGTTACCTCTTAAACCCATTTCCAATGAAAATAGGCTAAAGAACTACCAGCCCTCCTCTTCCATCTAATTCCTCTGTATCAATTCTTTCTCTTGCATCTCATTTGTAAAAAAAATACTCTTTTCAGCTGTTCATAAATGATTTTACTTTTTAAATTCATATCATACTCAGGTTTACCCCAATCTTTTATGAGCTATCAAGTTATTAATAAGAATCTTAGACATATGGGTTATGTTTTACATATATAAAACATAAATGGTCTGTTCTTATTAAATCCCTTATAGTCAGTCTTTGATATGTACCTTATATTTATCTTGGCTCTTGTATATCAAATCTTCTATTAAGTCATTTGTTAAGCTCTTACAATGCATCATGAGCTGTGCTAAGCACTGGGATACAAAGACAAACATGAAATGGCCCCTGCCCTCAATGAGTTCATAATCTAATGGGGAGAAATAACATGCAAACCGATATATACAAAGCAACTATACACAGAATAAATAGGAGCCAATTAAGAAAGGAAAGGCACAGGAATTTAGTGGAGTTGGGGAAGGCTTTTTGTATGGGGTGCAACTTTAGTTAGGATTAAAGGAAACCTCACTGGATTGAAGAATACTTCTTAGTGAGTAAAATGTAAGAAGATTGGGAAGCTCAGAAAGGTTTTGGTTACTAAGGACTTTGAATGCCAAACAGACCAATTCATATTTAATCTTAGAGGCAATCGAAAGCCACTGGATTTTATTGAGTAGGAGGTGGGATGAGGTGACATGATTAGGCTTTTGCTTTAACAAAATCACTTTAGTGACTAAATGGAAGCTGGAAAGGGGAGAGACTTGAAGCACAGAGACACACTGTAAGCTACTGCAATAATGGCAGGGGTAGAGAGAGGTAAAATAAGCTTTGACTGGAGTGGTTACAGTGTCAGAGGAATGAAGGTGGTATATTACAGAGATGTTGTATAGGTGAAATTAACAAGCCTTGGCATCAGGTCTGATATGGAGGGTGATATATAGCAAGGATTTGAGGATAACTCCTAGATTGCAAACCTAAGGGACTAGGAGGATGGAATTGTCTTTTACAGTAATAGGATAGATATAAGGCAGGGAGAGTTTAGGGAAAGATACTGAGTTATGTTTTGGGCATATTCAATTTAGAATGTCTGGTAGACAGCAAGTTGGAGATGGCTGAAAGGCAGTTGTAAAGGTGAGATTAGAGTTCAGCAGAGAGGTCAAGGCAGGATAGGTAGATTTGATAATCATCAGGATAAAGATGGTAATTAAAATACATAAGAGCTGATGAGATCACTAAGTAAAATAGTATATAGGGAGAAGAAAAGAGGGCCCAAGACAGATGAGTAATTTTGTAATGGAAGGCAAAGGGATAGACAAAAAGCCAATCGATTATGGTCAAATGAGGAGATTTCAGAATTCTTGAACTCAGAGGTGGTAAGGTTGTGGGCAATGGTAAGATAAAGTATATAGCCATCCTTGTGTGTGGCTGAGATGGTGTGGAGCAATAGCTCATAGGAATTGATTATGTAGATGAACTGAGTGGTTAGAATACTTGAGGAAGAATCAATATGTATGTTGAAGTCCCCTATTATTGGAGCAGGAGTTGGGAAGCCAGGTATTGAGCTCACTGAGAAAGGAAGGGAAGTTATCTGGTGTCTATAGATAACCATCAGGACTTTGGGTGGTAGAAATAAATATTGTGAACTAAAAAGGAGAGAGGTTACTGAGAGATGAAACAAGGGGTAGAAACTAGATGTGTGATTGGGGAGCAAGGAGTATTCCAACCCACCTACCTCGACCTATAAGCTGAGAGGAGTGATTATTAAATAACTAATTAATGGGGAGACCTAGGGTTTTTTTCCTCTTTCCTATTGAATTAAAGTCCACTCTCTTTATTCAATTGTTTAATGTATTTATTTTTAGTTTTTAACATTACCTTTATAAGATTTTGAGTTCTAAGTTTTCCCCCTCCTTTGACTCCCTCTCTCCCCAAGACAGCTTCAATCAGAGATAGGCTATACATGTACAATTATATTACAACTATGTCTGTATTAGTCATGGTGTGAAAGAAGAATTAACAAAAAGAGAGGAGGGAAACCATGAAAAAGAAAAAAAAAGAGAGAAAACAATATGCTTCAATTTGTATTCAGACTCCATATTTCTTTCTCTGGATGTGGATAGCATTTTTCATCATGAGACTTTTGAAATTGTTTTCCCTAATTACATTGCTGAGAAGAGCTAAGCCTATCAAGGTTGATCATCATACAATGTTCTCCTGGTTCGGCTCACTTCACTCAGCATAAGTTCATGTAAATTTTTCTGAAATCTGCCTATTCACCATTTCTTATGTAACAATAATATTCCATTACATTCACATACCACAACTTATTTGATTTTTCACCAATTGATGGGCATCCCATAAATGTCCAATTCTTCACTACCACAAAAAGAGCTGCAATAAATATTTTTGTAAATGTGGATCCTTTTCCCTTTTTATAATCTCTTTGGGATACAAAGCTAGTAGTGGTATTGCTGGTTAAAAGGGTATGCACAGTTTTATAGTCCTTTTGGCAGAGTTCCAAATTGCTTTTCAGAATGATTGAATCAGTTCATGACAACACCAATGATACATTAGCACTCCAATTTTCTCACATCTTCTCCAAAATTTGTCATTTTCCTTTCCTGTCAATAGGTGTGAAGTGGTACCTCAGTTGTCTTTATTTGCATTTTTCAGGCTATTAAATAGTGCTTTAGAGCATTTTTTTATATGACTAGTTATCTTTAATTTCCTTCTCTGAAAACTGCCTGTTCATATCCTTTGAACATTTTTCAATTAAAGAATGATGTATATTCTTATAAATTTGACACAGTTCCCTATATATTTTAGAATGAGGCCTTCATCAGAGACACTGGCAGTAAAAAAAAAAAAATTTCCCAGCTTTCTGCTTCCCTTCTAATCTTGATTGTGTTGATTTTGTTTTTGGGAAAAGATTAATTTAATGGAATTAAAATTATCCACTATCCAACATGTTCTCTCTCTTATTTGGTCATAAATTCTTCCATTCTCCATAGATGTGACAGGTAAACTATTCCTTGCTCTATATAATATCTCGTTTTGCTTATAGTATCTCCTTTTATGTCTAAATCATCTACCCATTTTGATTTTATTTTGTGTAAGATGTTGGTCTATACTTAGTTTATGACATATTATTTTCCGGTTGTCCCAGGAATCAATGTCAAATGGTGAGTTGTTATCCCAGAAACTGGAGTCTTTGGGTTTATCAAACAGTAGATTACTGTCAATGACTATTATGTCTTGTGTGCCTAACCTATTCCACTGATCCACCACTCTATTTCTTAGCCAGTATCAAGTAGTTTTGATGATTGATGCTTTATAATACAGTTTCAGATCTGGTATGACTAGGCCACCTTCTTTTACATTTCTTTTCATTAATTCACTTGATATCGTGGAACTTCTGTTCTTCCAGATGAATTTTTTATTATTTTTCTAGCTCTATAAAATATGTTTCTGGTAGTTTGATTGGTATGGCACTGAATAGGTAAATTAATTTAGCCAGAATTGCCATTTTTATTATATAAGCTCTGCCCACCCATGAACAATTGATATTTTTGCAATTATTTAGATCTGACTTAAGTTGTGTGAAATGTCTTTTGTAATTATGTTCATATAGATTTGTCTTGGCAGAATATTTTATATTTTCTTCAATTATTTTAAAGGGAATTTCTCTTCCTATCATTTGCTTTTGGGCTTTGTTAGTAATATGTACAAGTATTAATGATCTTTGTGAGTTTATTGTATATTTTGCAACTTTGCTAAGTTTGTTAATTTATTATTTGTTAATTATTTCAAGTAGTTCTTAGATCATTCTTTAGGATTTTCTAACAGCATCATCATACCATCTGCGAAGAGTGATAGCTTTGCTTCTTCCTTGCCTTTTCTAAATCCTTCAACTTCTTTTTCTTCTCTCATTGCTAAAGCTAACATTTCTAGTACAATGTTGAATAACACTGCTGATAATGGACATCCTTGTTTCACCCCTGATGTTATTGGAAATGCTTGTAGCTTATCCACATTACATATAATGCTTGCTCATGGTTTTACATAGATGCTATTTAGCATTTTAAGTAAAACTCAATTGATTCTATGTTCACTAGTATTTTTAACAGGAATGGGTGCTATATTTTGTCAAAAGCTTTTTCTGCATCTATTGAAATAATCATGAGATTTCTGTTATTTTTTTTTAGTGATATTGTTAATTATGCTGATAGTTTTCCTAATATTAAGCCAGCCCTGCATTCTTGGTATAAATCTCACCTGGTCATAGTATAATGTCTTCACGAAAAATTGCTATAATCTCTTTGCTAATATTTTATTTAAAATTATTGCATCAATATTTATTAAGGAAATTGGTCTATAGTTTCCTTTATTATTGGTTCTACCCATTTTATGTATCAGCACCATATTTGTATCATAAAATGGATTTGGTAAGACTCTTGCTCCACCTATATTTTCAAATAGTTTATATAGTATTGGAATTAGTTGTTCTTTAAATGTTTGGTAGGATTCACTTGTAAAACCATCTGGCCCTGGAGATTTTTTTTCTTAAGGAATTCATTGATGGCTTTTCCATTTCTTTTTTTCTGAAGTGGACTTGTTGAAGTATTTTATTTCCTTTTCTGTTAATCTGGGTAATTTTATGTATATATATATATATATATATATATATGTGTGTGTGTGTGTGTGTGTGTGTGTGTGTGTGTATTCTACATACATATATATGTGTGTGTATATATTCTATATACATGTATTATTTTTTTTATATATTTTATATACATATATATATTTAAAAATATTCATCCATGTCACTTAGATTATCAGATTTATTGGCATGGAGTTGGGCTCCTAACTATTGTTTTAATTTCTTTGGTGATGGTGAATTCACACTTCATTTTTGTTATTGGTAATTCCATTTTCTTCTTTTGTTTTTAATAAAATTAAACAGTTTTGTCTATTTTATTGGTTTTTCATAAAGCAAACTCTTAGTTTTATTTATTATTTCAGTCATTTTCTTACTTTCAATTGAATTAATTTCTCCTTTGATTTTAAGAATTTTTAATTTGTATACCATAAGGAAATTAGGAGAGCAAGGAACAGTTTACCTCTGAGATTTATAGTGAACAGAGGAATTTATGACCAAACAAGAGACAGAGAACATTATCAAATGCAAAATTGATAATTCTGATTACATTAAATTGGAAATTTTTCACAAACAAAGCCAATGCAACCAAGATTTGGAGGTATGCAGAAAACTAAGAAAGAATGTTTACAACCAGTGTCTCTTATAAAGGTCTAATTTCTAAAATATATAGACAACTTAGTTAAATTTGTAAGAACACAAGTCATTCCCCAATTGATAAATGGTCAGAACTGCCAAGATAAATGAACAGAAAGTTTTCAGATGAAAACATTAAAACTATCTATAGTCAAATGAAAAAATGCTGTAAATCTCTATTGATGAAAGAAATGCAAATCAATACAGTTCTTAGGTACCCCATCACAGCTATCAGATTGGCTAACATGACAAAACAGGAAAATCATAAATGATGGAGATGTGGGAAAATTGGAACATTAATTCATTGTTGGTGAAGTTGTGAACTGATCCAACCATTCTGGAAAGCAATTTGCCCAAAGGGTTATAAAACTTTTCATTCCTGTAGGGTAAGATAGATTTGCATACCCAATTGAGTGTATATGTTATTCCCTCATTGAACTAATTCTGATGAAATTAAGGTTCATTCAATTCCCCTCACATCCCCCCTCTCCCCTCCACTGTAAAAGCCTTTCCTCACTTCCTTTATGTGAGATAATTGACCCCATTTTACTTCTCCTTTCCTTTTTCCCAGTACCATCCTCTTTCTCACTCCTTAATTTTCTTTTTTAGATATCATTCCTTCATTTTGAACTCACTCCTGTTCCCTCTGTCCATATAGCCCTCTACCTACCTCAATAATGAGAAAGGTCTTATGAGTTACAATTATCACTTTCCCTTGTAGGGATGCAAACAGTTTAAAATTATAAAGTCCTTTATATTTTCCCTTTCCTGTTTACCTTTTTATGTTTCTCTTGAGTCTTGTATTTGAAAGTCAAAATTCCTATTCAGGGCTGATATTTTCTTCAAGAATGTTTTAAAATGTTCTATCTCATTAAATATCCATTTTCCCCCTGAAGGATTATACTTGGGGCAGCTAGGTGGCTCAGTGAGTAGAGCACCAGCCCTGGAGTCAGGAGAACCTGAGTTCAAATCCAGCCTCAGACACTTCACACCCTTACTAGCTGTGTGACCTTGGGCAAATCACTTAACCCCAAATGCCCTGCCTTCTTTCCTCCAAAAAAAAAAGAGAAAGAATTATACTCAGTTTCCTGGGTAGGGGATTCTTGGTTGTAATCATAGCTCCTTAGCCTTCCAGAATATAAGATTCCAAGCCCTCCAATACTGACTCTGGCTCCATGATACTTGAATTGTTTCCTTCTGGCTGATTATCCTTTACCTGGGAACTCTGGAATTTGGCTATAATATTCCTGGAAGTTTACATCTGGGGATTTCTTTCAGGAGATGACTGGTAGATTCTTTCAATTTCTATTTTACCTTCCAGTTCTAGAATATCAGGAGAGATTTACTTGAAAATTTTTTGAAAGATAGTGTCTAGGCTCTTTTGTTGAACATGGCTTTCAGGTTGTTTAACAATTTTTTAATTATTTCTCCTGGATCTGTTTTCCAAATTAGTTTTTTTTATTCAATGAGATATTTCACATTGTCCTCTATTTTTTTTCATTCTTACAGTTTTGTTTTATTATTTCTTGATTTCTCATAAAGTCATTTGCTTTCATTTGCTTCATTCTAATTTTTAAGGAATTATTGTCTTCGGTGAGCTTTTGGACCTCCTTTTCCATTTGGCCAATTCTGCTTTTTTAAGAAATCCTTCTCCTCTTTGGCTTTTTGGACTTGTTTTGCCATTTTGCCTAATCTGTTTATTATGGTGTTATTTTCTTCAGTATTTTTTGTGTCTCCTTTACCAAGCTGTAGACTCTTTCCTCATGATTTTCTTGCATCATTCTCATTTCTCTTCCCAATTTTTCTTCTACCTCCCTTACTTTATTTTCAAAATCCTTTTGGAGCTCTTCCATGGCCTGAGACCAATTCATATTTTTCTTGGAGGCTTTGGATATAGGACGTTTGACTTTGTTGTCTTATTCTAAGTGTGTGTTTTGATTTTCCTTGTCACCATAAGAATATTATATAGTCAAAGTATTTTCCTGTTGTTTGCTCATTTTCCCAGCCTTTTAACTGTTTGTTGAAACAGTTCTGCTTCCAGGGTGGAGGCCACAACTTCCCAAGCTTCAGTGGTTTTCTGCAGTTGTTTTCAGAGATATTTCTAGAGACCTACAAATTTTCAGTCTTTTCAAACTCGTATGATCTAAGGAGAGGTGTTTACTACCCTCTTGGCCTGTGCTCTGGTCTGTGAGTGACCACAAGCACTCTTTTGAGCCCTGGAACTGTGAGGAGAGACCCCCTCCACTGTGGCAGCAAACTTCACTATGCTAGTGCTCCTTCTTACCCTGGGACTGCTACCCAAAACTGGGACCCAGGTATGAATATGGGCAAAGCAACAGAATCTTTCCTCAGGGCTAGCCAAATACCCCTGTAATCTCCCTCTGACCTGTTGGTTGACCCCCTTATTGTCTGTGGGCTGAGTGTTCCAGAAGCAGTTGCTGCTGCTGCTGATTTAGCCATTCCCACAGCCTGCTCCTGGTTTGCTGCAGTGGGGCTGTACTGGCACAGCTTGAGCTGGTCAGCTCTCCATTCTCACTCAGATGTGACAGGCCTTGCCTGCTGCCCTTCTAAGTTGTCTTTGGTGCCTGTGGGCTAAGAGTTCTGGAAATGGCCAGGGCTGTACTTGTTCAGTCTGCACTGGACTGTGTACCTGCCTCACCTTTGTGCAACTGATCTTCCATGGCAATGTTACAAGTTGTCTTGGGCTGGAAATTTGTTTCACTCCATCTTTTTGTTGGTTCTGCCACTCTAGATTTTGTTTAGACTCATTTTTAAAAGCATTTGGAGGGGCTTGGGGGAGAGCTCAGGTGAGTCCCTGCCTTTACTCTGCCATCTTGGCTCTGCCTCTCCCATTTCTACTTTTTAAAGAGTTCTTTTCTTTAGTGAATTTATGTACCTCTTTTTCCATTCACTCAATTGTACTTATTTTTTTCTTTTTGAAAAAAATATTTATTTTTAATTTTCAACATTCACTTCCATAAGATTTAGAGTTCCAAATTTTGTCCCAATCTCTCCCCTCCTCTCACCCCAAGACAGCATGTAATTTGATACCTATATATTCACATTGAACCTCTTTTCACATTAGTCATGTTGTAAAGAAGGATTAGAACCATTGGGAGAAACCACAAGAAAGAAGAAACAAAAAAAGAAAAAAAAGAGAGAGAGAGCAAATAATATACTTCAATCTGCATTCAGACTCCATAGTTCTTTTTCTGGATTTTGACAGCTTTTTCCATCTTGATTCCTTTGGACTTGTCTTGGATTCTTGCATTGTTAATAAGAGAAGTTTATCAAAGTTAGTCATCACACATTGTGGCTGTTACTGTGTACAATGTTCTCCTGGTTCTACTCATTTCACTCAGTATTAGTTGGTTCCAGTCTTTCCAGGTTTTTCCTGAAACCTGCCTGCTCATCATTTTTTATAACACAATAGTATCCCATTATATTCATATACAACAACTTGTTCAGCCATTCCCCAAATGATGTACATCCCCTCAATTTCCAATTCTTGGCCACCACAAAAAAGAGATTTTTTACATGTGGGTCCTTTTTCCTATTTTTGTGTTTTCTTTGGGATACAGACCTATTAATGTTATTGCTGGGTATGCACATTTTTTATAGCCCTTTAGGCACAGTTCCAATTTGCTCTCCAGCCAATTCTATTTTTTAAAGAGCTGTTTTCATCAGCATGCTTTTTTCCCAATTTGGGCAATTATATTTTTAAGGAATTGTTTTCTTCAGTTAATCTTTGTTTTCTTTTTCTCTTCCACGTTGTTGAGTCTCTCATATCTCTCATTTCTTTTCCCAATTTTTCCTCTATCTCTTATTTGATTTTTAAAATCCTTGTTGATCTCCAAGAAGACTTTTGGGGCTCAGGACTAATTGATATTTCCCATTGAAGTTTCAGATGTAGGTATATTTACAATGTTGTCTTCTTCTGAGTTTGTGTTTTGATATTCCCTGTCACCACAGTAACTCTCTATGTTCGACATTCATTTCTGCTTTTCACTCATCTTGCTTGTTTATTTCCTGGCTTTTAAAGTTGAGTTCTCCTGCTGGAGCACAGGCGGCACTGTTCCAAGCTTCCTTTGCTGGGGGCCAGGAGCCTGGTCCCTGGCTTTGTGTGCTGGTGCCTCAGATGTTGGCAGCTGTAGGCTATAAGGGTTCTCCAGCTTACATGGTCCTGAATCTGGTTCTTAGGGATGATGTCTTCTGTGTTCTGAGGACAAATGGTGGTTTTCTGTGTTTCCCCAGGGCTATGCTGAAGCACATGGAAGTCCAGCCACTGGAGGATTGCCTGCCTGCCCCAGGCTGTGCCAAAGCAAATGTCCATTTGGGATTTTACTGATATACATGGTGGTTCTCCACCCTGGAGTCTGTTGATTCCCCTGTGTATGCTAAGGCACATGGGGGTCCTGGTTCTGGCATTTACCTGCTCCACCACACCAGGGCTCAGGATCTCTTACTGGTTTCCAGAGGTGGAACATGCTACTGGCTTGCTACGATGCTTTCTGTCCTGTAGTGTGCTCCCCTTTTACCAGAGTGAGATAGACCTTCCTCTTTGCCAATCCTTCAAGTTTCCCAGGCTAAAAGATTGCTCCCTCTTATCTTTCCACTGGCCCTGCATTTCCAGGATTTGCTCTGGCTCTCAGTTTATATATTTTCTGGAGGTGAATATGGGAGACAGACAACAATTTGCTGTTTAGTCAGACATCTTGCTTCCCAGGAAGTCTCCAAAGTCCAGTCTTTTAAGGAGATCTCTGCCCTTGGCCCAAAATTTGCCCTACCTAGACCATCTTATGCAGGCATAGTTGTTGGCCCACCCAACTAACGAAACTTTAAAAAGAATTTAATCTGGGTGACTTTTGGCCATTACATTCTACTCAGGCTTAGGTGTGAGGTAGATCCTTTGTCCAGATTGCCCTGGAACGGGAGTGGTTTAGGAGTCATCTGGGAATAAGTGACATGATCAAAGTTACCCCAATCCCTCATTAAAATAGGCCCACCTCTCATTAAGCTATTCGTTCCTTTCACTAATTGTTAACCAATCAGAGTTGATTGAAAACCTCATAAATATCTACTCTTGCAAGGTCATATAAGCAACTGATAGGTTCCTTTGGGGTCTTTGGCATTTCAGAGTGCTACTGAAGCTTTTTACTAATTATCCACAAGCACAAATTAATAAAATGAATAATTACCCAGAAAGTATGTCTCCTAAACGTTTCATAATTCACAAAGCTAAGGAGAATGAATGAGGGTGTAGCAGTATTGGAAATGGTGGCCAGGGAGATTGGGTCATCAGGGGAAAGTCATGTTTCAGTAAGACCTAGTAGATGGAAGGAGTGAGAGGAGAAAAGATGTAAGATGAGGGAAAGTTTGTTGCCTATGGAATGGGCAATCCAGAGGAGACAGTGAAAGGTCTACATGGAGTTTGCTTGAAACTTTGGGGAGGTAGGATTTAGAGAGAAGGGAATGAGAAATCAGGTGGTGGGAGTCATGGAATGGGGTTTGGATAAAGATCTAAAGAAATTTTGGGATGTGAATAGTATAACCAAATGTGAAAATGTTCATCATTGAGTGGAGGACACAATTCTACTATTCTACCTTCAAAGGCCAGGTGCAGTAGGAGATGAAAGTCCAAAGGAGAGTTGATCTTCTTTGCACCAGAGATTCTCCACATTCCAATTAGAAAACTTTGCTGGCTGCAAGAGGTGAAAGTTGCTCTGTAATGGCAAAATGGAAGTATTTGACTTGGCAGTGATGGAAGATCACCAACCCCCGACCCTAGCAATCTTTTCTCATGGGACATACCGTGTCTAGCAGGAGATGGAAGATACAAGGCACAACTACCCTGCCTGTCTCAGTTCTTATCACCTGAGGAGTTTGACTATGAGATGGTAGCAGGAAGTGGATGTCTTCCTGTGCAGAAAGAAGATGCCTGGCTTGTTCTATTAGCTGTAGAGTGCTATGCATATATGAGTTAGTAGAAGCAGTCAAGGTAGTGCCTATGTTCACCATTGCATGTGATCTCAGCATAGCACTTTGCAGGGCAGCTGTATAAATATTTTCTGAGGCTGCTGCTCCAGGATGCTATTCAGTATGGAACTCAGATAAGACTCGGTCCCTATAATCTCAGAGCTAATGGTCTCTTATTTGCATACTCAAAGGAAGACTGAATGATCATAATGGGACTAATTTTCTAAAAGGGTAGAGGAAAAGTAATCAAGGATAGCATTCTAGGAAATAACAATGACTTTTTTTTCAAGTAAATTGCAGATTGTTAAGAAGAGTTTTAAGTAAGAAAAAAAAGTAGACTTTAGAAGCCCAAAGAGATTCCACATCAATAACATGTAGGCAATGGAAATTTTGTGAATAAAGCCTACTGATGCAGGGCCAAAGTTGGTAAATTACTGGGGAAAAACAATCAAGATGATAATCCTTACAAATCTTTCTGCTAGTATAGTTTCCTTGCTTATAGACACTAGAAGAAAACTATATAAATACTTGAATTCTTTTATACCTTTGTGAGATTTATAGCTAGAAGTGGATGCCATTTTTCACAAATGTGGGAATCAGAGGTAAGGGAATTGAGAGCTCTCCCCCAAGCTCAGGTGTTACTCCATTGGGTTGTTTAGGAAATAAAACTGGACCACCTAACTCCTTGTCACTCTACTGAGTAACATACATATTCCATGTGGATGAAAATAGCTCCATTTTATACTCCTTTTTACAATTTGTAAAATGTTTTCCTCACATACATTTTGAGATAGAAATTATGCAAATATCATTTTATAGCTGAAGAACTGAGCCTCAGAGAGGTTAAATTATTTGCCCACAGTCATATGGATCAAGAGTGGTAAAGCTATGACTTTCACCCTAGGCCTTTAATTTCACGTTCAATATTGTTTCCATGACATATCTGTTCCAAACTTAGTCATTACTAGTTTGTGCATTTACATATGGAATCCATGTTATCATACAATCTTATTCCATTTCTTTACTTCATGGTTATTTATGGCAGTTAAAAAGTAATCAAGCATTTTGACACAGTAATCAAAATATAGGAGAAAGAATCTTTAACAAGAGTCAAATGCTGACTATAAAATACTACTATAAGACCCTCTGCAACAGAGAGAACAAAAATTTAAAAGTACAGTGGCATGTAGGGGACATTCAATACCATGCAGCATTTTTCTGGCAACACAATATAAGACCCTTTCTACTTGTTTATTTTTAGGTTCACCATTTTGCCATTTTCACAGAAGGAAAAGCATAAGTAAGCAAACAAGACAAGCACCAGGAAAAATCCCCAATCATGAAAAGAGAAAAATTAATTTGAAAAATGTCCAAGAGTCCCATCCTTTCTTTCCACTACTGTCTGTGCTGCATATAATAAGGAAAGAAGAAAGAACCATTGCAGCTCCAGATGTTGAAACACATTTACAAAGTATGCTATAGGCAAAAATGAAATGAATGGTATAATGAAATGTACTTTGGGCTGCAAAAGCTATAGGGTATACTTGGAGTTACATTTCTATTGTGTTTTGCAATGGAGTATCAAACCTACCAAACCCCATTTTTTAATTAGATTATGTAGAATTCTCTGTCTGTTTCAAGAGTATAATTTTCTCTTTATTCCATGTAATACGTGCTTGTAACTTTTAGATATAGAAGTGATAGCTATAGATAGATGGATAGACAGATAGATAGATGGATATTTGGAGAGGCAGACACACAGAGAGATGCATACATACATACATACATACATACATACATAGACAGCTAGGTATCAGTGCTTTAGTAGACACTATAATTAATTGCTATGGCAAAAAAAACACTAAGCACACAAATAAACAAAAATCCTCACACATCATATATTGGCCAATGATCCAGTCATATGCCCTTCCAAATTTAATTAAGCTAGTCCTTATAAAAATACTTGTTTAAAATACTCTCCCCTTTAGGCTATGATGTAGTATCTGACTACAACATAAGTGGAAGATATGTGTGTGTATGTGTGTATGTAAATATGTATGTATGTATGTATACCTTAACATGTGTGTGTTCCATAAGAATAACAGTACTTACATGGGGAAAAGCACACAGGTCTGAGAGTTAGAATTCAATTTCTAGTTCTGGTTCTTTCATTGACTATATGCTGGGCCTTAATAATTTCTCCGTGCTTCAATTTCTATATCTCAAATAAAGATATTACTTTTGTAGCTATCTCACTGAATTGATGTAGAGAAAGCATGGGAAAACAGATGATAAAATGATGTTGAAAGTGACTCTCCATAGGTTATCTCCATAACCAAAGCCCATTTGGTATATGACTCTCTCCTAATCGATCACAATCAGTGCCCCATGTCTGTATCACTGGCAAGGCAGAGTCAACAAAACTGAGACAGTTTGAGGCTCTTCATGTTTTTGGACCTGTTTTGAGTCTTTTCAAACTCGAGAGTCTCATAATGTCTTTTCAGATACCTTGGGCTCTCCAGTTGCTTCAGGAGGTTCTAACTTTTGAAAAGGGAAGATAAAAAAGGCCAAATCCATTTCAGGTTGTGAAGACTGTGGGAAGAAGCCAATGTGAGAGGAGCTGGCATTTTCCTTAATATCCCTGTCCTCAGCTTTCTACACAAGATACTTTAGGGAATTTCCTCTTGGGTGGGATCTAGGAATCTTTCTGGGTTTAACTGATTTACTTTTCTTTCAATAGGAGAATTTCTTCATAATCTATTGTCTGGTATATATTCTCCTAAGTACACTTTCTCTGATTTTTCTTTTGCTATGGATTTTGATTGGAGCACCTTAGATAAAATCCTGGTTCTCTGCTATCTACCTATGTGAACGGGGGAAAATCACTTTCTCTCTCTGGGATTCAATTTCTTTATTTGCAAAATAAGAAGATTGGACTAAATTTTTACTTCTCTAAGATCTCTTCTATCTCTAAATCTTACCATTACTTCTATCTTTAAAAAAATAATAATAAAATAAAACATCTTGCACTTAATATAAAATTCAGTTAGACCTTAAATAAGGAACTTTTAAACAAAAGTTTTGGACCACATACTTTAGCTAATATCCCTTTTTAGTTATTTATTCCAATGTAATAAATTTTTAAATTTGGTAGCAGCAAAATACACTTACAGTTTTTGGAAACAGATGGAAGATCAAATATATGGCTATGAAAATATCTATTTACTTTTCTCCAATACAATATATTTTCCTAATGAATCTAGTTTTTATATTAAGTTTAATGAGATGAGCAAATATCCTAAATTGGTAATTGAATATCAAAGCTATGCCACCAACATCTTGTGTGCATAAAATCAGAAGTAATGACTGTTTCCACAATCTGGCTAGCAGCTTCTGTGGAGTGGTCTAGATCCACCCACATCCAGCACCCAGAAGGCTGCCGGAGAGCCAGAAAGCCCAGGTTCTTTTGATCTGCCTTAATAAGGAGAGCAAGGTTAAGGGGTTGGCAAGCTTACTTTAATTCGGCACACAAATATCATTCACTTAGCTCAGGGGAAAAAGCCAGCACCCTGAACTTCAGAGCAAAA
>CM053624.1:232248280-232274324 GCA_028646595.1 Phalanger gymnotis | reverse complement strand
GGGGGGGGGGGAGGAAATGGGGAGAAAATTTCTAATTCAAACTCCTGTGAAAATCAATGCTGAAAACCACACATGTCCAAAATAAATTAAAATAAAAAAAAATTGTAAGTTTCCACTGCAACTGTGCATTGAGATATAATGGTGAGATAATGTCAACTTGTGAAGCTATTATTGGCAAATTGCCTTCTTTGTCTCTTGCTCTGTAAATTAAGTGGGCACTGGTCAGTGAGTGGGGAATATGACAATGTAATGCTGTGTTTGCCTTGATCAGCCCCAATCAAGGCTTGGGAGCATTTGGGGATTTGTGATTTGGATAATGTATAGAGGAATGCATGTACCTGCCTCAACCTGCCCACTGAGGCTTGGCCGAATTTAGGAGAGTGCACAAGCTGGAATGCTATTCCTGTCTCAACTGACCTCATCGAGGAATGGGGGTAGCTACCCCCCACTTCTCGCCCACTAGTGCGAGAAGGGTGATTAAGGAAGCTGTAGGAGTTGGTGCTCCCATTATCAGCAACCCTTTTTGAGAAGAATAGACTAGAATAAATAAGATAGCTTATTTAACCCCTTAATATGACTCCATTTCTGTCTTCCTGTCAGCCAGGATCAAGAGTGGACCTGTGTTAGAACACCTGCCAGAAGTCCTCCCATGTGTTTATGTGTATAACAAACCCATTGGGTATATACTGACATAAGGCAATATAGGCTTCTGAGCTTTAATAGAAATAAGAGAATACATGTTGGACCTGGGGGAGTTAAAAGTAGTCTGGACTTTCCATTGCCCACTAGAGAAATACTGCTATTTCTATGACCACCAGAAAGGCCCCCAAAGTGTATAAGAAATAATGACACTCTTTAGAAGGAAGAGCCTGAAAATGAAATCAAAGAATACAACTACTAGACAGAGTGAAGGGAACAAAGAGAGTATTTTTAGAACATCTGTGCACATCCTGTACACTCTGACCTCTACTCCTAGTCTAGTTGGGCTTCAAGTCATTTCTGGTCTTCTTGCCAGAGACTTTAAAACCTGGTCCTCAGTACCCACTCAGAATGGGTCACAATAGCACACATTTGATACTCCAAACTCTATGCCTAAGATATGCTAAAGGACCAATAAAAATGCCTCCCTTCCCACCCACCTCCCCAACCCCCAGTCAATTTTGAATCAGATGTTAACAAAAGAAAGCTGAAAGCTGACTCCTCAGGCTCCTGCTGCCCATTTCTCCCCTTCTTTCTCTCCCCCTTCCTCCTCCACCACCCCTTAGAAAGGCTGGAGTTTAATGTAGGAGGGACTTATTCTGTCTCTCACTTTATGTAGGTCAAAAGTAAAACGTACCAGTCAATTATCACAATATTGGCTAGGACAGTTTACTAACAGAAAGGGAACAGTGATCATTAACAAAATTACTGGATAAAGTATTTTTCGTATGATAATTTAGAGTACAGTCTACAGGTGAATTGAATACCACCTGTTAAGGCATTAGAAAACAAACTTGGAATAAGTACAAGATTGAGAAAGAGAATTCCAAACATTTCTTATAACTCTTTACAAACTGTTTTGATAATCCCCCCTCTGATAATATGTATACATGAAATTCTTCATATTCTCTACTTAGCGCACACACACACACACACACACACATTTAAATTGATATGGATACCAAGCTAGGCCTCTTCTAGTCTCTGTAAAGAAGATAAATTTTATTGGAACTTCTTTTATAATAATCAGTAAAAGATTTTTTTTTAATTACTTGATGTATGATTGACACACAACAAAGGTTTTGAAATCTCCATTAATGACTCTGTGATACAAAAGAACCCTATTTTGGTGAATAGACATATTCTTATTTAAAAAAAATACTACAATAAAGCATAATGGCAATGAATGCCCAGTGCACATGAGCCATACAATTGTCATAGTTGCTTAGCAACCACTGACAGGTACTGTATATTCGAGAGCAGGGGGATACAAAAGAATGAATGAAAGCCTTATCAACTGCATTGATTTCAGGTAGAAGAAAACTGTCCTCCATGTAAAATGGCATCTTTTAGTTTATGAAAGAGACAGGGCTGAAAACAAAGTTTATTTGCCTATTAAAAATAAATTACTTAAACCACTGCAGCAGATACATCCTGATAGGGTAGTAAGTCACTTCATGGAAAAGAACCAGTTTTGTTGCTGGAAAGGAAGAGAAAAGGATGCTTAGCAAATTAGTCCTTGAATGTATGTATTGTAGTGAGGCAAATTACCAATAGGCACTGAGAACAGTTTTCCCATGTTTTCTTCTGAGACTGAGCAAAACTTTATAGTTTTTGAATATTTTAAGTAGTCTTTAAAGCTTTACATTTTCAAGTAGAGGCAATATTATTTAATTAACTTAGTTATCAGTTTGGGGACAGAAAGACTTGACTCCAGTTCAAAAATCTCTGGTAGTCGATATTTATATTACCCTAAACAAATCCCTTAACCTCTATGTGCCCACAGGTATTCCTTATGTTACAGATGGGCTTCAGTACTCCATTAGTGAAAGGTATTCTTATACTTGCAATTCTCTACTCTGAGGAAATCACATATCTTGAAATAATCTCCATTTCTAAAGTGCCCATATTTGCAAATGCTAATACTTTGAAAGAGTTTATTTTTTTCCTTCTCCCAATGATGTCTTCTATTTTCTATGTGGAGAAGACTTTTAAGATTACTATTTTTAAAACTTTCAAAATGTTATTAATATCTCTCATTTTCACAACAGTTTCATTTCTGACTATGTCTCTCCTCCACCCCCTACTCATCAAAACCAGCCTTTTCAAAAATGGATAAAAGCAAGGAAGAAAATAGTAGTTCAGCATAAGGGTGGGATGTTGGTTAAGTAAATCAATCAATTTATCTCTCTCCTCTTAGAGAATAAGATAAAATGGTGTGATACTTCAACCAGGTGAAAACAATCCCTCAATCCTAGACTTTAGACTAAGTGAGAAAAAGAAGACAGTTTGGGTAGACTGGGAAAACTTGATCACATTCTAGGAGGTCAGCTAAAAAATATCAAGTTATCAGAGAACCAGAATCATGCCAGAAATTGTAGTATGGTGTTCCAGTAAAACCCTTGAGGAGGAATTATTTTGGAGGGATGGATTGTGAAGGAGAGTCTTTACTTTGGGCTTCACCTAGATCTCCTTCTTCCTTCCTCTTTGGCCCAAGAAGGACCTTGTGAGTATTTTACAGCTGGTGGGTTCTGGACTTTGCATCCTCCAGATGGTGTACTAGGGGCATCCCCAGTCATCTGACAGCAGTGTCTACATTGGGAGTCAAGGCAGAATTAGTTGCAAATCTTGCCTGAGGTAAAACTTGACCACCCCACAACAGAGATAAATGGTCTTCTCGTAAATGGGAACTTTGAGTTTTCCCTTGGCTACATGTGCTCTTCAAGCTTAAGATTGTATTCTCCTGGATTCACTAAGTACCAGTGGGACAAAGTTTTACACAGTTTGGGGGAGATGTTCTGTGTCAATTGTTCTTGTTTATCTTAGAAAATATCACTTTCTAAAAACTATTTAAATCTCAGCAATTGATTCTAAAATAAGAATCTTGGATAAAAGTATACCAGTGGATGTTCAAGGGCCCTAACACTAAAAAAAGTTACCCCCAGTCTCTCAAAGATACATCTATTTCACTTGGGAATTCCTAAAAAAAGCAACTCCCCTTCACCATTGCACCAAAGGCTAAAAGGACAATGAGATTCTGAAAACAGAGGAAACAATACTTACAAATTCTATCATCTTCAATTCAACATATAGAAATAGGGGGAGGATTGTTCAAACTATCTAGAAGTTTTAGTTAAGTATTTTAGGAACTAAACAATTAGTATCTCTACAATCCTTTAGGGTTTACGAAACACTTTTCTTACAGTCTTCTGAGGTAAACTGTACAGGTATCATTCTTGTCATTTTTATAGATGAGAAAACAGATGTAGATGAATGACAAGATTTGTCATGTGGCTAGCAAACCCAAGTCTTCCAATTAACAACCCAGTGTTTTGTTTACTAATTTATAATTTTAATTAATATTTTACATTTTTTATCATTTATAATTGTTTTAATATGAAAAATATCCATCTAGAACTTATTTTCAGCTTCTCAGAAAGCAATTATTAACCACTTCTGTGTGCCAGATATTGTGCTAGGTGCAGTAAATACAAAGACAAATCCAAAACAGTTTATTTCTTCAAGTACCTTATATTCTATAGAGATATCATGAAATTTTATAGATGAAATGTACTGGCTAGAAGGACAAAACTGTCTCAATATGTCTTCCCATTTGGACCAGGAAAGAAAATCATATTTAGGATTAGAAAACCTCCATTCCAGCCCTCCCCCAGTGAAGAATATTGAGCTACAGAGAATTAGCCAAAGTTCACATATAAATAAAAACCAATCATTGTAGATCTGTTTTGGTCAGTAGATGAGAGGAATTAAAACATTCAAATCACATTTTTGGTGAGGGAAGGTGGGGAGGTGAGGCTTCTGGGAGTAATTGACATGCCCAAGGTCACACAGCTAGTGGTTGTCCTTCATTTTCTAAGAGGACCATGGGACCATGACATAAGGGGAAATGATGACATGACTTGCAGTTGACTTTGATTTGAGTGAGGCAGGACTGTGCAAGGTCACCAGACTCACTTTGTCCTCCAGAGCCATCTATGTCCGGTGGCCAAATATTCATTGGGATGACTGGAGATAGTCAAGGATGCAATGGGAGACCCTGGCCCTTTTATGCTAAGGCCTTTTTAGGTTCTGACTTTGAGTGACATTCAGTGAATAGGCCTGTTTAAGGAGTGAGTCAAGGGTTGGTCCATTTAATTAGAAAAAGAGAAAAAAATTAAATTGGGAAAGGAAGACCCTCAGGGTTGCTGGTCAAAAGAGAAACAGTTACTATTGAATTCATTCTCAGCCAGGAGGGCCCAAAATATAGCCATTAAGTGGAGCTTGGGCAGGAACCTATTGTGGTTCAGTCTTTGAGCTTCCCAGTAAAATGGATTTAAGATTTGGACTTTGAGTAAAGGAAAGAAGGAAGGAAGGAAGGAAGGAAGGAAGGAAGGAAGGAAGGAAGGAAGGAAGGAAGGAAGGAAGGAAGGAAGGAAGGAAGGAAAGAAGAAAGGAAAGAGGAAGGAATCTAGTCAGTAAACCTCAAGTTAACTGAGAAGTTTCTGGCCATCAAAATTTATCCCTCCCTTTGGAGAAGGAGAGAGAGAGGGAAAAGAAGAGGATGAGCCATGTCCCCACTCAGGCAGCTTGGACTACTCAATCAAGACTAGAGTAATACATGTCAAGATAACTGTCAAGTGACAGAGGCCAGATTTGAATTCAGGTCCTCCTGATTCCAGGCCTGGTGCTCTATTCATTATGTCACCTAGCTTCCCCTCAATTCACCTTTTTAAAGAAAAAATGAGCCATTCAATAAAAATTTTAAAAATATAATTCTGTTTTTGGTTTTCCACTTTTTCATAACCTTGATTTTCAAATACATTCTCTGTCTTCTCCCATTCAGTAAGACATTCTTTATAACAAAGATTTTAAAAAGAAAAAAAAATCAGTAAAACTAACTAAGACATTGACTTCCATGTGGAAGTATATGGGATATTTCATACCCACAGTCTTCCACCCCTTCAGGGAAAGGATGGAGGTATTATATTCTTAACCCTTATTTCAAGGCAAGTGTGTTGATTATGATTACACAAAATTCAATTTGGTTTTCTTTTATTCTTTCTTTTAACATTTTTGTAGGGTTTTTTTTTGTTTTTCCTGAATCTATTTACTTTACCTTGCATGAATTCAAGTAAGTCTTTTCATGCTATTTTAAATTCTTCATGTTCATGATGCAATTGTATATCATAGTTTGTTTAGCCATGCCTCAAAAGATGGATTTCCATTTTATTTTCAATCCAATACTATCACAAAAGGTGCCTTGAGGGGGAGCATGTTCTTAAGAGTAGTTATCTGTTTGAAATCATGCAATATAGAAATTTTAGTGACTTTTTAAAAATCATTAATCCATATTGATTTCACAAATGTTTGAACAAATTCAGAGATCCAGTTAACGTATCTATCTTTCCATAGCTTCTTCAACATGGATTACTTAGATTTATAGGAGATCAGGTGAAACCTGAGAACTCTTGATTTGAATTTCAATTAGAGTTGTTTTAGCATATACTTTCATAAGATTATTAATAATTAGTAATTCCTTTGAAAATATGTTAATATCTTTAACCTCTTTTCCATTGGAGAATATCTGTGGGATTTTGATTTGTGTTACTTTCATTATCTGAGGCATTTTATGTGTAGACCTAGACACATTGTTTTTGTTTGGGCAACAGTTTTTCAATTTCATACAATCAAAATTATCTATTTTATCCTTTTGACCTGTCTTCTATCTTATGTTTGATTGAAATTTCATCTAAATATGTTGTTAAATGTACTTAATCTTATTCTCTTTTAGGACTTTTTAAATTGTAACCTTTTATACTTAGGTCATAGGTCTAAATTAAGCTTATTATGGAATATAGTGCAGCATGTTGGTATAAAATTAAGTTCTGTGAAACTGATTTGCAATTTTCAGAACAGATTTTGTCAACTAAGGAGCCCTTCCCAATTAGTTTGTATTATTGCTCACTGAACAGCCATATTGAATGAATTGCTTCTGATTTTTTTTGCTTATCTTGTCTTATCCAGTAATCTACATTGCTAAATAACTTGGGTGATTATTACTTTAAGAGATAATTTGAAGTCTGGAAGCACTATTTTCTCTTCATGTTTCCTTTTTGATATTTCCTTATTACCATGAGATTTTTAACTTTTTATTCCTTTAAGTGAATTTTGTTATTATTTTGTCTAGCTCTATATAGCAACGAATAACCCTCAAATTAAGTCATCATTAATCTACCTATCTATCTATCTGTCATCTATTCATTCATTCATTTATTTAGTGGTTTACTCTTGCATTTATATGTCATGAGTTGACTTGGTATATTGGCTTGACTCTAAGACAGTTCAGGCATTCTGTAGATATTTTTAATGGAGTTTCCCTTCCCATTATTTATCCTGGATATTTCCTACATATAAGTGCTGATAATTATGCATTTATTTTGTATTCTGAAACTTTATGGAATGTATTAATTAGCTCAATAAGCTTTTTTCCTGATTCGCTTCATTTTTCCTAAGTAAATCATCATATTATTTGCAAATAGTGATAATTATATATCTTGTTTGACAATGTATAAACATCTAACTCTCTGCTATTCTTTGGGAAAGATTTTAATTTTTTCTCTATTACGTATAATGCTAGCATTTAGTTTTAGATCAATTTATTTCATCATAGTAAAAAGAGATCCTTTCATGTCTAAGCCTTGTATGTTTTTTGGCACAGTTGGGTGTTGTACTTGGTAATAAATAAATAATTAAAATTCTGATGTGGTTTTGGGGTGTTTTGTTTTTAATATAACTTATCTTCATTTTTTCTAATATTGAGTCATGCTTATATCCCTGATATAAATACATTATTATCATAATAATTTATTTTTATGTATTGCTATAGTATCTTTGCTAGAATTTTATCTATTTTTTTTACAATAGTCATTAATATTACTCTACAGTGTTATTTAATGATGGACTTTCCTTTCTCCATTTGGAGTAAGAACCCTAATTACTTTTTCTCAAACTAGTCCCTTTCCATTCATTTTATCCTATTCTCCCACAGTCCTGACTCTTGTTGAAACATTTTTTTGTTTTTTAATTGACCTGAGATTTCAGTGGTTCAAGGCTCTCTTACTCAAAAATTTCCTCTACCTTTCTGGATTTACTGCCTACTCTGATACACATTCAAGAAGTGTATAGGACAATACTCAAAAGCTAAGGAGAGTTATCTTACCAAAGAGACTAAGTCCTGTACCAACAAGAGTCACACATAGAGAGAATATTTAAGCTGAGTCAATACCATCAAGTAAATTGATAAGGACTCCACAGACTTTATGGTCATAAAGCACAAACCTGCAAAATTGTTGGCACACCCTGAATTTAAAATACAGAATCTGGTGGAAATGAGGTGGCAATCAGAGAACATAAAGCCTCAGTAGGAGCTCTTAGTATGTAAGTTCTTTGATGTTGTTTCATGAAGTTTTACATCCCATGGCAGTTCAGTCATCCTTTCTTGTGGGTTCAACTTTGCTTATTCTGCTCTTGGCAGATAATTGATTTTTCTTAGGGCTTAGGATTTGAAAGATTTGAGGAAAACAACTATTATTCTGCCATTTAACCAATTATCTTATCTCGTCAGTTTCTTTTTTTCTTTTTTTTTCAATTGTAACAGAAGTGGGCCCCACAGAGAAGCTCTCCCTCGACCCTTCTCCAAGGCAGACTTTGTTTCCTGCTAGGAGGGGAAGCAAGATGTTGGGGCTTGAGGTCTCTTTGCTCTCTTCAGAGAGAGGGGGTACCCAAATAAAAATATATAGATCCGCTTCCTGAAATGTTTTTTGGGTAAGAGATAGTATTGGGTTTGAGCCAGCTTCTGATCACTTGATCATTTTGTGGGAGAGGAGAAGAGAAGGGAGGGGAGGGGAGGGGAAGCAAGGACAGGGGAGAAGAGGGGAAGGGAAAGCAGGGGAGACAAGAGGCTACTCACAGGTTGTGTTTATCCTTCGTTCTCAAAGAAGACCATGACATCAGGGAAATGATGACATGACTTGCAGTTGACTTTGATTTGAGTAAAGGAGGGCTGTCCAAGGTCACCAGTTTCACTTTCACCTCCAGAGCCACCTGGGTCCAGTGGCCTGATATTCACCAGGATGACTGGAGATGGCCCAGGTTGCATTAGGATACCCTGGCCCCTTCAGGCTAAGATCTTTTCAGGTTTTCACTTTGAGGGAGGTAATGCCCATTCAGAGAATAGGCCTTTTTAAGAAGTTAATCAAGGGATGGTTCCTTTAATGAAAAACTCAAAAAACAAATCAAACTGGGAGGGGAAGACCCTCAGGGTTCCTGCCAAAGAGAGAAACAGAAACTATTTAATATTTCTCAGAAACTAAGCCTTAAACCCAACTCACTCTGGAGCTCTTAGATTGGACAATGTGTTCCTGTCCTCCTAGCACAGAGTGAATACAAATAGTAATCTTTAGATTTTATCATATAGCACGTTAGGTATTACTCTCAAATTTATATTATATGCAGATTTAATAAGCATACCATCTATACTTTCATCTAAGTCAGGGCTCTTAGGCTGGGCTCCATTACTTATTTGCTTATTTTTAATGTTTTGATAATTGAATATATTTGGTTTCCTTTGTAATCCTATGTATTTTAAGGTCCATAGATTTCACCAGACAGCTAAAGGGCTGTCATGAAAAAGGTTAAAAACGCCTGACCTAAGTCATTCATTCTAAATGTTAAACAACATTGAGCCAAGAATAGATCCCTGATGTCCACTGAAAACCACCTCATCTGTATCTTGCCAGTTGACACCAATCAAATGATTGAAAGAATGATTTAAGAAACACTTTGGGATATAATTTTTCTTTAATAAATTCTAAATCCATCTTTCTATATGTTATCTAAGCCCAAATTTCTCCATCTTGTCCAGGAAGACAGCATAAGAAGTTTTTTCAAACATATTGGTATAATGCATACATATTGCATTTATGTCTAAGGTGTTATCATTGTAAAAAAGAAAATTAATTTAGCCTGGTATGACCTGTTTTTCATGCAATTATGCAGGATGTGATCACTGCTTTATTTGTTAAATGTTTGCAGACCTCTTTTTTGATAATACTTAAAAAATACTTAAATACTTAAAAAAAACTTGTTTAGCATCTTATTTTTCCCCAGTTCTATGTAAAAACTATTTAACATCCATTTTTGAAAATTCGAGTTCCAAATTCTCTCCTTTTCTTCCTCCCCACTCCCACCCCTCCACTGAGAAGGCAAGCGATTCGATATATGTTACATATGTATAGTAACATTTCCATATTAGTCATTTTATGGAAGAAAACACAGATAAAAAAATCTGAAGAAATATAAAGTAAAAAAAATATGCTTCAATCTGTATTCAGACAACATCAGTTCTTTGTCTGGAGGTGGAGAGCATTTTTCATCACAAATCTTTCAAAGTGTCTTGGATCATTGTGTTGATTAGAACAGCTAAGTCATTCACAGCTGATCAATCACCTTATCATGTTGCTGTTACTTTGTACACAGCACATTTCAATTTTCATCAGGCCCAGAAGTCTTTCCAGGTTTTCCTGAGAACATCCTGCTCATCATTTCTTATAGCACAATATATTCCGTCATAACTACATACCACAACTGGTTGACCCATTCCCCAGTTGATGGGCATCCCCTCAATTTCCAGTTCTTTGCCACCAGAAAAGAGCTGCTATAAATACGTCTGTACATATAAGTCCTTCTCCTTTTTCTTTTTAATCTCTTTTCAGATAGAGACCTAGCAGTGGTATTGCAAGGTCAAATGGTATGCATGGTTTTATAGCCCTTTGGGCAGAGTTCCAAATTGTTCTATAGAATGGTTGAATCAATTCATGGCTACACCATCAGCATATTAATGTCTCATTTTTCCCATATCCCCTCCAACATATGTCATTTTTCTTTTCTGCCCTATTAACCAATCTATTAAGAAAGAAGTAGTACCTCCAAATTGTTTTAACCTGGACTTTTCCAATCAACAGTGAGTTAGAGCATTTTTTCATATGGCTATAGATAACTTTGAGTACTTCATCAGGAAACTGTTCATATCTTTCGATAATTTATCAATTGGTGAATAGTTCTTATTTTTATAAATTTGACCTGGTTCTCTACATGTTTGAAAAATGAGGCCTTTATCAGAGAAGCTGGCTTCAATTTTTTTTTTCAGTTACTATTGCTAACAGTATTTGCCTCCATCTTACCCCCCCCAAGTTATTCTATTCTCTTTCTCCTTTCACTTGTCCTCCCTCAAATATGTTTTACTTCTGATTAGCCCCTTTCCAATAGGCCTTTTCTTTTACAACCTCCACCCTTCTCTTATCCTCTTCCACTCCTACTTTCCTGTGGGGTAAAATAGATTGCTATACCCAACTGAGTGTGTATGTTATTACCTCTTTGAGCCAGTTCTTATGAGTAAGCTTTATTCACTAACTCTCATCTTCCCACTCTTCCTCTCCATTGTAAAAAATGTTTTCAACACCTCTTTTATGTAAAAGAGTTTACCCCATTCTACGTCTCACTTTCCCCAGTACATTCCTCCCTCATGCCTTAATTTTAACTTTTTTAGATACCATCCCTCCTCATTCAACTCACATCTATGCTCTCTGTCCATATATAATACTTCTAACTGCCCCAATAATGAGAAAGTTCTTATGAACTACATGTATCATCTTCCCATGTAAGAATGTAAATAGTTTAACATTAAGTCCTTTATAATTTCCTTTTCATGTTTAACTTTTTATCCTTCTCTTGAGTCTTGCCTTTGAAAGTGAAATTTTCTATTCAACTCTTATCTATTCATAAAGAATGTTTGAAAGTTCTCTACTTCATTAAATATCTTTTTTTTCCCCTGAAGGATTTCACTCAGTTTTACTTAGTAGGTGATTATTGGTTGTAATCTGGAAATTGAGAGGATGCTCATCAATTGGAGAATGGCTCAACCAATTGTGGTATGTAGTTACGATGGAATATGTTGTGCTATAAGAAATAGTGAGCAGAATGTTCTCAGGAAAACCTGGAAAGATTTACATGAACTGATGCAAATTGAAATATACTGTGTACAAAGTAACAGCAACATGATAAGGTGATTGATCAGCTGTGAATGACTTAGCTATTCTCATCAATACAATGATCCAAGATACTTTGAAAGACTTATGATGAAAAATGCTCTCCACCTCCAGCTAAAGAACTGGTGTTGTCTGAATACAGATTGAAGCATACTTTGCCCTCCAGCATATCATACTCCAATCACTTCAACCTTTTAATGTAAAAGCTACTGAATCTTATATTTTACTGACTGTAGCTCCATGATAATTGAATTGTTTCTTTCTCGCTGCTTCCGATATTTTTATTTCACCTGGAAATTCTGGAATTTGGCTCTAATATCCCTGGAAGTTTTTATTTCTGGATCTCTTTCAGGAGGTGATTGGTGTAGTCTTTCAACTTCTATTTTATTCTCTGGTTCTAGAATATTAGGCTGTTTTCCTTGATACTTTCTTGAAAGATGGTTTCTAGTCTCTTTTTTTAATCATGGCTTCCTGGTAGTCTAATAATTTGAAAATTATCTCTTCTGAACCTATTTTCCAAGTTAGTTGTTTTTCTAATAAGATATTTCACTTTGTCTGCTATCTTTTTCTTTGTTTTGATTTTGTTTTATTGTTTCTTGATTTCTCATAAAGTATTAAGTTTCATTTCCTCAATTCTAATTTTTAAGGAATTACTTTCTTCATAGAGCTTTTCTATATTCTTTTCCATTGGCCAATTCTATTGTTTAAGAAGTATTTTTTTTCCTTCAGTGAATTTTTGAGTCTCTTTCTCCATTTGACCAGTTCTGCTTTTTTTTGGCATTCTTCTCTTCATTGGTTTTTTGGACCTCCTTTACCATTTGGCCTAGTCTGTTTTTTAAGGTATTATTTTCTTCAGTATTTTTTGTGTCTCCTTTACCAAGCTGTTGCCTGGTTTTTTCATGGTTTTCTTGCATCACTCTCATTTCTCTTCCCAATTTTCCTCTGCCTCTCTTACTTGATTTTCAAAATCCTTTTTGAGTTCTTCCATGGCCTGAGACCAATTCACATTTTTCTTGGTGGCTTTGGATGTAGGAATTTTGACTTTGTTATCTTCTTCTGAGTGCATATTTTGATCTTCCTTGTCACCATAGTAACTTTCTATGGTCAGAATTGTGTCTGTTATTTGTTCATTTTCCCACACTATCTCTTGACATTTAACTCTTTGTTGAAAGATGGCGGGGAGATGGCGCACTTCCCCAATATTCAGGGGTTTTGTGCAGCTGTTTTCAGAGATACTTCAAGAGACCTGTAAGTTTTTGAGTTCTTCTAAGGTAGTATGACCTAAGGAGAGGTGTTACTACTTTCTGGACCTGTAGTCTGGTCTATGGGTGACCACAAGCATTCTTTTCTGCCCTATAACTGTGCAGAGGATCCCCTCTCTGTTGTGACCACAAGCTGTGGTGTGCTAGTGCTCCTCCTTACCTTGAGACTGCCACCCAGGACTATGAGCCAGATCTGAGTATGTGCAAAGCAACAGTCCTGCCTCCATGCTAGCAAAGAAATGCCTGAAATTTCTTTCTGGACAGTTGTTTGGCCCCCTTATGGTCTGTAAGCTGAAAGCTCCAGAAGCAGCAGCAGCTGCTGCTGATTCAGTGGCTCTCAAATCTATTCCTTGTTTGCTGGGGCTGAGTCTGGGCCCATATGGCCTATGCTAGACTGCATAGTCTCTCCCAGCTGTGACAGATCTTTCCTGCTGACCTTCTAAATTATCTTTGGCTGGAAAATTATTTCAACCTGTCATTTTGTGGGTTCTGCATCTCCAGGAATTGTTTTATGGCATTATTTAAAGTGTTCAGAGAGGTTTTGGGAAGAGCTCAGTTGATTTGCTGCCTTTTCTCCACCCTCTTGCTTCTCCATCCCCCCATCCCCCTATAATGCTTTTAAAAATTTTTCTCAGTGAAGCTTTTTGCTTAATATATAAAAATTGTGCCCTCTTCCCTTTGTACTACTGATTCACAGATTTTATCAGATTCCTTGTTTCCTTCCTGATAAAGTTGCAGTACTCTTCATGATATGTCTGTTAAGTCCAGAAAATATTTCCGAACATCTATTTAAAAATTTGCTATGTCAAAGGTACAAGAAAAACACACTGTATAGGGGACCATAGTTGTGGCTGTACTCAAAAAAGATAGAAACAATGTTTGATGCTCATCTCTTTCTAGTTCTGAGATAATGTTGGAATCATGGAAGATATAGATTATGTATATCTAGTAGATTGTTTACAGGGAAAGGTAAAATCAAGGAGTTTCCTCTTCTAGCTGGATTTAGATAGTAAGTCTTCTTCATCCAAAAGCAGAGACTCAGATACAATACTTGAAAAAATATCAAAAAATTGCTTTCAAAAAAGTAAGAGTATTATTTATATTTTGCATACGTTAGTTCATATTAGCAGTTGTCCAGATATGTACATTTAAATTATTCCTCAGTTACTCTTTATATTCCTAAAAAAATATGATTGTAAATATTGGTTCTAGGGCAAGTAATATAAACTATACACAGAGCCACATGGAGTGGAAAGTAGAAGAGAGCAAAATTTGACCCAACCCACTATCTCCAACTCCTAATTTAGCTAATTATTCTTGCTAGCTTGGCGCAAAATTCTGTTGTTTCTAAACTCTTGAATGACTATGAATATTTTAAGTGCCCTCTGAATTTCTTATCCTGGGTCAAAGCACCCATTTCCCCATTCTAGTCATGACTAAAGTTCCTGATACTCAGAGAGCTGCTATTAGGATTGGCAACCAGCCAGTTTACCCCTAGTAAGCTGCGTACTTTTTTATTGATATGTCAATAATATGTGTGCTTTTTTATTACTAGCATTGCTTTTTCCTTTATATTGTTAAAACTCTCTGCTAAGCAATAAGTCCATATTGACCAGAAAGATTGCAATATTCCTAGAGGAATCCACACTTTCATTATCCCACAGAGGTAATGCTATTTTGGTTTCCTGGAACAGTTTTGAATTTTTTCTCCTGTCTGAAAAAAAAAGAAAGGCGACATTTCGAATCATCTTGATATTTAACTGCAGATATGAGTCAGCCTAAAAAGAATCAACCAATGGTGACTAACTGTATTGCAAATTTTAAAAGTTAGGGCAAAGGGAATGAAATGATGTAAAGACAAAGCCCAGACACTTTATTGTTATTTGTAGCAGGAGGTTAATTAGCATTAACAGAAGCATCAGCAATCGCAAAGAGTTCGACAGAAGGTACAGGATGCTCCCAGCAGTATAGTACAGAGGGAAACAAGTTAAAATATTTTTTCCTCTCTTACAGAAAAACCATTTACAAAAACAAACATAAAGTAATTGGGTTCCTTTTTGTTTGTTTTCTGTCCCTCCTCTCCAGCTAAGTGTTTGATTTAGTTGCTTCCTTTGCTCTCTCCAACTCTGACATGTATTGAGTATCAATAGAAGGCATTATGTTTACTTTATATTTCTTTCCTTTGGGTGACTGTGTGATAAGTCATTTTGTTCTCAATTAATAATTTGGTCATTTTTTCCTGAGTGGTCTGTATGATTTTGATAAAATAGATCAAGAACCCCATTCAGCCCATCTGGCTTTATGTTTGTCCTCACATCTTTTAAATCACTACCTCTTCTAGGTTATTGCCAAACTGCCTAGCATTTCAAATGCTCCAGCAGTTCCCACAGTAAACAAAGCCAAAGAAAGTACTACTGAGCATCTTCATATACTTTCCCCCAATACACACACACACACACACACACACACACACACACACACACACACACACACGGTAATTTTGTTGTTGTTCTTGATACAGCACCCTTGTGTTGCTCAGATGGAAGAAAAATTTTACTTTCATATCAGACCTATTTGAAAATTCCTGCAGATACACAGAATTTAAGCAGCATGTTCATAATGGTGGAATAATTTAATAAAGGCCATTTTCTTATGGTATTCATCTATTCTTTCTAGGATTTCACAGTGCAATCTCTGGGAAACTGTTGACAGTTAAGTTATTTTAATGTTTTAAAATTCTGATAGCTCTATAAATGATAAATGTAAATTAAATTAAAATCTTGCCACCCATTCAATTCTGGGGCTAACATATTCTCAGCAAGGGGAATGTCATTCATCCCATTTACCATATGTTACAGAAAGAAAAAAACCCTGCAAATAGGAGAAATAAGATTAAAGATACATTTTATAAAATAAAATTTTTAAAGCATTCCTGGCTATATGCCAATGGAAGACACAACATAGTTGAAGCAAAGAAAATTATTGGTGGGAAAGAGGAAGGAATAATACCTGAGCTGTAAGTTTGCACAGTGCTTTAAAAACAACTTATGAATTGAACCCCACAACAATCCTGTGTTATATGTAATGTACTTATTATTCCTACTTTAGAGATGATGCAATTGAGCCTCAGAGAGGCTGTGAATCATTTATAAAAGCATATGGACAGTAGTGGCTGAACCAGGATTAGAATCCAACACTTTGGACTCCTAGTACAATGTTTGGTACACCACACTGTCTCTGAAGGCAGATTTTGAAAAATGCTTCAGTCCTTGCCTGATTTGTCTTTTGGATTTCTTTGAAAGAGTGGATGACAACCCTTTCTATGACTTAGGGGCTGAAGAATTAGCCAAAACGAATTTGAAGGAACTGAGGAGATTTACTATTATTTAAATTTGTAAGTCCCAAATTCATTTCCTAGAGAAAGAACATGTCAATGCCTTATATAGAACTCAGCTATTTGTTTTCATAGCATAATGTGCCATCATTGATGACAGAAAGTACATAAAGTAGATAACCAACATGTGAATATCATCTCACTAAAATAAGAGCCTTATGATGACATAGGAATGTTTTTTTCCAACTTCAGAAATAATCGTTTCAGGATACCTGAGCATCATCCCAGCAAAATGAAATTTGCTTGTGAATAATCTAAATAATTGCTAGACATCTCCATGAGCAGTTGAATGTAATTATAACAACAGGTTAACTCATTCCCTCCGTTAATACTCATTTCTTCTCTCAACTTGATTATTTCTGTTGATAGTACCAGGATCCTCTCACTCAATCAGGCTCAAAACACTGGAGGCATCCTTTTGCTCACCTCCATTTTCAAATAAATGTCAAGTCTGCCTGATTATCCTCCACAATATTTCATGCCCATTTTCATGCTGCTCAACTCAACATACTTCAACTCTTTTTTAGGATTTAAGTACCTTGTGTTTAGATAGTTTTAAGAGTCCATTAACTGGTTTCTCCACCTCCAGTAAATGTTTACACAACTAGAAAAAGTCTGCATAGACCTAACCTGGTAGATTTACGTACACCTAATAGACACTGATCAAAATCATTCAGTGACTCCCTATTATCTTAGAATAATACAGATTTCTTGTCCTGACATTTAATGTCTTTCATAATGTTTCAAACTTTTATTTATAATGTTATAACATGCTACTTTTATTTCAACACATCCATTTTTTTATCAATAGGAAACAAAGGATAGAACAGAAAATACATATGCAGAAGTGATAAATACAAAATATAGAATGAGGCATACATACATTTTACCACATGACCAATGTGGTTTTTTTTTTGGTTGATTATACAAATTTGCCAGAAACATGTTGTTGTATTTTTTCCCCAATCCAAGATCATAAGGGAGAGAAAATAAATTATTTTAATTCATAATAAAATTAAATTACATATATTTATATACATTTCTATGCTTATGAGAAGAATATTAAGGAATAAATTGATAGCAGATTTAGATTGTGATAGTTCACCATTGTTTTCAGACAAATGCCTATCTTGCCAGTCCTGCCTCATCTTATACTTTGGAGGTTGAGTTTTTAACCTAAAAAATTAAAGCTTTACATTTATCCATATTAAATGCCCTCTCACACAATCTTCTGGTCTGTCCTACAAAATGTAGGTAGTGATTTTTATGAAAGGCACAAATTACAATATTAATGAACCCTATAAGGAGATTATACTTAACAAGTCATGTTCTCTCATATTAATTTGGAAGAATAAAGACAAAGAAAAGGATGGAAGGTGTATTTTGTTCGTTTGCCTTCCTTTGTGTCTCCAATTTTGGCACAGTGTATAGCACGTCATAGATGCTTAACAAATGCTAGTTGACTGCTTCTATTCTTAAATCAACAGTTTTAGGACATTATCTTGCCATTCATGTGGGCTCTTTATCTGTTCAGACTCTAGGAAGAACCTTTTCCCTAGCTCCCTCTGTCTAATTCCTAATCCTTCCCTGTTGTTACCTTTTAGCCAGGCTCAGTCTCTTCTAGTAATTGACAATTATCTCCCTTCATAAACAAATCTAAGTAAAATCAGAATCTGAACATCAATGTTTCTTTACTCTAAAGGATGTTCCAAATGATTTCTCCTCACAGATAGCTCCCTAAATTGGTTTATCCTATAGGGATCAATTAAATGATAATCACTGATAAACTGCTGCAGCAAAGTTCTGAAGACAGATTTGTGTATCCTCATGTCATAGCATATATTCCCTTGGTTTGGTTAAGGAAGAAAATAAACTACACTTCTAATAATTACATTTTATTCTTAGCCCAAAGGTGTGGCTTTTATTGTTGTAAGAAGGTCTTAAAAATAAGAATTGAAGGTAGGAATTTAAATAAAAACAACTTTAAAAAGAATCTGAACTCAGATTAAATGCAGTGACAGAGGAGAGGGAAGAAAGCTCACTTCCCTCCACTTGAAGAAGTGGCTGACTATTAGTGCCAAGTTTTTTATTGTCAGATGTGGCCCATGTGCTAACTGGTTTGGTTAAATTGTTTGGGTTTTTTTGTTTGTTTACTTGTTTTTGTTAAGGGATCATTAGGGGGTGTCATTGTAGGTCAGTAAGAATAAGATAGTGAAATTATTACTTTGTAGAAAAACAAAGGGAGCTGATTAAACTTTAAATGAAAGTTAATCTAAACACTTCGTTCCTGCATATTTTGTGGGGGAGCAGCAAAAGATAAAACTTTCTGTGTAAGTTACAATTATGCCAAAAATGATTCCAAGTGATTGAAAGGCAGGTCTACATCAAGATTAGAAGGACATCAATATCATTGTGATTGACAATATACTTTTACTGAGACTGTAGCTGCAGCAGGCACTGATACCAAAGTAGATAATGAGGGACAAACATGGTCTTGAATAATAGACCATGTCAATAACACTGTTTTTATATTGAAAATTACTTCAGGCTTTGATTTTGTTCATTATTTTATGTTTGAAGTAGCCCATCAGTCTCACAGAAAAGCTTATAATTAAGGAGCAAATCTCAACAATGAAACTGGCTAGATGGATACGATGGGCATGTTGGGATAGAATCTGATGAAAAGTCCAATATCAGAAGAGCTTCATAAAGGCTGACATCCAAATTCTGCAGATGGGGAAGAAATGAAAAATCTAGTTTGAAAATGCTGAAAGCAGATAGGTGTTCAAGGAGATACACATAACTATTTTGGTAGAAAATGAATGAAAAATGGTCTTCAATCACTAAAGTTGTAGTGGTCCACTATATTGTAGAACACTCAGGAAGCAAACTATAGAAAAATTCCACAAATGTCAAGTCACTTTGGAATAAAAAATTTGCCCTAAGATGAATGGAATCATTTGAATTCTTACTCTGAATATCTGAATACACCCTTAGAGAAACACAAAAAAGACAAAGAATAAGACAATGTCAGAAATTTAACCTAAGTTATCTCTATCTTTAGATGAGCAAGATTAAATTAAAGGAGAACAATTTTCAATATAGGAAAAAAAAAAGTTTGCCTAGAAAATGCTATTGTTTTCCTGAGGTTTCATCTCACATCCTGCCAACTGGCAGAGGGATTACAAGAAACAATAAGTCAGTGCTTGGAGTGGAGACCCAAGAATGGGGACACAAAGAAACTAGCCCTAATTTATTGCTAGTTGAAGGTCTAGATATTCTTAAAAAATTGGATCCCAGCTAGTAAATTGACACAAGTAAAGAGGTATCAGTCCGAGTGAGTGAAATTCCTTTGGCTTCATAGGAATTTTCTTAAGATGGAAAGAACTAATCAGATTTCCCTGTCCATTTTAATTCCTGCTCTTAGATGGAGTGATGATGTTGGAGATAGGAAAACATGAATTTAACCTCTCAGTCTCAGTTTCTTTATCTGTAAAATTATAACAGCACCTACCTCATATGGTTATTCAAATGACATAACATATGTAGAACAGTTTGAAAACCTTAAAACTATATAAATACTAGCTGTTGATGTATTTGTATTCTTTTTTTTCTTTATTTTTGACATGTTTGGTTTTATGTATTTGCTATTCTTCATACAATGAGTCTGAATTAAAATTTTGTGCACACTTGGAAGAGAAAAGGAAAACACCAGTTAAACAATTTATATATCTTAATGAGGTTATATTGAAGAATTACATATATATGTATATATATATACATACATACATATACATATACATGTGCACACACACATATGTATAGACTGGCCTCAAAAGAGCTAGCAATGAGGTTGGCACAGATCTCCAAGTCCGAAACTTTGTACAATTTGGGTATTAGTAGGTAATCAAAAGACAGTTTCCCATCTTTCCCCTTTTCTAAAGGAAAAGTACTATCTCTGCTAGTTTTAGTCAGTTTCCCTTACTTTACCAGGGAAGATAGGGCAATGATTTGGGGGAAAGCATGGTAAATCTTTTATTTCTACCTTCAAATCTCTACTTTGGATATTTGAGCTTTATAATTAGCTGAGGGGTAAAGGAAGAATATAGAAAAATTGAGAAGCTGATTTATTTTATGGCTGGTTTTATGTTTATACTCATGGAAAGAAGAATCTGACTTTCATGACCTTAGCTGGTCATGAAAAACTGGCCTGCTTAGGTGGTCATGGGTTCCTACAAAGAACAAAGTGCCAAAATTTGTTACTGGTTTGAATTTCTCATGACTCTTAACATTTCTGAAACTGTCTGCAGACTCTTTAGCATGCTATAGGTTGCAGTAAATAGATTAATATTTCCCTGGATATTTTTGTGCATTTTTTAGTTTGGAGTGTCTTCCAAATGAGTCAGAAAGTAATTTTTCAAGACTAGAAGCAGATCAATTATAGTGAAAAAAGTGATTAAAGTGTTTCTAATATCTGACTGGTACCACTACTGAATATATATTCTAAGGAAGACAAGAATGCAGAGAAAAGATACAAATCTCTCTCTCTCTCTCTCTCTCTCTCTCTCTCTCTCTCTCTCTCTCTCTCTCTCTCTCTCCATATATAATACACACACACACACACACACACACACACACACACACGTATATATATATATATAATCTGTCTAGCCATATCATACCACACCATACCATACCATACTATACCATACCAGTATACTATACCAGTAATACATTGTGTTTCACTGTTTTACTCTGAGATTTCTCGTATATCTAGCCAACTGGCAAAAATGATAATAGAAAAAATCAATGTGAACTATGGAGTATGAATGCAGATAAAAGCATACTATTTTCCTATTTTCTCTCTCTTTTTTTTTCTTTCTCATGGTTTTTCCCTTTTGTTCTGATTCTTCTTTCACACCATGACTAATGTGGGAATTTTTTGAATATGAGTATACATGTATCAGATTGCATGCCATCTTGGGAAAGGGAGAGGAGAAGGAGGAAGAAAAAAATTTGGAATTTACAATCTTATTAAAAGTGAATATTGAAAACTATCTTTACATTGGAAAAAACAATATTATTAAAGAAAAAAAGAAATAGACAAAGTGGTGTAGGGCTAAGGGAGGAGATACATGCTAATATACATCTGATAGAACTATGAATTGGTCCAAACATTCTAGAAAACAATTTCAATCCTTTTTAGTGAATCAGCCCCACTAAAAAGGCATCAGTTTGAATTAGTACTATTTCTTTGAGCTTGCCAGAATTATCTGTTTTTTATAATTAAGATTTTTTATTTTTAGTTTACGACACTCAGTTCCACATAACTTTGAGTTCCAGATTTTCTTCCCCCCTTCCCCTCCTCTCTCCCTAAGATGGCATGGAATCTGATATATCTTCTACATATAACTTCACATTGAACTTGTTTACACAATAGTCAAGTTGTAAAGAAGAATTATGACCAATGGAATGAATCATGAGAAAGAAGAAACAAAACTTTTTATTTTCTTAAAATAAAAAAGAGAATCAATTGCATTTCCCCACCCATTTTAATTCCTGCATTTAGTAGCAAATTTAACTTATTCTGAGGTAAAACTGTGTCAACACTTAGAGGAAGCAAAAAGGAAAAGCTCCATGTACAAGAGTTATGTATCCAGCTGAAATTTACTGAAACACACACACACACAAATAGGGAGAGACAGAAATATATGTATGTGTGTGTGTATATATATATGTATATATATATGCATGTACACACATAGTATCATAATAGTTGAAGTTTCATTTAAATTTGGAAAACTCATATATGTAGATAAAAATATTCACAGTGATTTTTTGTAGTATGCATATATATGTGTATATATATAATGAGTATATATATGTATATATATATATATACACACACACACACACACACATAAATTTGAAACCAAATGTGTGCCTTTTGATTGGGAAATGGCTGAACAAAGTGTGGTATGTGGGTGTAATAGAATGAGACCTTGACATAAGAAATGATAACTATGAAGAACCCAGAAAAACTTGGGAAGGCTTGAATTAGGAGCAGAATCCAGAGAACAACAGAACCACATACATGATGACCACAATGACATTAAAATAAAACATAATTCAGATCAAAGCAGGGCCTCATTTGTAATTTCAGAGGATGTTTTCAATTAATAAGCATTTCTTAATATTTTAAATTATTACTTACTATGTCACACAGTATGCTAAACCTCTGGGTTTCAAAGCAATGCAAAAACAATGTCCTTGTCCTCAAAAAAAGTATATTCTAATGGGGGAGACATCATGCAAGCAACTATGTCCATATGAGGTGTATACAAATGTAAAGTGTAAATGGGAGTTAATAATGAGGAGGTTGAGGGGAGGAGAACCAGATAAGATCTCTTATCCAAGTTGGGATTTAAGGTGAATCTTGAAGGAAGCCACTTCCTTACCTTCAGCAGAGATGTAGTAGTGTTTGGATATGGAATAAAGACTGTGTTATTAGATACACTCCATTTTTCTTGAGCATTTTCTCTGGCTGTCCGTCATGCCTGGAATTCTTTCTTTCCTTAACTCTGCCTACTGGCTTACCTTTATTTTTCAGTTAAAATCCTGTCTTTTACAGGAAGCCCTAACCCCTCATAATTCCAGTGCCTTCCTTTGTTAATTCTTTCCTATTTATCCTGTGTTGGTAGTTCATATAAATTTGTTTCTTTCTTGTATCCTTAATTAGATTGTGAGCAACTTGAGATCAGTGACTATCTTTTGTCCTTTTTTAATCTCCAAGATACAGTATCTGGCACGTAATAAGTACTTAATAAATGCCTGTCGATTGGTTGATTATTACTTTACTTTACTTAACTATAACTTTATTTTATAAGAGAGAATTGGGGAGAACAGGAAGGTGGGAAAGATCATCATACAGTGGGAGTGATGTCAAAAATGAAAAAAAATTGAAACTTTTTTGATAAAAAGTAAGTATTATTTTATATTTCTTATCACAATTTGGAATGTTAAGTTCAGTAGGTATAAACAAGATTTATTTAAACTTCAAATCATTAAAAATTAGACCAGAAGATACAATATTTTACCCTGCCAAATTTTAAATTATTTCGGAGGGCAATAAACTCAATATATACTTCCAGACTTTAATGATGCCAACAGATGTATCTTTTATTCAACAAACTCATTTTCCCAACAAGGTACTTTTTTTTGCTTATGATGATATCACACAAGGTCCTCTATCAGCTGCAGTTTCTATCACTTTGTATGTGAGTTTTCAACATGCCATTTTGTTGGAATGATGAAGAAGGATACTTCTTTCAGGATCTTTTAAAAAAATTTCCCCCAATACGAATGCAGTATAAACTAATTCATTAAAAAAAAACCTTTCATTAAGCATATACTGTGTTTGTAAATCTCAATCTTTACATAAGGTGCTTCTATTGATTGGTGCTATCCTACTATCAATGTGTTCCTAAGGGCTTCTAATGATCTGTGAAAAATAGTGCTTCAATACAAATTTGAGCTTTTGATAATTTTGCTTTTTTAAAAGCAAAGTTTAAGAACTGTGAATCAAGGGGATGCCCATCAATTGGAGAATGGTTAAAAAAGTTATGCTACATGAATGTAATGGAATACTATTGTGCTGAGGGAAATGGGGAGCAGATAAACTTCATTATTACCTGGAATGACTTACATGCTGAGTGAGGGGAGCAGACCAGGAGATCATCATACAAGATTACAGATACATGGTATCTGTAAGGACTAACTTTGATAGACTTGACTCCTCTCCTCAATGCAAGGTTCAAAGACAGCTACAAAAGACTCATGATGCAAAAATCTGTGTATATCCACAGAAAGAATAATGGAGCCTGAACGTAGATGGAGGCAAACTATTTGCTCTTTTTTTCCTTCTTTTTTTTTGGTTTTGTTTCTCCTTTCTCGTGACTTATTCCATTGGTTATAATTCTTCTTTACAACTAGACTATTATGTAAATAAGTTCAATGTGAAGATAAATATAAAACCTACATTGGATTACATGTTGTCTTGGGGTGGAAGGGGGAAGGAGAGAGAGGGAGAGAAAATTTGGAACCCAAAACTCTGTGGAACAGAATGTTGTAAACTAAAAATTAAAAAAAAATTTAAAAAATAAAATTTAGAAAAAATACATTTGGGGTATTTAATCCATTTAAAATATAAACCCAATTTTGCCATAATATAGGCCACATATCTCTGTCATAACAGAAAGAAGAGGAGAAACATCATAAAATGCTTTCTTTCTGAAATCCAATTTTTATACAGCAGAAATTCTTAGCTTTTGTGTGTGCATATATGTCTGTGTATATGTGTGTTTGTAAGTGTGTCTGTCAGGGGATCTTTCTTCGAATGTTTTTAAGGTGAAAAAATAAATAGGATTATAAAGAAACCCATTGTGCTGAAATTATCAAGATACTAAAAATATATTCTCAGGGCCCTAGATTAAAGATCTGTGGATACAGGGTATATAGCATGTCCACAGCAGTCTTCTTACCTACTCATCTAGTATTCTTGTTAAAAAAGGAGGGGGTGAAGGAAATTTATGCTCATCAGGAATGTAATCAAATTCCATCTTCTCCTCAAAATGCAAACTTTTATCCTCTAAAAATGGAGAATTTTTAAAACCTTAAAAGAAAAAGGATTACAGGGCCATTGAGATGTTTACCTCTAAGAGAAACAATTACATGGTCTAATATATAAGGACATAAATTCCAATCCATTCTAGTTTGATTCAATTCCAATGAACACAATAAAAAAAAAAACATTAAGTATCTATTTACAGGGTATTATGCTAAATTCTGAGAATTCATGAACAAAAAGAAAAATATCCTCTCCCTTAGAACTAACCGTACTTAAAACAATGAAAACATAAAGGGAACATCAAACTGATAAGAGGCAGGAGATCTAGATTCTGGCCATAATTGTGCTGCTTACTGGATATATGATCTTGATACTTATGCCTCAGTTTTTCTTATATGTAAGATGATATTTTGGATTAAGTGATTTCCACTCTCATTTAAAATTCTATTATAGGGGGCAGAGCCAATATGGCGGCTGGAAAGCAGTGACTGGCATGAGCTCCCCACAAAGTCCCTCGAAAAACCTATAAAAAATGGCTCTGAACCAATTCTGGAGCTGCAGAATCCACAAAGTGGCAGAGGAAGCAGGGCTCCAGCCCATGACAGCCTGGATGGTCTCTGGGTAAGGTCTGTCCCACACGGAGGTCCTACCTCCCAGCTGAGGGGAGCGGAGTTGAGCCAAGCAGAGCCCAGTGCGGACAGGAGACTGCAGACGGACCAGACCAGGAGCAGAGCAGAGAGTGCCCTAGCATCCTGAATTAGTGAGCTGTGGCATCTATCAGACCTCACAACCCACAAAGAGCAAAGAAAACAGAGAATGTTAGTGGGAAAAGCTGCGGGACTGAGTTTGCGGTTCGGCCACTGCCCCTGGGGCAGCAGAAGTGGGGCACCTTTACCGCTACAGCTGCAGTTGCTTCTGGCCCCAGGCCCACCTGGTGGGAGGAATTAAGTGGCTGATC
>CM053624.1:232228817-232247780 GCA_028646595.1 Phalanger gymnotis | reverse complement strand
TTCTGTCTCCTCTGTTCTAGCGTTCTTTTTTTTTTTCCCCGAGGAATTCTCTGGGTGGGGAGGGGAGGGATTAGAGCCATTTACCTGGCCATTATGTCTCCTGGAAGCTCAAGAAGCATTTGTAACCTTTGGGCTGCAAGCCTCAGGAGCTGGTATCTCACAGTTGGTGGCGTTGAGCTGCCTCTCGTCGCTTCCACAGAGTGCCGTCCTGTGTTGGGAGGCCTGGGGATCTGCGTTGGTTTCAGGCGCCCGGCTTTCTCCCAGCCTGGGTCTCCCACGTGGGTTTTCCTGGCCAGCTGCTTCTGCTTTGGTCCCGTCTGGGGCAGCTCCGCAGGCTGAGCGCTCTAATAGAGTACAGAGTCGTTCCTTCAGCCTTTCAGATTTTCCCGGCTGGGAAATTTGCCCCAGTCAGAGGGCTCGCAATTTCTAACTCTCTCAAATCTGCTCAGATTCACTTTTTTATAGGAATCCAACAGAACTTGTGAAAGAGCTCGGGCAAGATGCTGTTTTCATGCGGCCATCTTGGCTCCGCCCCCGGATTCTATGTTTTTTAATAATCTTTGTATCCAGTTCACTGAAAGACTCTTTATCTGAGTTGAAGGCAACAATTGCACTTGTCTTTCTCCTCTTTTTCATTGTTAGATTTTAAATGAATGAAGGTACCTACTTTCATTTCTCCTTCATTAGCATTTGATACTAGTGCAGATTTTCAGTGTCAGGAGAATGGACAACTTCAAATGTATAGCCTATTAATGTTTACATTTTAAATTTTAAAAAATAGTTAACATTGTTTGCTATTCTCTTTTCAGCAATGATACTTCATGTGTCGTATTACCTCATTTTCCCTTGCTTATTCGTTTGACTTTCTGAAAAATATTCAAACTGAAGTGCAACACCATAATCTACTGTCATCTTTAGATAACTACTGAGAATGTCAGGGAAGATCTTAAACTGCAGAAAACACAGAAGAAGAAACAGTGAGCTTCTAAGAGAAAACAGTGGAAAGAAAGAGGGATTGAAGATGTAAGAGGGAGAAAACACAGCCTTGGCAATATACTACAATATACTACACCAATCCACCATTGGATTCCTTCTGTGCTAAAAATTTTCAAGACATTTAACTTACTTTTATACCCATAAAATCAGATTTTTAAATTTTAATGGAACTAAATGGGAAAATATTGCCGCAAACTTTGCTGCAATGCAGATGTTCCACAGAGTGAAGAATACCTGTGCAGTAACTAAGATTTTTTTTTCATTTTCTGTGTCATCAGAAATTATGGGCTTTCATTTAATTTTGTGATAATGATAAAAAAGAACTATCAGCAGTAATAGTTCCCATTATTGAGAATGGAAACACTTGACTTTTAATAAATAACAGGACATGATGCCAACAGTGACAGAAGTGGGGATGACAAATGACAGTAGCTCTTCCTTAAGGTTGGCCAAAGTCACCAAGAAGAAAAGCATAAATGATGTCCAGGTGGTGAGAAAAGAAGAGTCTAATTAATCAGTATTCTAAGTTAGTCACAAAGAATAAAATCTGAACTTAATTCGTTTAAAAAATTGTGAGGAATTGAGTCTCATTCACAGCTGGAAGAAGCAGGCTTTTGCAGAGTGATATTTTTTGCCTCTCTGTGGAAGGGCATTTTCTCTCCTTTTGCCTTAAATATGTTGTCAGTCAATAAATATCTATTAAGCACCTACTATGTGCTCAGGGCCAAGTACAGTTTGCTACTCTGGCCATAAACCCTCCATATATATCTGAGATACATCTGAGCTAAGAATGAAACTTAACTCTATAATGGCTCTGCTGCTGTGTCTTTTAGCCTGTTAGGATATATACTCCTCAAGGTCAGGAACTATTTCATTTCTTGTTTCCCAAATGCCAATTTGAACAAATGGCACATAGTAGGCACTTAAAAATGTTTGTAGATTAATTCTTAATAAAACAACTTCTAGTGCTGACTTTGAAAGGGTAAGCAAAAATATGTAGCCCACAGCTGTGTTTTATCTATTCAATAGGATATTCTTAGCTTGGTGAGAGAGTACAGAATTACTGAATGTTAGGTTTAAAAGGAACCTCAGATGTCATTAATTCTAGTGAACTTCCTTTTTCATTCTTTAGTCATCCTTTTCTTGAATTTTATAATAATCTGAATCTGTTCTATCTCTGTCATTGTCATTGTTTGTCTTTCATTCTGAAGAGGATCAGGATATGAGGAAGGTGATGCCATGACTTGCAAGTGAATTGGATTTAAGTGAGGGAGGGCTGTGAAAAGTCACCAGCCTCACTCTCCCCTCTGGATTCATCTGTGTCCAGTGACAAGATATAGATCTGGATGACTGCAGATGGTCCCATATGCAGTGGGAGACTTTGGCCTTTTTAAGCTAAGGCCTTTCCTAGGTCTCAGTATGTTTGAGGCAGTGTCCACTGAGATGGTAATTAGGGTGGGACTTTTTGTTTTACTGTTTTCTCTTTTGAAATGCTGAGGTAATCATGTACCTTTAATGAGTCTTGCTTTTCAAATGTAATGGCAAGCAAACTGGACTTTTTTTGTCTTTGTTTTGGAGTGCTTCTCAGCACTAAGGAATCTTTGATTTGTGAATTTTTGATGACCTGCTTACGTTAAGGGAAGGCCTAAGTCATGTGTATTTGGTTTGCATGATTGTGGCACCCTTTGACCCTGAAGAAGTGTATATAAACTCAGTGGTTAGTGTCTTGTCTTTGGGGGCATACTCATTGAAAGAGAATTGGTGATGAGACTCTGGGTAGCTTTGAAGCAGCCCCCTGGATTTGAAAATCCAGATGGTGATGCTTTTCCCTCTAGTAACTATGTATGTATTGCTATTATCAGACAAAATCCTGTTTATTGATCTGTTTATATTTTCTGCATGTAATTTATGTTTGTTTTTGCTCTGAAGTTCAAGGTACTGACTTTTCCCCTGAACTAAGTGAATGATATATATGTATACACACACACACACACACACACACACACACACACACACACACACATATTTAATTTAATTGAGATTGTTAACCCCTTAAAGTTGATTTCTTTAGAAAAGCAGATCAAAGAACCCATGCTAGAAGCCCTCCTGTGTGCTGGTGTTATTGGCCTTACAGAGCTACAGTAACAGCAAGTAGCACTGTTGTTATATCCACTCAGTAATTAAGGGTATTTTTGAAGAAATGAGACAAAGAATGACCTTTTTTACCTAGTAAAATCATTCTGGAAGGGGAATTGCTATTTATACTCATTCTGAGCCATCAGATCCCAAACAATAACCAAATGGGACTTTGGCTGGGACTTACTGAGAACGAGATCTAAAGTGATTTGGGTTTAAGTCATGGTCCTTAGAAAAGAAATCTCGGCTATAAACGCTGAGATATCTTGCCAGATTTCAGAGAGGAAAATTTACATGCCTTTGGGTAGAGTACCCACAGGGTAGGGTATGATACCCTATGTGGAAAGAAGGAGAGGAGGGAAAAGAGGAAGGGAAAGAAATAGGGGGCAGGAAAGAAGGCTGGCCTTCAGGAAGGATGATATAGTATAGGTCTGTTACTATCCATATCAGTGAAGGCAAAATCTACAAAAATGAAGTAACATATTTTGAACATAGGATCATAAAAGCTTGAGAAGATCATAGAATATGGATGTAGAGCTGGAAGGGACCCTAGATGCCATTTAATGAAAAACCCTTCTTTTGCAGAGGAGGAAACTCAGTCCAAGGAAGCTAAAGATACTTGCCCAATACCACATAACTAGTAATGACAAAGGCAGGATTCGAACACAGATTTTCAGATTTTAGAGCCAATGTTCTTTCTAGTGTATCATAATGCCTACTTAATTATTAAAACTATTATGAGAACACATGAGTCCCATATTTCTTTTTCTGTGATCTTTCTTCCCCCTTCTTCAATTTGATGGTAGCCTCTGTCTCATGATATAGAGGTGAGCTTGTCTAGGATAGTACGAAGTTAGTAAATGATCTGAATGAATGCTTCATCCTTGAGGCAGAGATAGCAGAAGCATAAAGAGAGAGGAAGGAGATGTTAGAAGCCTGTGAGATTGGAAAGCTTGGAATTCAGGAACAGAAGCAACTCTTATGATGGAAATAAATTATATATGAAAGAATGGACAATGTATTTCTTTTTTCCCCATAATTGTTTCTTTCAGAAAATGGCACCCTGAAGATCTATAAAAGAAAAGGTAGCTTGATAGCCTAATGGATAGAGCATGGGACCTGGAGTCAGGAAAACCTGAGTTCCAATCCAGCCTCAGACACTTACTGGCTGTGTGACCCTAGGCACGTCAGTTAACCTCTATTTGCCTTAATTCACTGAAGAAGGAAATGACAAACCAGTACAGTATCTTTCCCAAGAAAACTCCGTGAATAGTATTGGTGTGATATGGTCCATGGAGTTATGAAGAGATGGATATGACCGAATGACAGAATGACAATTATAGAATAAAATTTGCTTTTGCTCCATCCAACGCCACCTACTAAATTTGAGGAGAACAGCATAGAGTCACATGCAATATGAAGTACCTAAAGCCTTTAGGGTAAAAACAAGCAAGCAATAAAACAAACAGACAGACAAAAACAGAAGTGAGAGAGATACAGACTGGGGAGAAAATGGGGGTGTTGAATGAAGAAAAGTTAGTAAATAATTTGTACAGTATAGTTTTCATTTGATTGATTAAAACTTTGGTCTATAACCACCAACAGCACCCATTCAATTCATTCTTGTGAAAGGGTAGATAAAAGCCCCCTATATAGAAGTAAGACCTATCAGTCAAGTCAGAAAGAATGACTGAGAAAGGGCCTTGATAACTCCTTGACATCCTAAATAAAAGTAGCTCCTAGAATTCACTAGAGGAATAAGAAACAGAAACAACTGAAATAGTATTTAAATACAAGAATATAATTACTATATGAAGCATTTTGTCTGTGACAAGAATGGCTGGGAAGACTGGAAAGTGGTTTGATAGTTAAAAGGTTTGGGTCAATATCTTATACCATATACCACTGTAAACTCAAAATAGATAAGAAATTTGAATTATTAAGAGGTTGTGCCATTTATAAAATTAAAATAGGTGAAGATTGGGTACCTTTCACAACTATAACTACAGAGAATTTTCTTAACTAAACAAGTGATCGAGGAAAATAAAATAAATCTTCTCTTTACCATCAATACCACCTTCCCCGGCCAATAAAATCAGTATTGTCATTACTCTTCAGATGGTGTTTCCCTTTGGCTGCACTCGTCATCGCTGTTAACTTACTAAACCAAAATGCCCCTTCTGGATCACTACTACTATCTTGCCCCTTACCCTAGTGTAATGTAAATTCTTTGAGGTCAGATACTATCTTTTTGTATTCACATCCCCAGAGCCTAGCATAGGACTTGGCACACAATAACTGCTTAATAATTTTTCACTCATGCATTCAACAATGCTATTATTCTAGTCTGCTGGGGCTTTCAAGCTACTGTAATTGATCTCCTATCATGAAACACTGGGCTTTTATATGAATGAAACCAAAAAATGACATTTGCATCATGCATTTTCTAAAACAGGCCATTTTCACCTCATTGAATTTTATGTCAAATTGAGTTGTGTCCACCTGTGGGTTAAAAGCATTTAATTTCTTTTCAGTTTTTGTTTTACTTGATCAGCACTTTTCTGCATCAGTGCTTTGTTTCAAAGTAATCACAATCGCTGCTACTGACTGAATAAGATACTACTGAATTAGATGATGTTTGCAATAACTGAACCAGCTTTCCCTCTCTTTGAGTAAAACAAGACATTCATGCTCCCTTACCAGTGGGTAAAGCTAGTCAGTATTTACATTTAAATGTGAAGAATTTATAAAATATAAAAGGAAGTGTGTACGTACAATATATTCAGCAAGGAAAATGCAACAAACAACTGGATTAAGACAAAGCATTTGTGCCATATAATTTAATATAATTTCAGAATTGATGAGTGTCACCTAGACAGGAAATACCATAGTGTATACTTCCCTAATAAAAAAGCTTATCGGTTTCTTTTGGAGCTTGACCTGCTAATTATTTCTCCCCTAAATAATGCAATCTGAGCTCACATTTATTAGTTCATGTCTTCCATGGAAACCTGTTTAAAAGTCCAATTAAAGCTATAGTTTTGTGATACACCAAACCAATTTATAATGCTACCTAATATGAAATGCTTTTTTACAGAAAATCATTATTAGAAAGTTCTCCATAAGTTTATATGAGCTTCATGTTTTTCTTTTGTGTCATATCAGATTCCAATCCTTCTTTGTTATTGTTATAATTCTTGCTTAATAACAAGAACCTCTGGTTCCATAATATTCCTTTATACCACATTAACCTTGCATCAGATAAACAGGTACATTGAACACTGTGGCTGATACGGTTGAATACGAATGTGATCCATGATATTAGAAAAGAAACATGAAAAAGCTAGAATAGTTGAAAGCTATATGATAGATAACCTTGTTGCATGAAAATGGTATTCTTTCACTACACCTATTCCATTTAGAAATATTTGGTAGAGGGGAATCTGTTGTTTGGCTTTATTTCCAGAGAAATGCTCTCTATTAAAAAATCTTATTTTATTACCTCTAGTGTTTTTGTCCTTTTTGTAATATTGGGTGAATATTTTATTGACAGATGAAAGAGATGTACAATATTCATAATAGTATTTGAAAAATGTTTTTCTCTTAATGGTATTTTTTTCTAATTACATGTAAAGATAGTTTTCAACATTCATTTTTATAAGATTTCGAGTGCCAAATTTCCCCCCTTCCCAATGCCCCAATGAAGCAAGCAATCTGATACAGAGTTATACATGTACAATCATATCAAACATATTGCCACATTAGTCATGTTGTGAAAGAAGAATCAGAACAAAAGGGAAAAACCATCAGAAAAAAACAAAGTGAAAACAGTATGCTTTGATATACATTCTCATAATGCTTTCTCCAGATATGGACAGCATTTTCCATCCTGAGTTGTTTGGAGTTGTCTTAGATCCTTGTGTTGCTGAGAAGAGCCAAGTCTATGAAAGTTAGTCTTCCCACACTGTAGCTGCTATTGTGTGCAACGTTTTCCTGGTTTTGCTCACCTCACTCAGCATCATTTCATATAAGTCTTTCCAGGTTTTTCTGAAGTCTGCCTGATCATCATTTCTTACAGCACAATAGTATTCCATCACGTTCCTATACCACAACTTGTTTAGCCATTTCCCAATTGATAAGCATCCCCTCAGTTTCTAGTTCTTGGTCATCACAAAAAAAATTGCTATAAATTTTTTGATATATGTAAGTCCTCTTCCCTTTTTATAATCTCTTTGGAATACAGACCTAGTAAAGGTATTGCTGGATCAAAGGGGATGCAACATTTCATAGCCCTTTGGGCATAGCTCCTAATTGCTCTCCACAATGGTTAGATCAGTTCACAACTCCATCAACAATCATGCCTCTTTTAGGCTGGAATGAAAGTACTCAGCATCCAGCTGAAACCATTTCTGTCTTTCTAAAAGTCATTTGGGACAGAGGGTTAAGCTGATGAATTGTCAGAGAGGACAGAAACAGAAAACAAGCAAGAGAGGGGAAAAAAGAAAGAAATTATCCAAGATATAAGAAAGAAGAAAACTCAAAGACCTCGAACATAAGCCAATATAGCAACAGGGCAAAAATCAGAAGAAACACTGGTCTTCAGATTGAATTCAGGAAATTATTAACAAACACTGCAAAACAAAGGGTAAAAGAAAGATCTAACAGTTGATAAGGCATGGGATCCTGTGTACCTTGAAGAAAGCATGAAACTATGATAGTTTCTGAATGATATAAAAGAGAAATGATAATTATGAAAGCAGGATTTATGACCTGTATAGCAAAAATAATTGGCAAAACAGGAAAAAAAAAACAGAAAACTTAATTCTGCAATGGCAAAACTCATCACAGAAACAAAACAAATAAGAATAAATTAGGAATGGAAAAAGACAGAAATGAAAGCCAATCTAGAAAAAGTGAAGCAAAAAATACTGAAAGAATATGCTTGGTATCTAAACAAAACATACTGATCTCGAAGAAAAGATGCCTAGTGATGGCCTAAAGACCATAGGTCCCCCAAAAGAACATGATGAGACTAAAAAAACCTGAACACCATAATGCAAGAAATATTTCATGAGAGCTACCTAGTACTTCTGAACACACACACACACACACACGCACGCACGCACGCAAGCACGCATGCATAGGAATTATCATTTAGAACTGATAATCATTTACAGAGAGGGGAAAAAACCAGGAACAACAGACCTTCAAACTCCAAGACACTTAGTGGTTAAATTGGTTAAATTTAATAATTCTATTCACAAGCATATTATAAAAACAACCATATCTGAAGAGAATATTCTGTTCTGAAAGATTTTAGTCAGTTGAAATGCAGATAGGGTGAATGAAAGCAACAGCCAAGGCTGGCAACAAAAACAAAGAGTGCAGAACATGAAGAAAGTGATTCATTTCTAAATGAAAGAGGAAATTTATTCTTCTGTTCATAAAATGATCAGAAAAGATAAATGTTAATTTATCATTTGTAACATCTTAACTTTTCAGGTAAATGTGAAATTGTGCTTTTTCTCTAGTATAAAATGTGATTTCTATGAAATCAAAACTTAGCTCTGCTTATCAGTAGCTCCACTTATTGATAATATTGTTATTATTGTTGTTTTTCCTTGGTTCTCAACGAGGACCTGATTCAACAATCTGGCTAGCATCTTCTGTGGGGGTGTAAAATCCACCCACAGCCAGCACCCAGAAAGTTGCCAGCAGGCCGCAAAAACACAGGTTCTTTTGATCTGCCTTAATAAGGAGAGCAAGGTGAAGGGGTTGGCAAGGTTACTTTACTTCAGCACACAAATATCATTCACTTAGTTCAGGGGAAAAAACCAGCACCCTGAACTTCAGAGCAAAATACAAGCAAATTACAAACAGACAGACTCAATACAATTCATAGTTACCAACATCTAGGTTCAGCCCGGGAGCTCAGAACAAGGGCTGGCCCAGAGTCACGTGCACCATCACTGCTGCGGCAAAGAACTCCCAGAAAGAAGAGGCCAGCCCCTGGCTTTTATATCTTTTTCAGGGTCAGGGGTGAGTCACACATGTGTCTCACCCACGTGACCAAGAATCACCACAAAGAGCGACTTAAATCCACTTGGTCTAAAAGCCTCTGCTGTCCCAGACATGTAAACTAGGCCCTTCCTGGAGTTAGCCCCACCTTGGGCCCCACCTTAGTTGCCAATCCACACCCACATAGGTTTTACACCTAATAAGGGTTTGGGACTGGGGCTTAGCACTTAATAAGATTCAATAAAATAGCTGAATTACTCAAAGCAAAGAAGAGCCAAACTCTTCAAGGGCACTTGTTGAACTAAGTGGTAAGGAGCCCATTTTGCTTAACAACACAAGACCATAACATTAGGAAGGAGCTGTCATGACTTACAAGTGAATTGGATTTAAGTGAGGCAGAGCAGTGCAAAGTCACTAGCCTCACTTTCTCCAGGGCCATCTGGGTCCAGTGGCTAGATATATATTAGGTCAGTTAGAGATGGCCCAGGATACAGTGGGAGACCTTGCCATTTTTTGTCTAATGTCTTTCCTGGGTCTCAGTCTCTCTGAGGTAATATCGTTTCAGTGATTAAGGCTAGATAAAAGTGAGGTTAAAAAAGCCTCTTTTACCTAAATAAAAATAAAATAAATTGGGGGGGGGCACACTAAGGTTCTTTTAATTTTTTTAACTTTTCGCAATTTAATTCTTTGTTTTATTTTATTTTTTGCTTTTATATAGTGTTTTCCCCAGTTACATGTTAAAACAATTTTAACCTTATTTTTTAAAACTTTGAGTTCCAAATTCTCTCTCTTCCTCCCTCACCACCCCACTTCCATTTAAGGAGGCAAACAATTACCACAGATTATACATGTGTAGTCATGCAAAACATTTCCATAATAGATAGTCATGTTGAAAAATAAAATATAGACCAAAAGACCCTCAAGAAAAGTAAAGAATATAATAAAAATATGTTTCAATCGGTATTCAGACACCATCAGTTCTTTCTCTGGAGATAAATAGCTTTTTCATCATAAGTCCTTCAGAATTATCTTGGTTCATTGTATTGCTAAAAACAGCTACCTTTCATAGCTGATTGTCCAACAATATTGCTGTTACTTGATACTTGATGAAAGTACATTTCACTTTGCTTCAGCTAATATAAGTCTTTCCAGGTTTTTCTGAAAGCATCCTGCCCATCATTTCTTATAGCATAATAGTATTTCATCATGATCACATACCACAGTTTGTTTGGCCATTCCCTAATTGACGGGCATCCCCTCAATTTCCAATTCTCTAACACCAGAAAAGAGCTGATATGAATATTTTTATACATATGAATCCTGTTTGTTTTTATCTTTTTTCAGATACAGACTTGGTAGTGGTATTGCTAGGTCAAATAGTAAACATGGTTTTATAGCCCTTTGGGCATAGTTCCAAATTGGTCTACAGAATAGTTGAATCAGTTCACAACTCTACCAACAGTGCATTAATGTCTGTTTTTTTCCCACATCCCCTCCAACATTTGTCATTTACATTTTTTTGGTCACATTAGCCAATCTGATAGGTATGAGATAGCACCTCAGAACTGTTTTAACCTGAACTTTTCTAATCCATAGTGTGAATTAGAGCTATATATGGCAATACATAGCTGTGACTACTACATCTGAAAACTGTTCATTTTTTTATCATTTATTAATTGAGGAATGACTCTTATTTTTTATAAATTTGAGTCAGGACTCTGTATGTTTGAGAAACTAGGACTTTATCAGAAAAAAAAAAACTTGTTTCAAATTTTTTTCACACTTATTATTGCTAACTGTATTTCCCTCCATCCTTCCCCTAGCTGTTTATTCCATTCTCTCTGTCCTTTCACCCTGTCCCTCCTCAAAAGTGTTTTGCTTTTGACTACCCCTCCCCCCATCTGGTCTAACTACTATCACCACTCCCCTTCTCTAATCTACTTCGTCTCTTACTTTCTTGTAGTGTAAGATAGATTTCTATATCCAACTGAGTGTGTATGTTATTCCCTCTTCAACCCAATTCTGATGAAAGTAAGGGTCACTCACTCCCCCACATCTCCCCCTTCGTCCCCTCCACTGTAAAAGCTTTTTATTGCCTCTTTTACATTGGATAATTTACTCCATTTTGCCTCCCTTTTCCCTTTCTCCTAGTACATTTTCTTTTATCATCTCTTAATTTTATTTTTAAGAGATCATGGCTTCATATTTAACCCACACCTATGACCTCTGTCTTTATGTACTCCTTCAAACTGCCCTAAGAATAAGAAAGGTCTTATGAGTTATCAATATTATCTTCATATATAATTATGAAAACAATTTAACCTTATTAAGTCCCTTATAATTTCCCTTTTGTGTTTGCCTTTTCATGCTTCTCTTGAGTCTTGTATTTGAAAATCAAATTTTTTGAATCAGGTAGGGCCTTTTAATCAGGAATGCTTAAAAGTCCTCTATTTCATCGAATGTCTAATTTTACCTTGAAACATTATACTCAGTTTTGATTGGTAAGTGATTCTAGGGTGTAGTCCTAGCTCCTTTGTGCTCTAGATTATCATAGTCCAATCTCATTGATCCTTGACTTTAGAAGCTGCTAAATGTTGTGTTAACCTGACTGTGGCTCCATGATACTTGAATTGTTTCCTTCTGGATACTTGCAATATTTTCTTCTTTACCTGGGAACTCTGGAATTTAGCTATAATATTCCTGGAAGTTGTCATTTTTGGATTTCTTTTCTTTTACTTGATCTTTTAAAATTTATTTTCAGTTTACAACACTGAGTTCCACAAATTTTTGAGTTCCATATTTTATAGCCCCCTCCCCTTCCTCCTCCCACCCAAGACAGCATGCAATCCAAAATAGGTTCTACAAATACATTAACATTAAACTTATTTACACAATATTTAAGTTGTAAAGAAGAATTATAACCAATAGAATGAATCATCAGAAAGAAGAAACAAAACCAAAATGAAGAAAAAAAGAGAGCAAATGGTTTCACTCAATCTGCATTTAGACTCCAAGATTTTTTCCTCTGGATATGGATAGCTTTTTCTATCCTGAGTGTTTTGGAAATGTCTTACAATCTTGAGCTGCTGAGAAGAGCCAAGTCTATCAAAATTATCATCATAGATCCATGTATCTGTAATCATGTATAATGTTCTACTTGTTCTGCTTTCCTCACTCAGAACCAGACCAAGTAGGTCTTTCCAGGTTATTATGAAATCCATCTACTCCTCAATTCTTATAGCACAATAGCACTCCACAACATTAATATAGCACAACTTGTTCAGCGATTACACAATTGATGGGCATCCTCTTGATTTCCAATTATTTGCCAACACAAAAAAGCTGCCACAAATATTTTTGTATACACAGGTCCATTTACCCTTGTGTGATCTCTTTGGGATACAACCCTAGAAGTGGTATTGCTGCATCAAAGGGCATGCATATTTTTATAGCCCTTTGGGCATAGTTCCAAATTGCTTTCCAGAGTGGCTGGATCAGTTCACAACTCCACCAACAATGTAACAGTGCTCCTATTTTCCCACATCTTCTCCAAGTTTTGTCATGTTAGACAACAATCTGAAGGAGAAATGTTGTACCTAAGAGTTGTTCTGATTTGCATTTTTCTAATCAATAGTGATTCAGAGCATTTTTTCATATAACTATAGATATTTTTAATTTCTTCCCCTGAAATCTGCCTTTTTCATATCCTCTGACCATTTCTCAACTGGGAAATGACTTGTATTCCTGCAAATTTGAATAAGTTCCCTGTATATTTTAGAGCTGAGGCTTTTATCAGACACACTGGTTATAAAAATTATTTCCCAATTTTTTGCTTCTCTCCTAATCTTGTTTGCATTGGCTATGTACAATTTCAATTTAACATAAATTTAATATAAATTTCAATTTAACATAATTTTTCAATTTAACATAAATAAAATAATCCATTTCACATTGCATAAAGCTCTCTATCTCTTGTTTGGTCAAAATTTCTTCCCTTCTCCATAGATCTGACAGATTGCTTATAGTATCAGCCTTTGTACCTAAATCATGAGCCCATTTTGACTTTATTTTGGTATATGGTGTAAGATATTGCCTTACACCCAGTCTCTGCCCTACCGTTTTCCAATTTTCCCAGCAGTTTTTGTGAAATAGAGATTTCTTAACCCAAAAGTTGAACTCTTTGGGAGTATCAAAGAGTAGATTTCTATTTACATTGACTACTGCATCTTGTGTACCTAAACTATTTCACTGACTTACCACTCTATTTCTCAGGGACTACCAAGGAGTTTGGATGACTGATGCTTTATAATACAGTTTATCTGGTATGGCTAGGGCATCTTTTTTGGCATTTCTTTTCATTAATTCCCTAGATATTCTGGACCTCTTGTTCTTCCAGATGAATTTTGTTATGTCTGGCTCTGTAAAATATTTTTTTGGTAGTTTGATTGGCATGGCATTGAATAAGTAAATTAGTGTGGGTAAAGTTGTCATTTTTTATTATGTTAGTTCAGCCTAACTACAAACAAATGACACTTTTCCATTTATTTAGATCTGACTTTATTTGTGTGGAGTGTTTCATAATTATGTTCATATAGGCCCTGGGTTTGTCTTGGCAGGTAGACTGTCAAATATTTTATATTGTCTACAGTAGGCTTAAATGGAATTTATCTTTCTATCTCTTGCTGTTGGACTTTGTTAGTAATGTATAAGAATGCTGAGGATTTATGTGGGTCAAAAGCTTTTTCTGCATCTATTGTGAAAAGCATATGGTTTCTGCTAGTTCTGTTGTTGATATGATCAATTATATTGAATTGTTTTCTTCATTTAGCTTCTGAACTTCCTTTTCCATTTGATTAATTTTACTTTTCTTGGAGTCATTCTCTCCACTTAGATTCTAAACTTCCTTAACCATTTCACAAATTTTACTTTTTAAAGATTTATTCTTATCAGTCATTTTTTTTCCATTTTTTCTTTTACCTCTCTAATTCAGCTTTTAAGATCCTCCTTGAGCTCTTCCAGGAAATATTTTTTTGGGCTTAAGAGCAGTTCACATTTCCTTTTGAGGTTTCAGATGTGAGTATAGTGTCAATGCTGTCCTCTTCTATATTGGTATTTTGATCTTCCCTGTCTCCATAAAAAGAATCAATAGTCCCTGGTTTTCTGGATAGCTTCTTCATGATGGCTGTCTTTTTCCTGGATTTTTAATGTGGATCTGTGCTTTTGGGGCCCAGGGGCTCTGTCCCAAGCTTCTTGTGCCGGGAAATGTAGGCCCAGTTACTGCCTTTGTGTGCTGTGGCCTCTGTTTTCCTGAGGTGTGGGGGAAGGTTGGCCTGGTTGCTGAAAGTGTCCTCTTCCGCCAGGGCTGCACCTCAGCATAAATGGTCTCAGAAGTTGTCTGTACTTGTGTGTGCCACTTCCCCTGACTCTACAAAGGCACCTCCGGGTTCCTGGTGTTGATGCTTGCTGGCTTCACCCCCTTGGGGCTCAGAAACTCCCACTGTTCAGCTGCTGAAGCAGAGCTTCTGGGTCCTTTATTTCAGAGTTTCTCCCAAGGGAGTATTATCTGGGTGAAGAAGGGAGGGAAGAGAGCTGTTTTACCTGGTAATTGTGGTTCCTGGAAGTTCAAGGAGGCGACTTTCAAACCTTTCAACTGCAGGCTACAAACCTCAGGAGTAGTTGCTCTCATGCTGTGTTGCTATCTCCCAGAGCTCCAAACAGACTCCCGTCTTGGGCTGAGAGGTCTGGGGATTGCCACCAGTTTCTCTTGTCTGGTATTCTCCCAGCGCACAAATCTGTCTTGCTGACCCTGCGGACTCTCCTGGCTTGGAAATTTGCCACACTAAATGTACTAATGGCATCTAACTAACTTCTAACTCTCTCAAATCTGCTCAGGTTCACTTTTTTGAGGTATATTACAGAATTTGTAAGAGAGCCCTGGTAAGTATCTGCTTTCACAGCACCATCTAGGCTCTGCTTCCTGTATTTTATCTATTTTTTTTAAGTTTGATAGTGTATAATTTTTTCTGCGGTTACCTGTCAAGAAAATTTTTAGCAATCATTTTTACAAGATTTTGAGTTCCAGTCTATCTCCCTTGCCTCCTCTCTTCCTTTCCTCTGAAAATAGTAGGCAGTTTGACATAGTCTGCACATGTGCTATCATGTAAAAAAATATTTCCATATTAGTCACAGTTGAGAAATAAGAAAAAAGATTAAAAAAACATAACAAAGATAAAGTAAGGAGAAAAAAGTAAGCTTCCATCTGCATTCAGAGTCCATCAGTCTTTTATTTTGATATGAATAGCATTTTCCTTCTTGAGTCCTTTTTACTTACCTTGGATCACTGTGTTTCTGAGAAGAGTTGAGTCATTTATAGTTGATCATCACACAGTGTTTGCACTGTGTGCAATGTTTTCCTGGTTCTCATTATTTCATTTTGAATCCGTTCATACAGGTCTTTCAAAATTTTCTGAAATGTGACTGTTCATTTCTTAGTGCACAGTAACATTCATCTACCAGGGCTTTTTCAACGATTCCCCAACGAACACACATTACCTCAATTTTCAAATCTTTACCATGACAAAAAGAGTTGCTATAAATATTTTTGCACATGTTGGTCTTTTTCTGTTTTTTATGATTACCTAGCAATGGTATTGCTGGATCAAAATGTGTGGTCAGATTGATTGCATTTAGGCATATTTCCAAATTACTCTCTAGAATGGTTGACTCAGTTCACAACTCCACCAAAAGTGCATCAGTATCCCAATTTTCCCACATCCTCTCCACCATTTATCATTTTTGTTTTTTGTCATATTAGCCAATCTGATAGGTATGATTTGGTACCTCTGAGTTTTTTTTAATTTGTATTTCTCTAATCAAAATTGATTTAGAGCATTTTTTTCATGTGCCTGTAGTTACCTAGGATTTATTCCTGTGAAAACTGCCTGTTCATAACCTTTGACCATTTACTAATCAGGGGATTGGTTTATATTCTTATACATTTGACTCAATTCTTTATATATGTGAGAAATGAGGCCTTTGCCAGAGACACATGCTGTAAAGATTGTTTCCCAGCTTTTTGCTTTTCTTCTAATCTTGGTCTCATTGATTTTGTTTGCGCAAAAGTTTTTTTTAACTTAGTACAATCAAAATGATCTATTTCATATTTTATAATGTTCTCTATCTCTTCTTTGGTCATGAATTCTTCTCATCCCCACAGGTCTGACAGGTAGACTATTCCTTGCTCTTCTAATTTGCTTATTTTGTCAACCTTTGTGTCTAAATCATGCACCCATTTTTACCTTATCTTGGTATGTTGTGTCAGATGATGGTCTATACCTAGTTTATGTCCTATTGTTTTCCACTTTCATGAGTAGTTTTTGTTGAATAGTGAGTCCTTATTGTAAAAGGTGTGGTTTATCAAACATTAGGTTACGAGGGTCATTGAATACAGTTTTGTGTATCTAATCTGTTCCACTGATCCACCCCTCTATTTCTTAGCCATTACTAGATAGTTTTGAGGATTACTGCTTTATAATATAGCTTGAGATCTGATATTGCTGGACCACTTTCCTTTGTATTTTTTTTTCTCATTAATTCCTTTGATATTGGGAACCTTTTGTTCCTCCAGATGAATTTTGTTATTTTTTTATAACTCTATAAAATAATTTGTTAGCAGCTTGATTAGCATGGCAATGAATTAATAAATTATTTTAGGTAAAATTATCATTTGTATCAGCTTGGCCTACCCATAAAAAATTGATATTTTTCCAATTGCTTGTGTCTGACTTTATTTGTGTGAAGTGTTTTGTAGTTGTGTTCATATAGTTCCTGGGTTTCTCTTGGCAGGTAGACTCCTAAGTATTTTACGAATCATACTTTTCTTGGAAGCTTTGGACATACAAACTTTGACTTTGTTATCTTCTTCTGAGGTTGTGTTTTTATCTTCCTTGTAATCATAATAACTTTCTGTGGTCAGAATTTTTTCTGTTGTTTGCTCATTTTTCCAGCCTATTACTTGACTTTTTACTCTTTATTGAAGTAGGGCTCGGCTTCCAGTGTGGAGGGTGCACTGTCTCAAACTTCAGGTGTTTTGTGCAGCTGTTTTCAGAGATACTTTTAGCAGCCTGTAAATTTTCAATTCTTCTAATATGATATGATCTAAGGAGAAGTATTTGCTGCTCTCCTGGCCTGTACTCTGGGCTGTAAGTGACCACAATTAACCTTTTCTGCCATCTTAACTGCTAGTAGGCTCCCCCCGCCACTTCACTGTGGCCACGAGGTCTGGTGTGCTAGTGCTCCTCCTCATTCCGAGACTGCCACGTGGGGCTGTGACCTGGATCCAAGTATGGACAAAGCAACAGAGTCTTGTTTTAGTGTTTACAAAAAGAATGTTTTAATCTCCTCTTGACCTGCTGTTCCGCCCCCTTACAGTCTGTTGGCTGAGAGCTCCAGAAGCAGCTGCTGCAGCTTCTGATACAGTGGCTCCCAAAGCCTGCTCCTGGTTTGCTGGGGCTGGGTCAGTGCAGGCATTGCCTGTGCTGGACCATGCTTGTCTCACCCAAATGTGACAGACATTACCTGCTGACCTTCTAACTTGTCTTTGGTGTCTGTGGGCTCAGAGGTCTGGAAACTATCACTGCTGGTACTGATTCAGTCACCCTGAGGCCTGCTCTTGGTTTGCTTGGGCAGGGGGCTGTGCTGGTGTGGCCTTCACTGTGGTGCAACAAACCTTTCCTGCCAACCTTCCAAGTTTTGGGAGGGGGTTAGAAAATTGTTTCACTCTGTCTTTCTGTGGGTTCTGCTGCTCCAGAATTTGTTTAGAGTCATTATTTAAAAATATTTAGAGCTATTTGGGGGAGAGCTTAGGTGAGTCCTTATCTTTACTCCACCATCTTGTCTCCTCCTCTTGGAAGATATTTTTCTAAGAATGCTATGACCAACAACATTATAATTTTTCCATCCTAGTTTTTGTTTTCCCCTAACCAGTGTTTTATTTGGCACTTAGTCCTAATATGTTTGGAAGTTCAGTTTTAAAGTTTTTTGGAAAAAAAACTGCTTAGGAGTTTTTTTTTTCTAATGAAAATAGTTATTTATTTCAATATTTAGTGTTTTTACTGGTTTGCATCACCAGTGGTCACAGTATCTCCATTACTAATAATTTTGGAGTGTTGCCATGATAAATCATATTTATTGCATAACAGCCAACCTAGCAATAAGCTTCTTCAAACCTAAATCTAAAGGAACAGATAGTTCTGGTCCTCAAAAAACAGATATACACTCCATCACCACGTCAATATTTGAAATTTGGTAGTGCATATTAATGCCTGAATTGCACTGGTAGAACATTAGAGAACCTATCATCATGAGAAATTAAGATATGAATTTGGGGAAGAAAAAGCAAAAATAATGCTTCGTATTTCAATTAGTTTGAAAACTTTTACACCAACATATCTGCTTCATCCTATTCATTAATATGAAAGAGCATTTAAAAAGCGCCACACATTTAGTAAGTTTAACTATCATCCTTCCCTCTCTCCTCCATATGTACCCCTTTATATGAGAGCCACGGGATCAGAATCTCTTCCCAAGATTGGTAGGTAGAAGTCACAAATACTGAAAACTACCAAGGTAGGGGCTTAAAAGTCAAGAAGTCAAGTTAAATTAATAAGCATTTATTATTTATTTTTTTCCATTTTTTTTTTTATTTTTAGATTGCAACATACAGTTCTACATAATTTTGGGTTCCAGATTTTCTTCCCTCCCTCCCCCCCCCTCCCCAAGAAGGCATGGCGTCCCATATAACTTCCAGGTATA
>CM053624.1:232210465-232228317 GCA_028646595.1 Phalanger gymnotis | reverse complement strand
TGAGAGAGAGAGAAAGGGAGAGATGGAATGGGGTAAATTATCTCACATAAAAGTGGCAAGAAAAAGCAGTTCTGTAGGAAGGGAAGAGGGGGCAGGCGAGGGGGAATGAGTGAATCTTGCTCTCATCGGATTTGACCTGAGGCAGGAATACCATACACACTTAAATGGGTATCTTACCCCACAGGAAAGAAGGAGGAAGCAGATAAAAAGGGGGGATGATAGAAGGGAGGGCAGATAGGGGGAGGAGGTAATCAAAAACAAACATTTTCAAAAAGGGACAGGGTCAAGGGAGAAAATTCAATAAAGGGGGATAGGTTAGGAAGGAGCAAAATAGAGCTAGTCTTTCACAATATGAGTATTGTGGAAGGGTTTTACATAATGATACATATGTGGCCTATGTTGAATTGCTTGCCTTCTTAGGGAGGGTGGGTGGGGAGGGAAGATGGGAGAGAATATGGAACTCAAAGTTTTAAAAACAGATGTTGAAAACCAAAAGAAATAGTTTTTGCATGCAACAAGGAAATAAGATATGTAGGCAATGGGGTGTAGAAATTTATCTTGCCCTACAAGAAAGTAAGGGAAAAGAGGATGGGAGGGGAGTGAGGTGACAGAAGGGAAGGCTGACTGAGGAATGGGGCAACCAGAATATATGCCATCTTGGAGTAGGCAGGAGGGTAGAAATGGGGAGAAAATTTGTAATTCAAACTCTTGCGAAAATCAATGCTGAAAACTAAATATATTAAATAAATTAAATAAATAAATTTTCCAAAAAGAAAAAAACATCTTTATTATAGACAATTAATTTTTAATTTTTGCTCCAATGACCATTACTGAATATAATTTTTCTTGGTTTGTGATCAATAAAACATACATTAAACATTAAAAATGAGATAGAAAGAGAATTCCATTTAAAATAACTGTAGACAACATAAAATATTTGAGAGTCTACCTGCCAATACAAACCCAGGAACTCTATGAACACAATTACAAAATGCTTTTCACACAAATGAAGTTAGATCTAAACAATTGGAAAAATACCAGTTGCTCATGGATAGGCCAATAAAATAAGAATGACAATTCTATCTAAGTTAATTTACTTATTCAGTGCCATAACAATCAAACTGACAAAAATTTTGTCAAAAGTAGCAAAGGATAATGAGGAGAGGATAAAAGGAGGGTACCCACATGGGAAGGAGAAAGCCAATTTGGAAGCAGAGGAGAATACCTGATTGGAAAGGTAGCTGTGTGCTTCTGACTCCTTATGTTGTGACCTCCTATCAAGAATTCATCAGGAAGCAAATAGGTGTCCTGGTAGAGTCATCTTCAGAAGAGCAAAGCAGGCAGGGGGAGGGTAGAGCAGAACAGAGAGTGTTTTAGAAGTGAACTATCCAACAGTAGCCTTGGGAGATAGTGATTTTCCTTACATTGGGGACCTTCAAGCCAAGTCTGTATGACCTCTTGTCAGGAATTCCGTAGAGGCCTTCCTTATTCAGTTATGGTTAGACTACCTTATGTCAGTGTCTCTTCCAGCTACATTATTATGTTGCTTTGGTTACTAAAATGAAACAGTACCATTAATTAAAGATTACATTCAGAATTTGGCATGAGAACCAACTTTAGGACAATGATAATAGTTCATATATAAGGCATTTTATAGTTTCCAAAGCACTTTTTCACAGAGACAAGATATTGCATTGGAAAGAGCACTGATGTAGGAATTAGGAATCCTAATTCCAATTTTCTCAAAACATACAAAGTTGAAGATCTAGCTGTGACTTTCCTCCCTAAATAGATGGTTGTAACATCAGTAAAGAAACACTTCACTTCTTAAAAATAAGCATTTACTAATAACTTGTGGTATATGATTGTAACGCAGTACTATTGTGCTGTAATAAAAGATGAGCAGGATGATTTCAGAAAAACCTGGAAAGATTTACATGAACTGATGCAAAGTGAAGTAAACAGAACAAAGAGAACCTTGTAACAGTAACAGCAATATCAAATGATGAACAACTGTGAATGATTTAGCTATTCTCAGCAGTACAATGATCTAATATAATCCCAAAGGATTCATGACGAAAAATGCTATCTGCCTCCGATAAAGAACTGATGGAATCAGAATACAAAGTGAAGCATGCTATTTTTCGTTTTTTTTCTTTCTTTCTTTCTTCCTTTATCTTTCTTCCTTCTTTCTTTCTTTCTTTGTTTCTCTTTTGAAAGAGCTTTCTTTTTCTCTTTTTATTTTTTCTCTTTTTCTCTTTTCTTTCTGTTTTGAGTTTGCTTCCACAAAATGACTAATGTGGAAATGTTTTACATGATTGCACGAATATAACCAATATAAGATTGCTTACTATCTCAGGGAGAGAAAAGAAGGAAGGATGGAATTTGGAAGTCAAAACTGTAAAAAAAAAATGTTAAGTATTATTTTTACATATAATTGAGGAAAAATAAAATATTATTCAAAAATAATCATTTACTAACTGGTTAGAATGGTAGTAGGCCAGCTAAGTGGTGCAATAGATACCTGGAGTCAGGATGTCCTGAGTTCAAATCCAGCCTCAGACACTCTGGGCAAGTCACTTTGCCTCAGTTTCATGATCTGTAAAATGAACTGGAAAAAAAAGTGGCAAATCACTCCAATATCTTTGCCAAGAAAATACTAAATGGGATCACAAATAGTCAAATAGGACTGAAATGACTGAACAACAGGACAATGGCAGTGACTTTTGGAGCAATCTGAAAAACCTTACTTTTCCTAAAATTCAAAGTGGGTCTTTGTCATTACTATTCATAGGAACCTAGATTATTAAAACCGTAATGCAGATGAGACACTGTGGCAGGGTATAGAGAATAGCAGCTATGGAGTAAGAAAAACCTGAGGTCAAGTCCTAGCTCTTATATGTAATGACTTTGTATCCCTTAATAAGTTATTTGATCTCTCCATGTATGTAAGCAACATTTTTTCTCCAAAGTGAGGTTGGCTCTCAATGGCCACAATCACATTATTACCAATGACCATTCTGCCTCAGGTTATGAGAAATAACCCTGGTGTGTGTAGTAGGAAGGCCGAATTTATGATCTCAAATATAATCATGTATATGTTTGAATGGTCCTAAATTGCAAGGTATGAGAGATTCTCTAAGGAGAAAACAACAACAAATTTATTTAGGCCCCACTGCAGCAAAAACTTGAACCAGCCTCCCCATTCCAACATCTTGACAAAAAGACTCCAGGCCCAGAAAGCCCATCTCACAAGAGCAACCAGGAGGCCACATAAAAACAAGATAGTATTTAGCCAAATCATTTTCACTGGCCTCATGTTCCTGCTCTCACTCTGGTAAGCCCTGCTTCCGCAACTTCCTGCCTCCGCAGCTTCTGGCTTCCGCAGCTTTCTGCTTCTGCAGCTTCCCCGCTTCCACACCTTCCGCTGCCACCGAAGTTGTCTCCCGGCTCACCCCTCCTCTCAGCCGAGCTTCGAGCTTCCGGCGTTCTCAAGCCCTGCCTCAATGACCAGAGACCATTGGTTCCCGAGCTGGCCCCTCCTAAGTCACCAATCCACACCCACACAGGTTTCACACCTGACAGGGCCCTGGGCCTGGGACTTAGCACTTAACAGCTGAAAGTACTTCCACTCAAAAGAAACGAAAGCCATGCTAATGAGACAATTTTGCTTAACAACACAGTGTGTAGAGAGATACACTCCTAAAAATCACTATGGCAATTCTTAAGCCCCTAGCCCCATACTAATGTATGTTCCATGTTTATACAAAATCAGTCATCATGACTCCATTGACTCTTAAACATGAAATACTTATTTTGTGATAAGGCAAAATCAATAATAATCAAAACTTTTACTTGATAAGGTAAAAATCAGCAATAATCCTAGCATTTGTTTAATGAAAGGCAAGAGCCAGTATAATAAATGTTTGTACAATAGAAGATTAAGAATAATCTAAATATAATAGTCCACCCATAAAACTGGTTCATACTCTTTCACCAGGGCATACAGTGACGTAGAGTTGCAGAAAACTAGCAGGGAAGCACATGAATGCAAATACTAATGTGCCCAGGACAACTCACAATTCTGGCCTGGATATATTATCTCCCTTTAGAGATTAGTCTACCTCACCTATCACTTACCAGTAAAAGCTGTTTCTCTTATATCCACTCACCTTCAGGCCCTCATAATTGTTCTTTTGAGCTCCATTACTAGTCCCAGGTTGCTGAAGCACTGATAAACTCTTTTAACATACAACCACCCTTAGCAAGATGCTGAGAAAGTATTAAATTCTTTCAGTGACAAGCAATTCCCTCAAACTGGAGAACTGCCAAGCTCCTTGGATCTGTTGTGATGCTCTGAAGAATTTCTAACTTTAGAGTTGCAGCTAGCAATAAGGACATGCAGTCTTTCCCCACACAGCTCTTCAATAGCAGGGGATTCTGTTTTTGTTTTTGCTTTTCTTTTTTCCAAAAGCTCTCAAAAAAACTAAACTTCTCTTCATAGCAAAGCAGATGCAAATCCTTATTTCTCGCTCTCGATCATTTCTTCTTTCTCTGTTTGTAGATGAGGCTAGAGAACAAAAACTCAAATAGCTCTTCACGCTGTTGGAGGATTCAGCTCTCTCCAAAAGAACCGATAAACCCTCAGCAAAGTAATGCCTATTTTCGTAATATAAGGAGGAATCAGAAATAACTGAACTCTTTAACCAAATGTTTGATAAACCTGAATATATAAATCACCTAGGAAATAACACCTTTTGGCAAGAGTCACTGGAAAAGCTGGGAAAAAGAAGAAAGGAAGGAAGGAAGAGAAAGAGAGAGAGAATTTCTCAGAATTAAATGATTACAATATAATTATTTACCTGATATGAAATGGAAACTCATAGATGTGAAATGACTTCCCTAAAAGTCTCACATAATTGTGGCAGAACCATGACTAGATAGAACTCAAGTTTTCTGGTTCATAGACCTATTTTTTTTATTCAACCAAAGTACCCTCTCAACATGATAATAATATTCCCATTCTAAGTTGTATGGTATTGCCTACCTGGTTGGGACATCACTGAAAAGGTCAGCTGTGATACATGTGTTCACAGAAATCCCTTTTTGACCTAAACTATGCAAGAAAAATTAACCAGATCAAGAACCTTCAGGGCAGTGAACAGGGGAGCTTAAGAGGAATCAAGTGGAATTCTTTGAACATCATTTTGCTTCTAGCCAGTTTCCTGGGCTTCTGATAGCATTAGCAGCCCCTTGTTCTGGATTATTGTCCTCTTAGTAAAATTGTGAGCCCTACAATATCAATAGCAGGTCAAAGTAGCTAAAACAAGATTCCACTGACTGAGTGTAAAAATGTCAAGGCTGGTGTAATACCAAGCACTTACCATAAGTAACACTTGTTGGCAAGGCAAGAAACCTGATTTTTGCATTCCAACAGTCTTCTCTCCTAACTCTTTAGAATCTTGGCAGATTTAAATTAAATCAGAAAGAAAAGTACCAAGAATTAGGCTGAAGGCCTACAAAATCAGAGAAGAGGTATGAAGCACTTGTGGGGAGAGCGTATAAAATGGTGACAAGTCAGACATTCAATTTCTCAAAAGGCTACTGCCTCCAGAAAGGGGAGTGGAAGCATCTTAGTGAATACAAGATCAAAATCCCACTTTGATAGCTAAAAGAACACACCAGCAAAGTAGATTTTTTTTAAGAAAACAAAGTGCAAAATGTTATGGAAAATGAGAAGAGGCAAAAAAAAATTCCCTCCCATTCTCTAAAGCATTTTTAAAAGCTGAAATGAAAAACGCCAGCCACATCTTATTCCCCCCAAACCCTAACTTCCCAAAGTCTATTTCGAACCACTGTAACAACAACAAGAATATTTTGCAGTTATATAACACCATTTTTCCTAGAAACTCAAGGGCACTATGAAGAGATATCATTTAATTCACCAAAGTAATATATCTCTGTGGTGAATAAAAGTGAAGTCTTATTTTTCACTTTTCTTGTTTTAAAGACACAGAAAAAGTTCTGTAAGTCTGTCACACAGTTAGTGTTACTGCCAAAAGAGTCAGACATTTGGACAAAGCTCCTCACTTTGAGAAAGTGTTTCATCAAGTGCCTGTAGTTTCACAAAGTTTCCAGCTATAAGTGACAGTGAAAGTTTGAAAGTCCTTTTCTCCCCTATTTGGAATTCACATATTAATAACTCAGATATAATCAAATTTTCTATAACCAAGTTTCAAAATACCAACTCTCTCCATTCCCTGCTAAGCTTTATTTGGAAAAGTTAAATCTAAGCAATAAATTACATAGAGTGTTATTGTCTGACCTGTTTTTTGTTTGTTTGTTTTTTTTTGCGGAAAGAGCAATTTTGGCTGCTACAGAAGTCATATTTTGAAAGGGAAAAGGGAGGGAAGGAATAAGCCTTTATTAAGTGCCTACCATATGGCAGATACTAAGTGCTAAGTGCTCTTCAACCATTAGCTCATTTAACCTTATTTGAAATTTATTTTTTGCCTAACATATGCTGATTGATTGATTCCATAGAGGTTTAGGAATTATTCATGCCTATTTTACACCTTTGTTTGACTAAGTCTGTAAGTTAATCAAAGATTCAGTCTTACTTGAGTGGCACTTTGCTGCAAGTGGCAGTTGCGTTGTAATGAACCTATCCTTCACAGCTTTGGCCAGGCATACAAACTTGTTGACTAGATTAGTTTTGATTGTGAAACCTATGCCAGCTTCACAGCGTTCCCCAAACCTGAGGCCTCTCCAGAAAAAAAAAAACAAACATGTTTCCAGTTCTGACTTCAGAAAGTTGGCCTTCATTTGACAGTATTGTTTCACTCAGGGCTGCCATTTGGATGAGATACCTTCTGAGTTCTGTTGCTATAAGAGATGTTTGTCTTTCGGGTCTAGTAGATTTCATATTATCCATAAGCGTGTGCACATTCCACTTATCAATGGTGTCTGTGTGTGTGTGGGGTTGTATGTGTGTGTGTGTGGGTGTGGGTGTGGGTGTGGGTGTGGGTATGTGAGTGTGTGCATGTATTTTCACTGCAAGATCCCTGCCTGGTAAACAGGTCAGGGTTGGTTAGGTGAAGCAGACAATTTTAGGGCACCTTTTCTAGTCCCTTCCTCACACCAAAGGTGAGTAGTGTGATCCTTTAAAAAAATGCTGCTCAGGCACCAGGGGGCTGCCAAATCCCACTGATGCTCCAATCCAATGAGAAGATGACCCTAAGGTTGTGACTATAACTCCCACTGTATCTATACCTGCTGCTTCATCATTTACCCATGACCACAGAACTTTGAGGTAGGTAAAAATTATAAAATGACGTGGGTGATGTCTTCTGACTTATGCATAAATTAGATTTAAGTGAGGCAGAGATGCACAAAGTTGTAGACCTCAATCTCTCTTCCAGCATCTTAGAAGTCCAGAGGCAAGACAAATGTTATGATGGCTGATGATGACTTAGGATGCAGTGGATTACCTTGGCATCTTTGTTGTCTGATCAAGTTCTAAGTATTCCACAGCATTTGCTTCCACCACCTTCATGGCACAATGGGACAAATTATTCATATTTACCTATTCAGCTTCAGAAGTCTTTAAATGTTTGGAGTAGACACCCCTCCAACTCTCTGATAGGATTGAGGCCTCTTGGTTACCCTTAATCAAATCTAATCTGTCTGTTGAAATGGTTTACCAGGGCCCTGGGCATGCTACAGCTTCTTGGAGTCACAGGTGAGAGTTAGGTGATAGGTAGGCAATAAAGGTGAAAAGCAGCTCTGAAAAGGAGCCAGCAGCCCTCACACCAGAGGTACTATTCTTCCCTAAACACCTGTACATTCCATTTTACTAGGTACATTAATTGTGGTGGAGACAGTTGATTGATCAACTGAATAAAAAAGTACAGGTCTTCTATATTTGATCAGGGCTGAGTAAACCCCTCCTCTTACAAATGAAAGAATTTAAATTTACAACCATGAAACAAAAAAAAAATTAAAAGGTGCCAATACTTTAAAATATACCCAATTGAATTTACTTCATCTAGTATCTAAATTGTCCATCTTGATGAAATATTTTCTGCTTGTGTTTGCCAACTTTGGCTTTCCACGTTGATCACATTCAAAATTCACTGTAGAATATGTGTCATCTTTGCAAGCAAGTAAATGACTAAAGTAGAGAAGACTTAGAGGGAATATTGTAGCTGTCTTCAGGTATTTAAAGTAGTGCCATGTAGAAGATGGATTAGACTTGTTCAGCTTGGCCCCAGAGGGAAGAACTAGGTGCAACAGGTAGAAATTATAAATTATTGGCTCAGGAAAAATTTCCTAATGATTATAACTGTCCAAAAGTGACATGGGCTTCTACCAGAGGCAGTGATTTATCAGTCACTGCAGACTTGAAGACAATGTGTGAGGTCTGTAAAGATAATTCCTATTAGAGTACAAGTTGGCTCTTTTCACATGTCTTCTGGAATAGAGCTTTGTTCATTCTATGTCTCTTCACAGGTATATCATTGAAATGCAATGGCTGTTTAAGAAATAATAACCAAATGTGTTTGTGAATAATGTAAAGGTACATCTATCTTCTCTTAAGATCAGAAAATTAGTGTTCTGTGAGAGTAAGGCATATAATTAGTATTGCTGTCATAAGAGTTAGCTAGTTGGAAAGAGCTGGCCATTTCTTGAATATTCAAGTACCAATTGTGATTAGAAAAAATTGTCACTGAGATAGACAGTATCTTTCCCCATAGTTAATTAAGGTGATGGCAAAGGACAGTACTCAAAGAGATAAGCATCTAGAGGTTTATTATAGTACTTGGATGTAGACCAAGGACATTAAAGTAAAATCTTGAATCTTTGGTTCAGGAAAGGGGATTACACTTGTTTTCAGTAACCAGCCAGATTCAATGGACTACTCAAAGTGAACAACGTCTTGGTCAAGTTCTAAATGGAATAAATTTACTCACTGCTGAACCTAAAAAGATTTCATGATATAACACAGGCCTGTACAACATGCGGCCCACCAAAGGATTTCAGAACACCCACAAAAAATGTAGATAATATAAAAGAAGGGAAAGATATAATAAGTGTTTTGTCCATGTCCCTCTTAACCCACCATCCGCTAGTCACTATTATTCCCATCATGTAATTTTGTAACAACAATGCCACTAGCATTGGCTGTGGAGGTGTAAGTCCAACAACACCAGCACAAAAGATGGCTGCTAGCACAGGTTCTTTGATCTACTTTTCTACGGAAAACAACTTTAAGGGGTTTACAATCTCACTTTAATTAAACATGCATATATCATTCTCTTGGTTCAGGGGAAAAAGTCAGCACCCTGAACTTCAGAGCAAATACAAACAGAAATTACAAACAGACAAAATAACACAAATCAACAGATGGGCTTCTGTCTGATCATAGCAATATGTACATAGTTACAAGAGAGAGAGACACCAACACACACACACACACACACACACACACACACACACATATATATATATATATATATATATATATATATATATATATATATATATATATATATATATATATATATACATACATTTCTTCAGGGTCAGAAGGCATCACAGCCATGTCAACTCAAACTCATGTGACTTAGGCTTTCTTGTGACTTAAGCAGGTCATCAAAGACTCATGATTTAATCTAAAACTTTTGAATGAAACAAAGGCAAAACTCAATCAAAGGCATTTAATTACTTTCGTGCTGAGAAGAACTAGAACTCCAAAAGAAAAAAGAACAAAACACAAAGTCCCACTTTGCTTGTCATTACAAACTTGGTAGGTCAGTTGCCACTGTACACTCTCTCCTGTTTCTCACATGACCAAGGGCAACCAACCATAATCAGTCTGTCTGTAGTCTGAGACGATTATCTTTTCACAGTGTTTTTGGTCATTACTGGCATTGAACAGGGACAAAATGAGTGGAGCCACGAGCCAACACAGGTGCCATGTGATGAATAGCAACAACACAAGGGTCTTCCCCTCTCATGCTGTGAGGTTGCCCACCCTCCAAATTACATGAGTTTCTGGTGTTTTTTCCAATGTCAGACACACAGTTCAGTACTTCTTTGCATGTGAGCAGTTGGTGTGAAGATTTTTTGGTTTTAACATTAAAGTTTTGGTGTCACTTTGTAAAACAGATGATGAAAAGAAACAGAAGACTGAATGAGAATATAAAGTGTTTAATCCAGAGTTGATGAATAGATACTTGTTTACTTACATGAGAGACAAAATATTGTGCTTTGTTTACTGAGAATTAATAGCTGTTCTGAGGGAATGCAATCTTCACCACCATTTTGAATCAAAACATCCCAACTTAAGCAAATTGGACACCAATGAAAAACAAATTAAAGAGTCAAAATTGTTGAAATTTGGGGAGGGGGGAACAATGGTTTTTCAAGAAAGTAAACTCAGAAAATGGGGTGGCTACTAAGGTTAGTTTTCAGACTTCTAAAGAAATCAATTTCAAACATGATTCCAGAATATGATAAACTGATTGCTGACATGAAGCATATATCCTGTGTAATACGTCCCATTAACTAAATGTAAACAGTAAGAAAACTGAAAAATGTATTCAAACTTGTACTTCTTAGCAAAATAATTTTTAACATCAATGTGATTTCATGATAAATAAAAATCTTAGGTAATAAGAGTAATTAATTGACATTAATTGAAATTTCCCCTTTTAAAATATGGTTTATTTGTAAAATAGTTTAGTCATTAATTATATCTTTACTTGGAAAGTGAGCTGCTAAAAATCTATCTGCAGCCTGAAGAAGTTTAGCCTATTTTAATTTTGGCCCTTACCTACTGCCAAGTTATGCAGGTCTGATATAATGGCTAGAGTACTGGACTTAAGAGTCTGAGAGTCTTGGGTGCAATTCCCAGCTCTGATTCTCTCTGGCTGAGTGACCACAGGCTGGTGACTTAATGTCTCAGAACTTCAGGTTCTTCATAAGAAAATGGGGTTAATAATAACTGTAACACGTACTTTCAAGAATTGTCATCAAGATCAAATGATGTAATATATGTAAAGTATTTTATGATCTTTAAAATGTTACATTAAATTGACACACCTGACCCAATCTTCAGACAAACCTATGATATACAATAGGAAAGATATGACTGAAAAGTCATGATTCCAATTTCCTACCAAGTGTAAAATGTGTGGCATGAAACATGGTTTTACATCAAGTTAGATTGTCAAGCCATGGTGAACTGGTGAATCTTTGTGAAGAAACAGGCTTCAATATGGGAAAATTTGAGATGACTAATCCTAAACTAAAGGGGGAAAGTAAGAATTCAACTCAACAAACATTTATCAAGTGTCAACTACATGTAACATAGCCTAACATGGTAGAGGGTTGGCCTTAGAGTTAAGAAGACCTTGTTTCAAGTCTTGCCTCTGACATATGCTGATTATATGACTCTGAGCAACCTAAAGTAACATCAACTCTTAACACTACAAGTTACAAATGAGTTATGTGAGAACCAAACTGACTCTGTCTTGTGAACACTGACTCCATTTTGTGAACAATTTCCATTTTGTTGTTTTTTTGTATATCACCCAACTCAGGAATTCCACATACTCTCTCTCCTTTTTCCAACTTTGAAAGCTCTTAACTTTTCCTCCAATAAGAAATCAGATTACCAAATATCCCCTTTTGTATTTTGATTATTGTTTTCATTTAATGTATAAAATTATATGCAAAATCTGTATTCAGGATCTTGGTGCTTGCTGAGAAATCTTTTTTACCTAGTTTATTTTGTTTATCTCACCAATAAATCATACAGCTTGGACTTTGTTTTCTCAGTTATTACAAGTCCACTTATGACAGCTTTTGGCAAGCCAGCCAAGGGTTCAACAAGAGACTTGATGCCTGGCCCCCAAGATGACCTTTCAAAAAAACTCCCTGGAGCAGGGATGGAGAACCTGAGGCCTTGAGGCCACATGTGACCTTCTAGGTCCTCAAGTGTGGCCCTTTGACTGAATCCAAACTTCACAGATCAAACCCCCTTAATAAAAAGATTTGCTCTGTAAAACTTGGACTCATTCAAAAGGCCCACCCAAGGACCTAGAAAGGCACATGTGGTCTTGAGGCTGCAGGTTCCCCACTCCTGCTCCAAAGGGTACAATTTTTCACCAAGGAACTTATTCATGCAAGACTGCCTTAAACTTCAGACTCAGCCTCAATGTCAAATTCTTTCATGCTAAGGTAAGCCCCCACACTGCTGCTAAAGCTACCACATTGTTGGGAAAACTCCCTCGAAGAAACAATGAGATCTGGTAATAGCATACTCATGGCACACACCCCTTCCTCTGCAAAAATTTCTTCTATCCTGGGACCAATGAAAGCTTCCAGTTCAACCAGGAAAAACCAAAAAGTCTGCTACTGAATTATGTGAAATTGGGTCTAGAACTTCAAGAGATTCAGCTGATCATCTGCTTTGGCCCCAGCATGGCACTTTTCATTATTGCGAATTAAAAAAAAATTTAAGACTAGCCATCAAAAATCCTCATTTATGTCAGATGCAGTATTTCTTTTGCTGGGCTGCTTTATCTGATGGACTGTGCCCAAAACCCCCTAAAGGGCTACCTTCTTTATATCCTGTCACGCCTATTCCCCTTCTGTCTCTTCCACCACCATTTCTGCCACTTGTCCACTTCATGCTGTTAGTCACACAGCTATATAGTCTTTCCCTCTTCCTCCTTTCTCCAGTCCTCTGTCTCACTCCCCTCTACTGTATCAAGAGATTAGATCTCCTTTGAACATGAGAGAGCTGCTGCAGTTGTCTTTCTTCTCTGTGAAAGGCCTGTATCTGATCCAACTAACCTAAACATTCTGTTATCCATAGGCAGTCACCAACCTTTCAGTCCATCTGATCACCCCACCCAGAGACGAGATACTCCTAAATTTGATAAGACCCCTGGGGTTGATATAACTTAATTTCAGTCCATATTTAGAAATTAAAATACTATCTGGGGAGATGTAACTGATTTATTGAAGGCCTTACCCTTCCTATGAGAATGAACTGTCATTACTGAGGGTGCAAATAGACAAGTCTCAGTAGCAAGAGTACCTACAAGCCCTGTGGGTTTTCCTACTTGGCTATTCCAAGACCCACATTGGAACCTTGATGTTCTGGATGACTGCATCAGGCTATAGAAGGCTAGTAAATTCTTGACCACGAAAATTAAAGCATGTGCTGTTCATTGTGACAATTGGAATAAGTTCCAAGAAACTGTCCAGGAAGAAAATGAAACCTCTAACCACTTTTATAACAGGTTGTAGTGTGTCCTTCCTACTACGACATCAAGAAGATGATGACATGACTTGCAAATGAATTTATTCTGAGGGAGGGAGGGCTGTGCAAAGTCAATAGCCTCACTTTCTCCTCCAGAGCCATCTGGGTCCCACGGCCAGACAGTAGGGCCCAGCTCAAGCACCACTTAATGATTATTTTTTGGGCCCTCCTGGCTCAGAGCGAATGAAAATAATAATAGTTTCTTTTTGGTCTGCAACCCTGAGTGTCTTCCCCTCCCAGATGATTTTTTTTAATTAAAGGGGCCACCAAACAAAAATTAGAAAACATTATAAAATGCAAAATGGATAATTTTGATGACATTAAATTGAAAAGTTTTGTGCAAACAAAGCCAATGCAACCAAGGAGGGAAGCAGAAAACTGGGAAAGAGTTTTTATAACCAGTGTCTCCCATGAAGGCTTAATTTGTACAATATGTAGAGAACTGAGTCAAATTTACAAGAATACAAGTCATTCCTCAATTGATAAGTGATAAAAGGATATGAACAGGCAGTTTTAAGAGGAAGACATTAAAGTTATCTATAGTCATATGAAAAAAAATGCTCTAAATCACTATTGATGAGAGAAATGCAAATCAAAACAACTCTGAGGTACCACATCACACCTGTCAGATTGGCTAACATGACTAAACAGGAAAATTATAAATTCTGAAGAAGATATGAGAAAATTGGAACACTAATGCATTGTTGGAGTTGTGAACTGATCCAGACATTTTGGAGAGTAATTTGCCCAAAGGGCTATAAAAACGTGCATACCCTTGACCCTGCAATACCACTTCTAGGGCTGTATTCCACAGAGATCATACAAATGGTAAAAGAACCCACATGTACAAAACTGCTTCTAGCAGGTCTTTGTGTGGTGGCAAAGAACTGGAAATTGAGGGGATGCCAATTAAATGGGGAATGGCTGAACAAGTTGTGGTATAAGAAATAATGAGCAGAAAGATTTCAGAATAACCTGGAAAGACATATATGAATTGATGCTGAGTGAAGGGAGCCAAACCAGGAGAATATTGTACACAACTACAGACTCATTGTGCAATGACTAAATTTGATTGTCTTGGCTCTTCTCAGTAATGCATGGTTCTAAGAGAACTCCAAAAGAATCATGATGGAAAATACCATCTACATCCAGAGAAAGAACTACAGAGTCTGAAAGCAGATCGATACATACTATGCTCTCCTTCTTTTTTGTTTTGTTTTGTTTTATATCTTCTTTCTCACAGTCTCACAGTCTCAGCTATCCCAGTCTCTACCTCTCCCTGAACTGGTGAATCCCATGTGTCCTTTAAAGTTGGCAACATGAATTATGATTGCTTACTAGATACCAGCTTCTAGTTTGTTTTTGCTCTGCAAACCAGATTCTGATTGTTCTTCTATTGGATCTCTAAATGTTGTTATCCCTGAAGATTCACTTTCTTTGTTCCCTGTACTAGTTCAGAATGCCTAAGAGACCTCTGGTAATATTTCAGGGATTCTATCTAACAACTCTTACTCTCCATGGACTATTTTATCTTTAGATGTAAGATATTTAAAATCCTCTATCCTTGCCACCATCAAGACTGATGGAGATCTCCCACTATCCGTATTTCAATATCTCTTGTTCAGGAGGCCATTAAAGGCATTACACATATTATTGACTCTCTGAGGTATCAAAGTATTATTGTTCTATTTAAATCCCCTTGCAAAACTCCTATCCTCTCTGTCAAGAAACCCAAGCCAGACCCTGATGGTAAACCTGTTTATTATTTTGTGCAAGACTTACATGCTACTGACGCTTGTATGACTACCAAGTACCCAATAGTACCCAACCCTGCTACCATCATTTACTTAATTCTCTAAGGCTACCGGTTTTACTATGATAGAGTTTTGCTCACCTGTATTTATTTATCTATTACTTACTTTTTTGTAGCATCCCCATTCACCCAGATACTCAGTACTGTTTGCCTTCATCTGGAAGAACACACAATGAACTGGACTTCGTCATCACTTTTGGAAGTTGTCTTTTAGTTTACACTCATTTTGAACATTTAGAAATTTATTTCATACGCATGCCTAAGTCTGGCCATTATAAAGTTTGGCTCGTAGTCATTAGTCAACTTAATCACTGGATAGAAGCTTTCTTTAGTGTGAAAGCTTCTACTGGGTTCATTGCTAAAATTATTCTAAATGAGATTATTAGGCCCTGGTTTGGTCCAATGGCTTGTTTTGATTCTGACAGAGGGCCTCATTTCACTGACATGATCCTTTCCCATATTTATTCTTGTCTCAGGGTAATTCCTTGGTTTCACACTCTTTATCATTCCCAAAATTCAAGTCAGAATAAACATATAAACAAATAACTTAAGAATGTCACTGGCAAACAGGCCTTAAGAGGCCTCATGTGCTCCCTTTCACTTTGTTTAATCTACAAAACCAAGTAAGGTGGGAATTATTTTTTCTCCTTTTGAAATGCTTTTTGGTCATCCTCCTATAAGCACAAAACCTTTCTCGCCACTATGTTAGTGGGAAGAGATCCTTCTATTGCTTCTTATATATAGGAACTTCAAAATAGACTGAGGTAACTTCACAATGTGGGAGCTGCAGTACAGACTGGGCTCTTTTCAGTACATGGTTTTCACCCTAGAGATAAGATCTGCATCAAGAATTTTCAGTGGACCAGCAGAACTCAACTTAACTGGGAAGTATTGCTGACTCCACTAACTGCAATCAAGATCTGAGAATACAACTCTTGGATACCCTGTGTCCATGTAAAACCTGCTCCTTACTTTTTCATGTGAGAGCAATATATCCAAAAATCTTTTTGTTTTACTTTATTCTCATTACTATCATGATAGCATCTGGTGCCTTCCCAAGTTAATCTAGAAAATGAAAAAGCTATTAACTATAGGAAAATGGATACTTTTTACAATATCGTTTGTTTTATGCCTCACAATCATATTCATCATGTTTTAAATCTTGTTCATTTCTTTGTTGTTGCTTAAGTCTGATGTTATTACTGGTAGCTCTTTCCAAATTCCACTCCTCTCAGGATGATTGGAAAAGACTTAATGCTATTAATAAACTTCATGGGGTGATATAGGGCATGCTTTGCCTCATTTTAGAGCAATTGGACCCCCCAGATGCTGGGTTTGTCATCATATTCACCAAAGTGACCCTGATCTATGGGTAGTACTATCTATTAACTGAAAATAAAATCTTACAACCAGGAAATTATATTGACTCTGGGTATCCTAAAATACCACCTTCGAAAGGGGCTTTTATACCCTTTGCTTTAGCCACTTATTGCATTAATGCCCTAGAAAGAAAATAGAAGATAACAAGCCAAGACCAACATCACTAACCCAACTTTATAACAAACAAGTTATTTTCATATTTATTGGGACCCTTGATACCATTAAATTTAGGACTTTATCTCTTGAGGTTGCCACTTTCTTTTTGAGTTTTCATTTCTGTGTCACCAGGAAGCAAGGTGTTAATAATACTGTAGATTTAAGAAAACTGAAGATGTGAAGATTAATTTTTGCTTTTCCTGATATTACTGAAGGAAACTTTTTTATCTGTGTTAAAATATTCCCTCTTAATGAGATTAGAGACAAAAAAAAACCCGTAGTGTATTTCTTTGGCCAACCTTACTTTTAATGTCTCTAACTGGATCAAGTATGATGCAATTTTCAGTACAAATTTGCATTAAAATAATAATTGAGCTTTTGAGGGAATTAAAATATCCCCCTCAGAAGTTCTTTGGGACTAATAGCCTGTGTACAATTCTTTGTTTTGGGCAGTAAAACTTGTTCCTCTCTTCCCTCAAATTGGTTTGGGATGTGTGGGGTCACCTATTTGACCTTATAAGTCTTTAATCATACCATAGCACTAGTGTTGGGGGTGGAGGATTTAACCAGAAACTTGAGAGGATGGTGGTTTAAATGTCAGAAAAGAGAAGCCACCCTAGCTAGTGGAGATATGAATACAATGCAAAGTCCTACAAAAGAATATGGTCTAGAGAGGACATTTCTCAGACTTTGTTTACCACAAGATAGCCGCATGAAAACAGCGTCTTGCCAGAGCTCTCTCACAAGTTCTGTTGGAGTCCTATAAAAAAGTGAATCTGAGCAGATTTGAGAGAGTTAGAAATTGCGAGCAGTCTGAGTGGGGCAAATTTCCAGGCCAGGAGAATCTGAAAGGCTGAAGGAACGAATCTGTAGGCTAGGAGAACGCTCGCTGTGCGGAGCTGCCCCAGACGGGACCAAAGCAGAAGCAGCTGGCCGGAAAACCCACGTGGGAGACAGGCTGGGAGAAAGTCAGGCGCCTGAAACCAGCGCAGATCCCCAGGCCTCCCAACACAGGACAGCACCCTGTGGAAGCGATGAGAGGCAGCGCAACGCCACCAACTGTGAGATACCAGCTCCTGAGGCCTGCAGCCCAAAGGTTTCAAATGCTTCTTGAGCTTCCGGGAACACATAATGGCCAGGTAAACGGCTCTAATCCCTCCCCTCCCC
>CM053624.1:232183083-232209965 GCA_028646595.1 Phalanger gymnotis | reverse complement strand
AGGGGAATAAAGAGGGAGGGTAAATTGAGGAAGGCGGCAGTCAAAAGCAAAACTTTGTTAAAGAGTGGAAGGGGAAAGGGAGAAATAAAAGCATAAACAGGAGGGGGGAAACAGGATGGAGAAAAAGACACAGTTAGAAATCAGACTTTGTTTACCTCCTGCGCCTCTTACACTACTTCTCCACAGAAAAAAAATGACAAAGCACAAATACCATAGAAGGAAGTTGAGAGCCAGAAGCAAAATGTTCATCAAAAAAAGAAAAGCTAGTCCCTCTGATCTTATTCCATCTCTTCTTCCTCCCTCCCCTCATTCCTCTCCTTCTTCATCTCCAACTCTACCTCCATCTGAAAGGATAATAGATGCCTCTCTCACAAACACATGTTGTGGCCAAAACATTTTCTAGCATGAAGAATCTAATGAAATTCTTAGTAAAGAGAGTGTGGTCTTTCTATTGATGTTGCAGTAGCAATATTATACAGAATTTAGAGATATTGAAAGACCTCCTATTTCCATCCTGTTTCTACTTCCAGGAACTCAGCCTGATTAGACAGCAAGTTGACAAGCTGGAAAATGAATTCTACAAGCTCCAGGAAGCACTGAAGACCCCTTCCTCAGAGCGTTCTTCTTGCCAGGATTGCCATAAAACATGTCCCTTGAGGACTCAACTTCCAGAGCACCTTGCTCAAGGTCAAACCGCTATTGGAGAATTAGCATCCATACTCCCACCTGTGACACTGCGGCCTACAGTTCTCCTTCCTCCTCCTCCTCCACTCCCTCCACTCCTTCCACCACCCCTACCTCTTCTACTCCACTCAACATCTTTGTTGCTCAGAAAAGCCAATAGTACAAAAACATTTCAGGCTGCACCATTAAAACAAGATGTGCCCATGCATATAACTGTTAAAGATCTGCTCCCTGTGAAGTTAAAGAAGACAGAATTTGTAACAGGATGAGTTATAGCCCACCCCAAACATCCTTGGACCTCCACACCCAGAACCAGCTGAGACAGCCTCAGGGCTCTGAGGTATGGGAGGAACAAGATGGAGTCTGGAGGAAGGGTCTCGCCCTTGTTGGCAACGTGGTGCGGGGTTCTTTTCCGGATTTACCTGTGCACAGGTGAATCATGGGGAGAGCGCGGGAAGGAAAGGGGAGGAGAATAGGAGGAGAATAGGAGGAGAGTAGGCGGAGAGTAGGTGGAGAGTAGGCGGACCAAGGCAGTCCTAGTACTATGTAATGAAGGCTATAAAATCTGGTCACTGACTTTATTAAACGGAGCTATTCACCACCTTGGCTTCTGGCCTCATTCGTTGCCCGCGAGATCAGGCTTTTGCTGGACAAAGGCCTGGGAGTATGGGGTAAGAGAGTCCCCTACAAGAATTCTACCAGTAGGCATACAATTCTGTCATCACTGAAGGAACGAAAGCCACTGATTACAGTCTCTGATCTTCAGAGTATTTCCCTGAAACCTCAGTCAAGATTTCCATCAACTGACATCACAAATGTGATATTCACTCCCAGCAAAGGCCAAAAGGATATGAGGAAACTTCTTAGGGAAGTCAACATAGATAGGAGCTCAGGAGGTACCCCTCTCATCAATAAAGAAATATGAAACAGGGTTGACCTGCAATAATGACCAAGGCCTTGCAGCAAAAGTTTCACCTGGCTCACCCAAAGAGCTCTTCCCAAGCTCCATTGCTTTCTGCAAACAACTTTGATGAATAAGATCAATGTCAATGATGGATCACGTTTGAAGATAAAATACTAAATAGATGTGCTCAAATATCATTTTTAAGGATTCCAAAACCCCATAATTTATCCATTGTGTGTCTACAGAGCAAAAAGTATAGATCTAAATAATGTCCACTTGTTTCAATTAGTAAACATATCCAAATAGTATATTAGTTATTTCGGTTTTGTTGGGTTTTTTTGCCATTGGTTATCATGTTTAATTAAATCTTTGTCATATCCTTTCTCTAATTTTTCATGATAGGATAGTTTGAGTTAGATCTCAGTAATTTTAAGAAGTCATCTATAATTGCTACATTTGCCAGCCAACAAATAAATAAGGGCTGCAACCCTAAGTATCTTTTTTCAAACCAGAAATACGAGCCTAATGGCCTCAAAAGGTAGAATACACCTCTTCCACTATCTTGTGTAGCCATTTCTAGCTCACTATCATGCTGTAGCAGCCCCTTACTTTTCATATTCTGTATTCAAGAAGCCAAAGTGAAGTTTCATGGACAGTCCTGATAGATATTATGCTTCTTCTGCTATATCTTCTCCCAAGGGCTTCATGAGCTCTAAAGTCTGCGCACAAGGCCCTCTCTCCTGTACTTCTAGCCATAGAGCAGAGGAAGCTGCTTTTAAGCATAAAACCAGGTCTGAAGCTGTTCAAGAAACTCATCTGCTCACTATTCTAAGAATGAGGACAGCAGTCGATGAATCAATGAGGACCGCAGGGGTAGGAAGTACAGGGTCACAAAACTTTAGTAAGCTTACTTTTCATCTGGGGAAAATGGCAAAATGAGACAAATATAGGATCCTTAGAAAGTTCCTAAGCCACAAGTCTAGTTTAGGCAGTTTCCCAAAATATGTAGTAATGTTCAAACCTCAGTCCAAGTACAATGGCCCTAGGAAATTCCCATCTGAGCTCCAAGGTTGTCTATTCCACCCGGGCCCTTTCTTAGACAATCGTATTTTTGAGATACACAAGCAAGCATCTTAACGCTCACAATGGATAAATACAGAAGCAATAGTAAGATACACATGCCAAAAATGAAATGTGTTATTAAAAATAAACAAAATTTGTTGTCTATTCTTGCAAAAGTCTACAACTAAGAGAATTCTCTCATGAAGGATGCAGTTCATTTCTTACAGCAGAATGGTGTTTTACAAGGCATGAGTGAAGTTTATGATAGCTCGAGTATATACTATGTTCACTTTATAAATAACTTGATAATTCACAAAGGATGAATACTGGTGTACCTCTTTAGTTACCAAAAAAATTGAAAGGGTTCTTCAATAGGTATTCAGTGGGAAGGTTCTATAGGCATCTGATAACTATATAGGTATATGCAAATACATATATTTGTAAAGCTGCTATGGCCATCACACCAATATTAAGAAATATTACATGCCCCCCAGGTTTACTTTTCAGCTTTTAGTAAGCCCTTATCACAACTTGCTTTGTGATTTTCATAATTCTGTAAACCTAGGGCTCCTTAAAACCGTTATGTACTATATGCTTTGTATAAAATTGGGTGTTAACAAAATCAGTTTAACAATTCTGGGGCCATTTAGCTATTTGTTAACAATAATTTTTTTTATTATTAAAAATATGGTCTAGGGATGAAAAGTCTCTGATCCCTATTTCAATTTGTAGGGGTCACAGCACTAGATCAGGTGGTTGGGGACCTCTCATTTGAAACTGAGAAACTAGACCAAGGCGCAAGTGAGTTCACCTCTTCCCTCCAAATTGAGGTAAACTCTTTGATGCAACCCATCTTAAAAAATCTCATAGTTTCAGGCCTTAAAAAGTCTAAGGTCACAAGGAGGGGGACTGTGCTATGATCAATCAATCTTGTTCCTACATTAGTCAATCAGCTAAGGTTATGGCAAACCTTTAGGAAATCCAATCGGTTATAGCAGAATGCAACCCTCTAAACCAAGTGACCCCTTGTGGACTCCTTTCTTCTGGTCCACTTAGAGGCAGGGAAATGGCATATTAGCCACCAAAGGTAAATAGGCCCTCTTTGCTTTATACATCATTATTGTTCTTAGACTCAGTATCAGCTGTTGTACAAAGTTATGCAAAAGGATGCTTCCTACTGAGCTTTTGGTTCATGATCCTGATAACAATCATATTTAAAACCTTGTATATTTGGCTTATAGATAGTGATACATGGGGATGGGAACTAGCCTCCTTCAAGGATCAAAAGGTGGAATTATGAGAAGAAATTGGCTCCATCTTGTGAATATTGACTCCATTTTGTGAACAACCTCCATTTTGTCATTTTCCTGAAAATCACTAATTTCAGAGATTTCACTTGCCTTCCCCTTCCTAACTTAGAAAGTCTCTAATCTCTATTCCAATAAGAAATCAGATTATCTAATCTTATCCTGTTTTGTATTTAATCTATAAAATCTTTTAATCTATAAAATTTAATCTATAAAATATTTTAAAATAATCTATAAAATATTTTTATCTATAAAAATCTATGCAAAATCTGCATTCAAGGTTTTTGTACCTGTTGAGGGATCTTTGACCATATTGTGCTTATCTTGTTAGTGTACTTCAGATTTTGTCTCCTCAGTTATCAATTCACACATGGCAGATTCTCATTTGAATTGGTATGGAACATTGCCATATTAGGGACTTCTACCACACAGATGGACTTAGTAGTCCAACAAAAGACAAAAAATGTGCCCTAATCCTTGGGCATATAGACACAAATGAACAAATCCTTATATTCCAGGAGTTTACATTACACTGAGGGAAAATAACACAGAGATAAATAAATACAAAATATATGCAAAGTAAATGTAGTGTTATTTGAGTTTACCAAGGAAAGAGAACATTAACAATTAGCAAGGAATAGAAGTTTGAAGATTAGAGTTCAACTATTTTTTCCTGTTAGGCCTAAATGCAGCATAACATACTTTCCTTAGTTTTTAATAAGTGCTAAAAACCATTTCAGGAAACATAAAATGAGAATGCATTTAAAATAAAATTCAGGTAAATTATGCTCATTGGTTCACCTCTTCTGACAATTTTATTAGGTTTTCAAAGAACCTCTGGTTCAGAAGCAAGCCATATGTTTTGACTTCAGTGGGTCATAGTGTCCTGAGTCTAGCATTCTTTTTAATTATACTTTAAATTGTTTCTGCTGGTTTCTCAGAATAAAGAAAACAAAGAGTTTGAAGAAATGCATGGAAATTAATCTCATATTTTGGAAATGTCAGTGATAGATTGTTAGATTTAATATTTAATTGACAATTTCTTAAGCAATTGATATGCTTAGGAACACAGTCAGTACAATAATCTAGTTCTGCCTAGAGAGCTGGAAAGAAAAAAATATAAGGCATTATTGCTCTGGTCTGATATTTTAGTGAAGCCACTCATCCCACTGGAAATCATCATTGTTGCAATAGCCAAAGACATTCTATTTTATCAAATGATGACTAATTTTAGTCATGGTTTGTACAAAGAGGCATTATTTCTGCACTCATTGTCAGTACTTCTACCTTACTGAGAACAAATACATCATTTATTTGGTTTTCTCTTTCCTTTTAGTTTTGACCAGATATTAAGAAAGAGTAGAAAGCTTTACAGTTATATCTTAAATATGTATATCATTATTCTAGCCCATCATATTAACAGTATAGACTTTCTGAATGGAATGTCCTTAGGATCATATGTATACCATAGAGGGGAAAAGGTTTTTTTGGGGGGTGGGGGGTTGTTTGTTTTAAAGAACTGCCCAGGAATTTCTATTTATGTTAGGAAAATATGTAAATTCATTTTTTTTAAAATTGAGATTGTTTTTTCCATGCAGAACATTTTTCCCTCAAAAATGGCATTAATAAAATGATTGCTAGACACTTGGTTTGCATCTTTCTTATATAAGTATAAATCATTTTATACCACATTTGTTTAAGCATGTGCTGTTGTATCTTATTTTATTATTAACTCCAGAAGGACACAGCCTATGTCCTATATAATTTTCATGCTTTGCTTTGTTCACCTCCCCTCTCCACCTATCCCATATGTTGATGGCTTTAAAAAAATTATGGAAGTTATATTTCCAGTTTTCAAATACCCAACTCATGGCCTACAAGTAAAATTTGAAGATTGAGAGGAAGAAAACTTAGCAAATATAAAAGGAAGTTGCTATCAACAAAGAATAGTATAGAAATGAAATAATGAAAATAAAGAAATATGAGAAATAAAGAAAATGAAATAGCAGTGTAAAGATCTAAAATATCCAATTCACAATATTAACAATATTGATGATATAATAACAATAACAATTATCATGAAGGCTCATATTGCTATTTTTTTAAAAAAATATTTCAGAGCATGTCCAATTGTCTCATTTGCTCTGAAATTCAAGCAGGTTTTTGATAAAATGAACTATGTGACGTACCATGTTAGTGCCTCATTGATTTCTAATTCAACAAACATTTTTTTCATTTATATAATCCATCATATTATATCATATGTATATTTTATTCTCTTATATCATATATATAAATAACTTTTATTGACTTTAACTCGAAAAGGAGTATACCTGTATATTTTTATATATGCATATGTATGTCACATGTATAATAACATGTTTGTTGAGTTCTTTACAATGTATAAAAGATTTTCCTTACAACAATCCAAAAGGCAGTAGATACAATTATTGTTGTCCCCATTTCAAAGCAGAGGAAGCAAAAACTTAGAAAGGTAAAATGTTTTTTTTTTCCCTAGAGTCACACAGATTTCCATCTATTTACAGCAGGGGTAGAACACAAGAGTTCTTTCTTTGTGTACACAGAGTGGTAGGCATTGAGGGTGAGTAATGTGAGTAAAATACATTTCCTAAACTCAAGAAACTTGCATTCTACTAGGCAAGATAGCACATGTTCACGAAAAAAATTATAATACAAATTAGAGTGGAAGTCATAAGACTAGCAGCACTCCAAAGAAGGAGGTGATCACAAAGGGGAGGGAGGAAAAAAGAGAACAGGGAAATTAGTACAGAGGAAGATAGCCACTTGTGTTGGGCCTTGAAGGATAGATAGTATTTTGATAGGCAGAGATACAGCAAGGGCAAGCTAGAATCAGCTTTGGGAGAAAACTCTCAGCAAATTGCCTGTGGGAAGATAATTATATTCATTTAACTGAATGACATGGGGAAAGGCAGACAAAGGTTTGACAAAAAGTCAAATTGCCAAATGTCTGTAAGACTAACAAAAATTTTGTGGACCAAACTGATTTTTGAGAGATCTAATTTTTTTTAAAAAACTATTTGCAAGACTGTTTTATATAACCGTACACACAAATATTTTTAAAATGCAAAATCAAAAGTCCATGAAATATATAATCCAAATGAGAAATTGCTATGATGATATATGGAGCCATATATCATCAGAGCCAGCCGTCACTCTAATGATGTATTAGGGCAATAAATCACTAAATATGACATATTGGTAAAGTATTGCTTGAAAGAGAATGGTGGCCAAGGAAAACATGATTCGAGATAAAAGTCAAAGAGTAAACTATGGAGAAGCAATTACTCTCTTGCCAAGGAGGAAGAAAAGAACAAAATATTTCTCAACCTCTCAAATACAGCATTGTAATTTTGGCCTTCTAAATGAATTAATTTCATTCCTAAGGGATGAAAATGCTGGAACAAATTGACTATATATCCTATCCCACAAGAAACAATTATTTAAGTGAAATATGGGTAAGATGAGCATAAAAATCCTGAAATGCAAAAGAAATCACAAAAATGCAATATGCAGCCTGTGGGATACACATGGAAATAGTGAGGCTATCCATGTTTTTAATGAGCCAGTTATTATCAGAAGTTAGCATACTCAAAGCTAGAAAGATCATCTAATCTAATCAAGCCCACTCAGTTTTCAGATAAGGCAACTGAGGCTTAGAGAGGTTTGCCAAAAGTCATACATGTATCAAGGCACTATTTGAAGCTCAGTTCTCTTATCTCAAATCCAGCGCTCTTTCCACTAGACCACTTCTCCGTGAATGGTTATGGTAGGAGGATTAATAAGCCTATTGTATGCATGATAATGCATACTAGTGGCTCGCAATTATTAAGCACCTAAGATGTGCTAAGTACTATGTGAGTCATTGGCAATACAAAGACAAAACTGAAAGTGACATTTCTCCTCAAGGAGGTTATACTGGTAGCATTCTTCACTTGCGCTGGTTACCTTCTATAGGTGAACATAGACAAATGTAAGAGATGTGAGGAAGGATATGGTGTTAACATCTAAAAGGATCAGAAAATTCTTTGCTAAGAAGTGGCATCTGAGGCTTTCCTTATACTGTTAGCTCTTAAGAAAGCTAAGGTTTATAAGAAATAGAGTTCAGAAGGCAGAGTATGAGAGGGAGCTACATGGAATGTAGAAACATAGTTGTGCATCGTGTCGGTAGACATCTCCATTAAGTCTATGCTATGTATGTTCTTGCTTTTGTATTTCTTTTAAGTGTTCATATGAATAGATAAGGATAGAAACAGATACTCATCTCTTCCATTATATTTTAAGCTCCCTAAGGGCAGGGATAGAGGCAGCTAATTGGCTCAGTGGACAGAGTCCTGGGCCTGCAGTCAGGAAAACCTGAGTTCAAATTCAGCCTCAGACATTTATTAGCTGAGTGATCCTGGGCAAGTCACTTAGCCTTTGTTTGTCTTAATCCACTGAAGGAGGAAGTGGCAAACCATTCCAGTATCTTTGCCAAGAAAATTCCATGGACATCATTGGTGTGTGCTATATCTATGGGGTCACGAAGAGTTAGACATGACTGAATGACTAAATATTAACAAAGGGTGGGAATAATGCCTCTTTTTTTCCCCTCTATATCCCTCATATCCAGTATAGGGCAAAGCACATAGCAGAACCTCAGATTATTTGAAAGTGCTTCTTCTCTTACCCATTACGACCCTAGTCACTGAAAAGCTGCCTAGTCCCTGTAACAACACGGGCTCCCCTATAGCCTGGCATGCATGGCAGTTGTTCTGATTTGCCATTCTATCTGACAAATGATTAAATAGAAGAAGTGGCAGAAGTTTCCAAATATATAGAATTGTGTTTGAAATATAAAAGATGTTCAGGTTTTATCATCTAGCACAATGTCTTACACATAGCAGATAATACCTGTGTAGTGATACTCAACAAATGCAAATTGTCAAATGCATTTTGATAGATGTAATGATTTTTGAAAAATAAATTTGTAAGACTATTTTTGTAACTGTAAGCACATAATGTTTTAGTACATAAATATGCAAACATTTACTGTATAATAAGCAATTCAAATAAAAGAAAAAAATTGGTGTCATAATGTGTTTAGTACTGGCCCTGATTTTTTAGCAGCAGTAATACTTTTGTTCTGAGTCAACCATTCTCCTTTTTCCTTTCACCTTATCACCAATGACACACATTTCCAAGATGAATTCTGTAAATGAAGGAGCAAATCATGATCCTGACACAAAATAGAACTAAAAGTATTACTGCGGAAGTCAAATACAAAACTGTAGCTGCACCAAGGCCATACTCTGACTTGTGTGCATATGTACACACTACGAATTTAAACCCATTCTTAAAGGATATGAACTCTGGAAAAATTCAGCCTTGTTATTTTAAATGCCTTTTCTAGACTGACTATTATATGCACATATCTGTAGAAATCTGATTCTGATGACTCATTAAAGTATGGAAGTGACCCTGGATTCTTAAAAGCTATGACTGTCAAATTTAAGTTTGGTAGATTCCACTAAGGCGGAAAGAATTTTAATACAGTTCTCACAATAGCCTATATCTACTGTCTAAAGGTCAGCCTAACAAAATATGGAGAGACTAATTCCCAGTCATTTGATCACCAGGGAAAGAATTCTTTGCCAAAGATTACCCATGAAATAAAGATACATATTGACCCTCAGTCTTGTGTTACCCCTTTTAGTTTCCTTAGAAAGAGTGATGAAATGGCAGGGAAAAATGTGACAGAGGATGGAAAAAGGGTTAAGAATCATAAAACTTTGGGGTCTTCTATAAATGTTAGTTCAACTGTAGATAGTCTAAATTCAGATTCTTGATTAATTAATGACCAACAAGTTAATATACTTAAAATGAACTGAATATCAGTATTGACATTTTAGTTATAAATTAAACCAAAGAGCATGAAGAGGTTGTGGCGTAAGGATGGCTCAGAGCTGTCTTTAGAGAGGTAAATAAAGGGAATGGTGGAATAGTGAGCCCAAAAGTCAATAAGAAACAATTTCACGGGACATTTGGTGATTTTGCCTTTCAGTGCTCATGATGAAGGTAAGCAAAAAGGCCATGATGAAGATTTCCTCTTTTTCTGGCATCTGTTACAAAGGACAGAAAAGTACAGAAATTCTGCAAATCAGCATATACTTGGTGGGATTGCTACAAAGGGGAAGGTGATAGGGGCAAAGGAAGGAGAGGCTGATAAATATGGTTCAGGATTAGAAAATAAAAGCCTCTTTCATTTTCAGAACTTTTTTATTTCATCTTTTATAAACATTGTACCTCCTGAGAGCATTTTTCTACCTCTTATGTCATCAATACTTTCTTCAAGAAGAGAGTAAGATGGTGATGGACATAACTATCTCATGAGTACTAAACAACATAATCAAAGACACAAAATGAAATCAACTGTATCTTAGCAGACATGAAATCACTAGTTACTAATGCAAGAGTAATTTCTAAATCAGTTGTCTCTGAACAATAAGACTCCTGACTTGTTATAGGAAGGGTCAAAGTCAACATTAAACAATAAAAAGTATAAAAATGGGAAGTGCTTTATTATAGCTATTACAACAGTTGTAATCACATTTAAAATTTATTTTAAAATATCTTTTAAAAAATTGTGCCCTCCTGGGAAAACAAAGGGTAAGGAAACAGAGAGAAGATTATTTGGAACAAGTCAAATACATACAGAAGAAATCTGTCGTGGAGGTGACACAATTTTGAATGCACTAAAGGGTACATTTTCAAGATATCTCAAAAAATGGGAAAAAAAACAAATGATTGTAAAGAATTTGGTGCAGTTATTACACGAGAAGGGTAAAAAATAATATAAACAACTACTAGCCAAAATTATTGTTTTCTTATCCTATAACAGCCTTTTGAAAATAAATTCCACACATATTTAGGCTATACTTGAAAATACAAGATGGAAACAGACAGACTGTTATCATTGATTTTCTATAACAGACATCTTTAAAACCCACAATTTACTGTAAGATCTATAGCATATAAGATTTGGTTATATTTGTTGGGTTTTTTTTTATTTCCAATTACAAAACATCATTTGACTTAGAGAAGAAATTCCTATCTTAAATATCTCCCCTAACATATTACCTCTTTTCCACGCTAAGAGAATATATACTTACTTATTAGATGCATCCACATAATCTTCTGAGGATCAGCATCCATCAAGGTATAACATAGGCAGATATCTACTTAATAAAGGTACTTGCTACTGCTGTGGAAGATATTCTACATAAAGGAACAAGGATCTTAAGTTTCTCTACATGTTTCTCTTCATATATAGGATTGTGCTAACTGCATCAAGCTCTGTATTACAGAGCATCCTCGGTAATAAACCTGGACACTCACAAAGAATTCATGTATACAGGAAGAACCAAACTAATACAAACATCAATTGGCTAGATTTGTATAAATCTGGATGGGTATTCTATAGAGTTGTCTATTTCTCTTAGTCACTGCAGATACAGAAGTAGCTAGACCCATAACTAACCAAGTTGAAAAGATCAGGCTGAATTGTAGTTTGTGATGCTTGCTGTTTTAATCATCCTATGATACAATTATATTCCAATACATTTGTCTGTCATTTGGTTCAATCATTTCCCCAACAGTTGGGCACAAATTTTATTTTCAATCTTCTGTTACCACAAATGAATTCTGCTATGAATATTTTTGTACATGTGGGTCTTTTCTGTTGCCAATACCATCTGTAGGCTATAATCTTAGTGGTTAGGTCTCTGGGTCAAAAGGTGGCAATATGTTAGTCACTTTCTGTTGTTTTTGCAAAATTCCAAATAGTTTTCTAGAATTGTTGTACCAATTCACAGTTCCTTCAGTAATTCACTGCTACTCCATAGCCCTTCCAAAACCAAAAAGATAAGTGAGTAGAAAAGTCCAAGTATACTGCTTCCCAGTCCAGGAATCCTTATACCACACCACAATGATATTAGTTACATATAGAAATTCTTCCATTTGTAGCAGTCATGAGACTTTGACATGTATTTTTAAGAAAAGGTAATTTAGGATTTTTTCTCTTTTCCACTGAAAAGTGAATCTTAAATGTCCATCTGTTTGCAGGAAAGTGGAGCAGACTAGCTATGATGGTACAATAATAAGAAGAAATATTTTCCAGTCCTCTCTAGCCCCATAAATCCTACATTTAGAAAATATACCTGACTGAACCCCAATTAGCAACTCCAAGGAAAAATTAAAGCAAATCATTTTTTCAACTCAGATCAGCATAGGGAGTTAGAGGTCTTAAGATACTGAGGATGGGTTATAGCCAGGAGGGTGCAACATGTAGTCTTCTCGTGTGGGGACAGAACTTGGGCCTATTGCTCTGGGTGAGGTCAAGAAAAGTTCCCAGATCCAATACTGAAAGGTCTAATGGTATGTAAGAAGGACAAATTACAGCTCACATCCCAGAGCTGAGTCTCAGATCTAGTAAAAACTAGGGTCTGGAGGCAATGACTAATATAGATAAATAGATAATGCACTTATTAAACGTGTTATGTGCTTGGCACTATGCTAGATAATGGGAATGAAAATATAAGCAAAAAGAAAGACATGTCTTGGGCTCTGCCTTTATGGATCTTATATTCTAAGGCAGGAAAATGACACAAAAACCTAGCCGAGGGAAGGGAGGAAGAGAAAATACCCACATAGGTAGGGATTGCTAAAGTAGAGGATTGCTAAGAGAAATTGAAAAAGAAAGTAAAGTAAGGGCCAAACATTGGGCTTTAAGTGAGGGAAAAATAAGAGAGGCAAGAGAGCAAGCGGATTTCATTAAATCTATAGACCTGGGGCTAAGCATACTCTACATTCACCACCTTTCCTTTTTCGAAAGCAAGGGGAGATACAATGAAGGAATTTTCTTTTTTTAATATTCTATTTTTTAAATAAATAAATGACTCTCCGACCTTTAGAACATTCCCTGGTAACAAAAACAAATGAATACTTTGACCAAATCTGATAACAGATGATTTGTCCTGTATCTATTGGCCCCTTTCAGAAATCAAGATTAGCCACTTCACTGATCAGAGCTCTAGTGTCTTTTGACTGTGTTTTTCTTTATGTCAGCATGATTGTTATGAAATATCTCTCTTGGTTCTTCCTGTTTCATTCTGTATCTGTTTATATAAGCATTCCCAAGTTTCTCTGAATATTTCATTTTCATCTTTTCATAAAACACAATGAGATTCTACTACATTCATATTGCACAATTTCTTCAGACATTTCAATGACAAACTTCCAGAAAGAAACTTGACTTACTGGATTAAATACTTATTAAGAAATGAGAATTTTGCAAGTCATTTATTTGCTACATGATTTCATAAAACAATGAAATTTAATTCTGTACCTCAGAATATTTCCACTCAATTAGCAAATTGGTTTTAAATCTAACTTTCCACAAGCTCACAACAAACTATTATTACAACACAATGCTTTTTTTCTCCCATCAAAATGGAAACCTCCATACGTACAACCAAAAATCACAGTTCCTGTGGTGTTTACAGAGAAAGTGAAAATTGCACTAAAAGAACAGACATAGGAAAAGTAGATAATTTAGATATCATGCACAACACACATATATGTATTCAAATATATGCATGTACATACACATATATGTACATATGCAGAACAATTGTTAACAGAACCAAAGGATTTATTTACAAATTATCTAAAGGTGAGAAAGATTATCAAAAGTATGAACAACATCCCAGAACTTACTGATTTTTTTTAAAAAAATTAGTGAGAAAATAATGAGTTTTTATGACTATTTTCACATCACTATGAAACTTTTTTGAGGTTACATTAAGTGAAGACATCTATGATGAGGGTTTTAGTAGAAATAAGAAAGGTTTCACAACTAATAGTCAACCAAGGACATATCTTTACCATTTCACAATTGACTGACAGATGTAAATAATAGAGAAGCCCATTATTCCTATTTTTATTGATTACAAATAGACTAAACCTTGGACAACAAAACATCATCTTATGGCCTTTTTTTAAACAACAAAATGTCCACCATACCAAGATCACTCAAATCACTTGATATTGATTACAAATAGACTAAACCTTGGACAACAAAACATCATCTTATGGCCTTTTTTTAAACAACAAAATGTCCTCCATATCAAGATCACTTGAAATATGTAATAATATAAATAATTCTATTCAATCATCCTCTGCTAGTAACACTAGAAAAGGTACAAAAAAGGAAGATGCATGCTTGTTAAAAGTATCCATGACTGTAATTGAGTATATCCATCACTGACTCCAGATAACAGAGGGATTCCCTGTAGATAGTGAGATCCTCCAGATATTTCTATTTGGGGATAACTGTGGTGATTTCATAAGGCTTCAAGACATTCCAAAGCCTCTTGGAAAAGATCTGTAATCACTGAATGGATTTTGGCCTATTCACCCAAATAGGAAAGACCAAATGAATAAACAATGTCTATTGCCAAGATTTTGGCATGCATCTCAGTCAGTTAATAAGTATTTACTAAATGCATACTATTTTCTAAGCACTATTTTGAGTGCTGGGTTATACAGCCCCAACCCCCCTCACCAAAAAAAGACAAAAGATAGTCCTTGCCTTAAAGGAGACCACAATCAAATACAGAGACAAAAAGTAAACAAATATTTACAAACTGCATACAAGATAAACAGGAAATAATTAACAGAGATAAGGCTCTAGAATTAAAAGGGGTTGGGAACAGCTTTCTGTAGAATTTTAATTTTTTAGTGATTTCAATTGGGCCATGGAGGAAGCCAGGGAAGCAAGGAAGCAGAGATGAGGGAGGAAAGCATTTGATAGCCAGGAAAAAATGCATCTGCATGGATACCCAATAGAGGTTATCTAACACTATGTCTTTCAAGGACACACAATATTTACTGACAATAAACTGGGCCAAAAGTTGGGGAAAAAAGGAGGAAAATAGGTGAGATTTCTTTCAGGAAATTGCAAAGTACTTTAACTGATCCTAATCTTCCCTTAATAACAAAGGCCTTTTTAATAAAAAAATTTCACCAGCATTGGTGAGTAACAGCAAGATGTGTATTATGTGAGGGTAATAGCAAGATATGTGGTGACTATGAGAAGGCTGCATCATATAACCTAACTCTGAAGAAGAGGAGCAAAAGATAGTATCAAAGAAAGTTATAGAAGAAACAGAAGATGTAGTGGTCACACAACAAGAGCACACAATGACAAATAGACAGCTAAAGTTTTCTACTGGTATCCTTTCCATGTCAGGAGAAAGTGAGGAGCACCTCCAAAAGTTTGGGTCAACTCACTGTGGGGAACTTCTGGGAGCACACAAATAAGAGTTGTGTGGTTTAGACAAGCAAGGATTGACTGCCATCTGCATTGTTGGAAGGAATTTCAACATCAGCTAGATCACAGATCCACTTTAACATTTCACTACTGAGCACCAAGCTAGCTTATAAGAGAATTTAAGATCACTGAAAAGTGTAACTTAAAATTACTTGGACATGTTTGGCATTCAGTGTCTTTGTTCATATTTTTCCCTTTCCTCCTTGAAAACCTGCATCAAAATATGCTCCATCTTTCATTGTTAAGTTCAAGTCCCAAACTCTCTGTCAATCTTCCCCAGAACATTGTGATCCAACATGATTTCTCCTTTTTATCATACGTTTCATTTATTCTACTCATCTGGCACTTAACAGGTTTGTGATATCAATTCCCTTTATTTATTTATACTTATATATTAGGCAACTAAGAGCATAACATACAAATAAGTTGCCAATCTGTATCAGTGGAAGTAGTTCTTAACCCTAGAATAAGTATGTATTGCTTAATTGCTTGCTTGCTTACTTACAACCATAAAATCACAAAATGGCAATCTAAGGGGAGAAAAGTGGCATCTTGTTCATCTGTAAATTATTTGAGGGAATAAGTTGTTTATATCTTATTTTCTAACCTACAGTATGATGGGATATAAGAGATATTCAGTGAACACTTGTTGAATTTAATAAATTGATGACACTTTTGACGAGCAATAAAAAGAGTGAAAAGATGGATTTTTATTGAGTGACGTCACTGGGATTATGAGATTATACTTCTATATCTGTAAGGGACCTTGGAAGTCATCTAGTCCAACCCCTTGATTTACTAGCGTCAAAGAAGAATTAAATGGCACAAAGGGGATTTGAACTCAGGTCTCATGACTCCAAGTTCTCTAAGTATAGCATTCTTGTTACTGGACAATGCCTCCCTAGGGTTATGGCATACTCTAGTTCTCAGCTGACTATGGATAATGCTTGACTATGCAGAAAACTGTTCTCTTTCTGCTCAAAATATGGGATATTTTCAGATAATGTCCTGGGAAAATGACTTGTTATAAACAATAAAAACAACTGAACATTCCTCAAAGGAATTAAAGATGTGAAGGAAGTTAACTTGTTCAATGTAGCAATTAGATAGACCCTGTCATTTATGCTAGGTAGGAAACTCTCCTTTTTAAAGGAACTATCACTTTAAGGATTATAGAAATTCCTGCAATCAAGTTTAGCTAATGAAACTGAAGATATTACCATAAATTCCTTTGTGATTATTTTAAAGATATAAATTTAATACAAACATTAATTACTTCTCCAAAATAAGAAACACTTTTGCTCCTTTTTGAGGTTTCATTTGGAAATCCAATTATACAGAAATGTAATTTTAATTATAATATTGATTTTACTTCTTTGCTAGGAGTGGGACTAATTCAATTAGTTCTAATTATGTGAATAGAGAGGTCTGGCTAATCTTACAGACTGTTAGCCCACTAATTTCATTTCACTTTCCTTTACATCGAAGTCATTGAGAAGAGCTCATCCTCTTTCTGGAAAGGGCAGAAATTATATGGACTATTAATGAAAGGAAACAAGAAGGGAAAAAATACCATCTCATTAAATTATTTAAATATCTCTTTGGACAGAATTGAGATGCAAGGATTTGGTTAAAGTCAGATTTGGTTGAACCCCTGCATTAGCAATAGCAGCAGGGATCAAGAGATCCTGCAAAATAAGACAGAAAAGCACTAGAGATGAAAACAAACAGAACTTTTTCTCCTCCTTGTTCATTATATTAAATGCAATCAAATTCTGTGACATTAAAGTTCAAGCTGACTATTGTTTGGACTAATTTTTGAAATCTTTTTTTTCCTCATAAAATTAGATGAGGAGTTTCATAGTAACAAATAATCTCATGCCATTTGAAAGGGACATGAAGTGCAGAAGATATGGTCCTCCTGAGAACAGAACACTATGTCCCAACAGTTTTGCTCTTCAAAGGAAAATTTTAAAAATATATGAAGAAAAAAGTAAATTATGTAGCTATATTAAATGCCTCTGGTGAACTAATATTATCCTTTCTTGTATTACAGTACCTCCATCACTAAATGAATGAATAAAGCACTTATTAAGTACTTGCTATAAGCAAAAAGCACTGTGCTAAGCACTTGAGATATAAAGTGAAGAGTAAGGCAGTCTCTGCACTCAAGGCATCTGCATTATAATGAGGCAGACCACATGCATATAAAATTTCAGCTGCAATTCAGATGGAAAAAATACCATGGTGCTAGAGAATAGTGGCAAAGCAGAAGTTAATGCCTCTTCTTAAAATTTTACAGAAAGCTGTTTCCAATCCCTTAATATCTGATGGGATGATGGAACCTGGACCCCAAAAGGCAAAGACCATGTCTCTGGAAGCAACTCAGTATTTCAGTGGGCCCCTGTAGGAAATTCCTTTCTTGTTGCCCAAACATACAGACCTGACCCTGTAATTCCTTAGACAAAGGCTATCAGTGCAAGCATAGGTTGCCTGCCCAAGGATTCTGTATCTGGAGCCTGGAACAGAACTATCTTGTCCCTTTTCCCCCAACATCTGGTATCAACAAAGCTATGTCTGTTGACTCCCTGAATTTTCCCATGCATTCTTTTCCCTGTCCCTTTTTCCATAAAATCTGTCAGTTTGCAGGTTCCCTAAGGAACTTTGCTGGCTTTATCAGTGTTACAATAAACTTTACCACTTGACTAGAAGACAACATCTGAGTGTGTGAATTCATTCCAGGTAATACCTCCCTGTACCTTGACATTTTGGGGGTCCCAGCACCCCTAAATGGCATCATTTCCACTGAAAAAGTCATATCAGTCTTTGATGTTGTGTCATTGGGCTTTGTAAGCAAAAACCTTCTTTTCTGAGCCTTCAATAACTGTGACTGTAGCACCTGCAGGAGCAGTTGTCAGGTTGCTTCTCCACAGGAGCTGCTTCCCACAACAATGACTGAGGTCTCTGGGTTTGAAGCAATGTTATTCTAAACTATTGGATTCAGTATTCTGGGATATCTCTATCAGGATCTGAGGTGAGATGAAGGGCAAAATGGGGGTAATGGTGGTGTTAATGGTTTCACTTGCTGGCACATACTGCTTCTCATCTCTCCCTTAGAATTCCTTGCTGCTTCAACAATCTGGCTTGCCTACGCAAGTTGGTTAGAGCTGGACCCTCCTTCTCCACAGGAATCACTCACCCAAGATGATGGCTATGAGGGATGGGCAAAAGCAGGGCCCATGTTATGGGAGATCCTGCCATTTCCAGGGTTCCTTTACTTATATGCTTGTTGGTCAGCATTTGTTCCTGATGATTTCCACCCCACTGACTACTGAGGCTGGAAACAAATTTGGTGATTTACGGGGCATTGTTATTCTCAAGGCTTTTGGGTTCAGGGTCTGGAGCCATCTCCATTGGAGACTGAGGAAGAGAATAGTGGTAGTTAGTCTTGTCTAGCACTTATTTCCTCCATTCTTTCCTTCAGCATACATGACTGCTTCAGCTTACCTTTTGTGTGGCAATTGATTTGCACCTAGTAGGAATGGTTGACCCTCACTCTGTAAGAGTTACTTCCCCAAATGATGACTGTGACTTCTACCTAAAAACAAGATCATTAATTGTTTAAATAATCTTGCTTTCTACTCTCTAACATCTATTAATAATTGTGTTTTCTCTTTAGCCTACACAAATCCTGTAGAAAACATGTCCTTATTCTCCTTTCCTATTTAAGAGCTATAATGTTGGCCCTACTATGTTCATCCTCCAGTGTTTCCTTAGAAAATCAGCATGCTTATGATATACATATAGCACCTACCCATGGACCTTACATATGGAGCATTACACATGGACTCCCAGTTACTTATCACAGAATGTAGATATTTTATGAGTCAAAATCATCTACAGACCATAACTTGCAAGCCTCTATAAACATATTTGCTTTTACTAGGCAGAAGATACACTTAGCTTATAAAAAGGCATTTAACAAAATCAATTAAAAGCAAAACAAAACAATAACAAAAAACCAAACTAAAACAAAACAAATCTTTCTTTGCTTTAGTCTTCCCATCTGTCAAACGAGGTATGACCAGACACTCTCTAAGGGCCCCTGCCCCACTGGTTCTTTAAGATTTTATGATTCTAATAGCTTCTGCACTTTATGCAATGCTAAGAAAATGAATATGAACATAAAATGAAAACCATTTTTTAAAGTTTTAGGAAGGGAATCATTTAGGTAAAAATTACAATTATTGCTATTGTTATTTGTTATTATTTCCTTGGGCTCTATAAATTCTCTCCAAGGATGAAACCTCATTTTTATGTTTTATATATTTATAAATATATGCATATGTAAATACTATATATAAAATAGATATAAGAATATTTATAAATATAATATATATGAAGTATCTATCATACATGTATCATATATATCATATATTTTGACTTCTTTGTAAGACCATCAGTTATAAACCCCAAAGCACCTACCTTTGTTATTTCATACTGTTCAAAAAAGCTGAAAGGGTGGCCTCAGACAGCTGCTCATAGCAGATTTGGTTTAGGCCCATGTGATTAGACTTTCTTATTGTCGTTTTTCAAAGTGATGCTTAATGTTCTGCCTAACTAATGGTAATTCACAAATTACTTCTGTATCTGAAGATGGAGAAAAAAATGTTGTCAATTTCTTGAATTAATTAAGAGATAACATTGATATAGGAATGGGCTAGTGCCACAACTAATTATCACTTGAAATTATGCAGTCAAAAAGGCCAATTAAGGAACCAAATATAGCTAATGAGAAAATTCAATTGATAATTTTTCAAGTCGTTGTCCTAGTCTTGCATTTTCTCCATAGTTCAGCAACACCCCAAAGAAGGAAAGGAAAAAAAAAGGTCTCTACTGAATTTACATTCCACAAACACTCTCTGTATCTTTTTAACAGTGGACTTGTTAGCTAAATGAAGACAGCTTCAGTTTAATGTACCTATTATATACGGTGTATTTTTAAAGAAGTTCCAAAGCTGCTATTTGACCACTGTTCCTCTGTGGCCTAGAGAGGTCACCTTAAAACCAAGAAGACCGGGTTTACAAACAGCTTTAGATACCTAAGAAACCAACACTGGTAAGCCTATGGCCACAAAGAGCATGACCCAATCTTTTTAAAAGTACTCTTTCAAGAGCTAAAACTCAGAATAAGCTAAAGCTGGAAAGAGAAGTCAAGGAAAATACGAAAATGAGTTTCTTTAACTTTTAACTATATTGTAGAAAAGAAGGTCAAGAAGGTACAAGGCCATTGCTTGGGATAAATGGGACAGTGACAGCTGGCAAAAGAAATAAGAAAAAGCCACTGATCTTACTGTGTTCCTGTTTTCGTTGCCAAGGAAGATGATCACTTCATTAGAAATGACAAGAAAACTGATTATCAGAGAGTAGATATTGAGCATGAGTAAGATAATAGTGAGACAATACCTAACTATAGTAGATGAATTCAATTCAACTAATGAACTGCAAGCCCAAATGAACTACATCTTCAATACTGAAGAAGATATGCGAATCTCCAGTCTGGCTCTCTTATCGTGAATAGCACTCAGTTGGTAGAATGGGTGTCTATTCACTTATTGACTTGGTGTCTAGTTACGTTTACCTTAGACTAAAGACACTCTATAAGTCCAATTTTTCCCTTTACTTTTCTTTATTTAGCTAGGCAGTCTGTATTTGTTGCTTCATGGTGTGTGTGTATGTGTTGAAGATGGGGGTGGGGGAGCATAGAAGAGGGAATTGAGTTATGTCATCTGGATTACTTTACCAAATCCATTACTAAATGGACATATAGCTACCCACTTCATGGAGCTACGATGAAGTTATTTACTTGGTGGTTTAAATACCCATGATTTTATGATTATTCATGAATCAAAAACCTCAGAAAATTATTAAACAGCATAAGCTATGGTGGTCAAAAAATCATCACTACCCTTCTGGCTTATGATTTACCAATTTACCAATTTAGTAAGTTAATTCTTGTACTTAAAGCGTTTCTATTTTGGCATGACCTATTAGAACTTATAGTCCACTGGCATAGTCTTCAAGAATCTCAGCTTACCTCTGTGCTGTCCTGAGATAGTTTCATAAGACTTCTGTCTCATGTCGCATGGTTTAATGAACAGGGCACTGACTTGGAGGTAGAAGACCTGGGTTCAAATGCTGAGCCTGCCATCTGCTAGCTATATGACACTGGTTAAGTTATTTAGCCTTTTGGTACTTCATTCCTCAAGTATAAAATGGGTGGTAATAATACTTTGGCTATCTACCTCACAGGATTGTTGAATATCTAATGAGAAAATGCACATAAAAGCAACTGGTAACTATAAAGCCCTACATATAACCAAATATTTTTACTATTACTAGTATTATAACATTCATGAAGGTTTTTATTTCTCTGAATAAATAGGTTATCCAGATATAATATGTCACATTCATGATGTCACAACAAAACATGCGTCAGTTACCTAATGAGTCAGCAGGCTTTCTAAGGAATTTAAATTTATCTTTTTAGTCCCACACAACTCAAATAAAAAATTTTCACCACAAAAGCTTTTATTGTCTCTTACCATTATTCTAGGTTTTCGGTGTAACAAGGTCACTGTTGACATCAGTATTGAAGATTTGTAAGAGGAAGACAAACCCGCAAAATGGAAATTGAATATCATTATATAAAAGTAAGCCCAGATTTATATGATAAGGAAGCCCTACAATTATTGGAATGAAGACTAGCAAGATTTAGTCTTTAACTCAAGAAAATATTTCAATTTTGACTGTTTTGGTTTTACGAAATAGAAAAAAATTGCTTTATGCCTATGACTATTTTCTATTTCAACATAGCCTTATGCTGTAGCTTGTCATTTCTTTTCATGTCTTATTCATGCAGATGTTCAAAAGCTGAAAGTACGCCTGATTTGCTATTTCCAGGAACTAATTGGTATTCCTATTAATTGTATAAGGTACAATATTGGGATAATGGCAGTCATCTTGTTTTGGATCACAAGGCCCCTGGTACTTTAGACTGTGTAACACATCCTTTCATTAAAGTTTAATATCATTCTAGTGGATTGTAAAATTTTATTTTCAGGTATTAAATAGTGCCCCTTTGAGTCTATGTACTTGAAATGCCAGGAGTGATAACCCTTTTTGTGTTGATTGGCCACTGTTCGCTCATCCTAATTTCATTTCCCATATTGCCCATATTTCTACTCCTATTAAACTAATACAGCAAATATGCAATCACATATCTTCTCTTTGCATATAGATTCATATGTATAAAGTATGTAATGGCAGATTGAAAGCCTTGCATTTTCATGAATAAATGGAAATGTCCTAGAGATACTAGCAGTCAAGTACAAAAAACAGACTATAGAGACAGTATCTAATTACCAAACTTGAATGCTTATCAGGATTCATAATTTCAAGATTTCACACTATAATATTCTTTCTGTGTAATCTAAGGACCTAAAATATTCAGAGAGCTTTTGGCACATGTAAACTTTATATTATTTTTTTTTTTATCTCCTTCAATAGCATAGTGTGGTCCTTTGACTGAATCCAAACTTCATAGAACAAATCCTTTTATTAAGAGGACTCAGGCAAAGGGCCTCGATTGAGGAATTAGAGGAGGATTTGTTTTGTGAAGTCTGGATTTAGTCAAAGGGCTGCACTTGAGGACCTAGAGAGTCACATGCGGCCTCAAGACTGCAGGTTCTTGTGGTAACCTTTCAATGCCCTAGGCAATTTTCTCAGAAAAGGTCTTGACTTACATTTCTTCATCAGGGATTTTCCAGTATCAATGAAATCACAATTCTAGTTGTGATTCCACATTATCTGTATCATTCTGATGAATGGGGAAAATTCCTGATATAAATATAAAAATCTAGTACTATAAGATCTTGCAATAAATTAGATAAAACAAAGCTTATACCAAATAATTTCTTGCTTTGATTGTATTTGTAACAACAAATGGCCAGTCATTTTCAGTCATCTTCCATTGTGTCTGACTCTTTATTACCCTATTTGGTGTTTTCTTGGCAAAAATACTGGAGAGGTTTGTGATTTCCTTCTCCTGCTTATTTTATAGATGAGGAAATTGAGGCAATTCGGGTTAAGTGACTTATCCAGGGTCCCACTGCTAGTAAGTGCCTGAAGCCAGATGTGAACTCAGGAAACGGCCTAGCACTTTATCCACTTAGCCACCTAAATGCTAAGTGTATTACGAAATACCAAAATCAGAACAGATAAGTGAACTTAAGCAGAGATGTAGGTCTTAGAAGTAGAAGTAAAGAAAATGACCACACTTTTTTCTTTTATCTAACTATGACACTAAAATCAGTGTCATATAATATATTAAACTAATACTGGGGAAGGAGTTAAAAAACAAAGTTTCTGGCCTTCACTCTGCTACAAATTTACAATGTCACCTTGGGAAAATTATTATACTTTTACCTTCCTCATAATATGTCAGTGGGTTATTATGAGGATCAAATTAAATAACAGATGTAGAAGTACTTTGAAAGGTTTAAAGTGGTGTTTTTAAATGGCATCTAGTACTGAAGAGTTTTTGTCTGTTCTTTTCATTTTCACATAAAGATTTCTGTAAATTTTGTCAACAAAAGGAATTATTGGGTATGACTCTAGGAAGAGGACTTAAACCTGTGTAGTAGGAAGGCCGAATTTATGATCTCAAAAAGGATCACATATACATATAGATATATATATATATATCCATATATATATCCATATATATCCATATATCTATATCTATATCTATATATCTATATATATCTATATCTATATCTATATATATATATCTGAATGGTTCGAAATCGTTGGTTATATAGAATTCTCTAAGCAGAAGGCATCAAAAAATTTATTCAGGGCCCAGAGCAACAAATTAGCGAACCAACCTCCCCATTCCAATATTGTGAACACAAGCCTCCAGGCCCAGTAGGCCCACCTCACAAGAGCAGCCAGGAGGCCACAGAAAAATAAAATGGCATAAATCATATTCACTGGCCTCAAGTCCTTGCTCGAACTCCTGGGTCCACACACGGGTCGGTTCTGCTTTGGCTTCAGCTATAGTTTTTCTGCCTCTCCTCACAGCCAAGCCTCTGGCGTTCTCAAGCCCCGCCTCAACCACCAGACAAGAGACACCAGACACCAGACACCAGAGACCAGAGACCAGAGACCATTGGTTCCTGAGTTGGCCCCTCTTAAGTCATTAATCTACACCTACACAGGTTTCACACCTGATAGGGCTTTGGGCCTGGGGCTTAGCACTTAACATCTGAAAGTACTTTCATGGTAAACAAAAGCCAAACTCCTCATGGGCACCCATTAAACTAAGTGCTAAGGAGCCCTATCTTGCCTTAAGGACACAACCTGTGATTCTATGAAAATTAGAGTTGACAGTGAAGAGGATGATGAGGTTCAGGAGCTGGGTTGTCTGGAAAGAATTCAAGAGGCAGATATTTTCCCAGTCAAGAGGGCTTTTTTGACACAAAAGCAGTGGGCTTGCCCTTAGAGGCACCAGCAGCTTGGAAAAGGAGAAAGGTTTGCTTTTATACACAAATCTTGGGCAGGAGTGGGATATGCTCTTGCATGGACAGTTAATCCCAGGGAAAAAAGGGGGTGTGTTGGGTACTTTTAACCACAAGGAATAAGAGGCAGGAAAGGAGAAGCAGGTGTGTCTTTTTAACAGGTAGAGCCCCTGTTACTGGGCAGATTTAGATTTAGGCAAGGCTCTCATTGTTGCTGAGCAGAAATCAGCCACATCAAGAGAAAGTAAGGTTTGAGGATATGTAATTTAAGAATTTTTAACAGTTAGAGTAATAATTACAGTATTGAAAATATTTATTTTCCTGGGAAAATAAATACCCTTTCACATTGTTTCATTAGTATTAGTTGTGGAAGGGATCATGCTGAAAAGGTTTTTATCCCTATATAAATATTTCACATACAATATACATATTGTTTGTCCTAAAGAACAAAAAGTTTTTATAATCTCTTTGAAAGATAAGAAGGATTGCATTTAGCCCCCCAAAATGAGAGTTCTTAATTTTGTAGAAAGGTAGGCAGGGAGCCCTAGTAATGTTTTAAGGTAGACCTAAGTAGGGGAAGAAGATATCTATTTAAGCAAAATATCCTGAGATCAGCTTTCACCTATTTTTTGTTTGGTTTGGTTTTTTATAATTTGTGACAGCTCATTTAGATATAAAATATGAAATGTAACAGGTTTAAACAGGGCTGTAATTATTTTTTTAAGTTTGTTTTTAGAATAAACTGCTCAAAATTCTTTAGAAATGTCTATTTTTGCCAATTCAACAACAAGAAAAAATGTCTGATGGCGTTCTGTCAAGATCTTTGAAAGGTCAAAACAGAGAATGCTCCACAGCTTTAGAGTCATTTAATTTTTCTGAAACATTTTTTGAAGAATGTACTTTCTCTTAAAATCTTCCTTGTTTCATATTATATGTCTCATACATAGTATGTATTTAATAGATATTCACTGAAGGTGATACTTAGCCCAGTAACTTGCAGAGGTGACCCTGGGAAATTGAAGATTAGGTCAATAGAGCTTATAAGCTCTGGTAGGGCCTGCAATAATCAGAAAGACTTCAAATGGAAGCCTAATAAGGCAACAAGGTTGTATAGAAAATAAAGCATGGGAAGCTGAATCAGTGAGACCAGAGTTTGAATGCTATCTCAAATAATAATAGCAACAATCTTTCAGATTTACTATGAGAATCAAATAAAAAAATATGTAATGTGTTTTGCTAACCTTAAAGCATTATTTAAATTCTAGTTAACATTATTGGTGACAAAGTGTGTGTCTAGAATCTTAGTGTCAGACTAGGTAATTGTGGAAGTGCTCATGCTGAAAAGTTTTGGCGATTAGTTGAAGAAGTTTTGGGACATGGAAATGCTTTTTTTTTTTGGTTTGAACCAAACTCCCTCCGCTAAGGCAAATCAGCAACATCTTTATAACTTATAGTCTTAAAGAATAGCATGGGGGGGCGGAGCCAAGATGGCGACTGGAAAGCAGTAACTGGCGTGAGCTCCCCTCCAAGTCCCTCCAAAAACCTATGAAAAAATGGCTCTGAACCAATTCTAGAACTACAGAACCCACAAAGGGGCAGAGGGAAGCAGGAATCCAGCCCAGGTCTGCCTGGACGGTCTCGGGGTAAGGTCTGTCCCGAACAGAACTCCCAGCCCCCAGCCGAGGGGAGCGGAGCTGAGCCAAGCAGAGCCCAGCGCGCGGTGTAGCAGACCACGGACCGACGAGACCTGGAGTGGAGCCCAGGGTGCCCGAGCTCGCGGAATTACTGAGCTGTGGCATGTACCAGACCTCACAACCCAGAAACAGCAAAAGGTCAGTGGGGAAAGCAGCGGGACGGGATCGGAGTTTGGGTTCGACTTCCACCCCTGAGCCTACGGAGGCGGGGCAGCTCTAGAAATTCAGCTGCAGTTACTT
>CM053624.1:232154761-232182583 GCA_028646595.1 Phalanger gymnotis | reverse complement strand
GGGGGGGGTGGAAATGGGGAGAAAAATCTGTAATTCAAACGCATGTGAAAATTAATGCTGAAAACTAAAGATGTTAATAAAAAAAAATAGGCTAAAAAAAAAAATAGCATGAAACCCTGAGAAGCTAAGTGAATTACCCATGTTCCCACTGCTTATCTGTGTAATAGACCTGAATTCAGGTCTTACTAACTCCAAGGACATCCATTTATCCATTAACACTGCCTCTAATTAATTGAATAGAAATGCAAAATAGTAAATACTAATCTTAAATAAACCAGTGAAATGATCTAACTATCCCTGAACTATTACCCTTAAAATCTATTTATATATAGGTATTTCTGAAAATCAAAGGTCTTTATCACTCTGCATGGATACAATCTAGCTATACATGTAACCAAATAAAATTTCAGTTGAAGTCCAACAAAAACAAGAACACTCAGAGAGAAGTCATGATTATTTCTCTAACAGGAATTTTGTGACTACTTAATTTTGATTATACTGAACTCTCAAGAAAGTTTGGCTTATATAATGTCAACTATACATGTTGTATAAATACGTTGCTATATGAAAATAACAATTGTTGTGAGCTGGTGTTCTATATCAGTGAAATCTTTACTAACATAAATACAAGGTGAAAATGAGAAGAGAGAGGAAGGGCATGTCAGAAAGAAATAAATTAATTTTATTTCTGACATTCTTAATAAGAAGAAGCTTTATTTCTAGAAACATTGAAAAGGTAATTCTACTTCCCATGTCTCTTGAAAAGCTCTTATCCAGTGTCACAGACCCTAAGTTAGATAAGTCCCCAGAGGTCTTCTATTCCACTTTGTATCTGACCAGAAAATATCTCAGTGATATTCAAGAAAAATGGTCATACTGAATCTATTTTAAGATCTTGCACGTTCATGCTTCATTTTTGAAGAGGACCAATGATGTCATGACAGGAATCAACTACTTCCCAAAATGACCCATTCCACTTTTGTACAGTTAAAATTTTTAGTAAGATTTTCTTTTCAAAAAGTTAAAATGCACCTTTCTGTGACTTTTTACTATTGCTTCTAGTTCTGCCTTCATAGACTAAGGAGCACAAGTCTAATCTTTCCTCTATATGACAACCCTTAAATGTTAAAAGACAGTTAATTATATACCCAGAATTTCTCCTTTCCAGGTCAAAAATCTCTAATTTCTTTAACTGCTCCTTGTTTTGAATAATGCAGTCACCAACATATCCTTGCAAACTTCCTCTGGAAGTAAAATTGCTTATTAAATGTCCTCCCTAAAATATGCCAGTCAGGAGTTGACACAATATTTGAGGCGAGATATGAAAAAGGCCTAGTACAATGGTACCATTACCTTTTTCTGGAAATGATAATTCTCTTTATGTCTCTAAGAATTGCCATTTATACAGTGCTTTTAGGTTCGTAAAGTGCTTTATACACATTTTCTTATTTGATTCTCAAAATGATGCTGACATGTTGGCAAGAGTATTACAAATTTTAGAATGAGAAAAAAATGAGTCTCAGAACCTCACTGATGATCATACAACTAGTAAGTGGGGTAGCCTAGATTTTAATTCAAGTGTCTCTTGAGTCTAAGTCAATAAGACTTTCTACCATAAATCTTTCTACCATAAGTCTTTCTATGCTACAGTTAATGCAACTACAATGTAAGATAAGGTTTTGGTTGCTATTGTTGACTCCTACTGAAAGTCCACTAAAATTTCTATATCTTTCTCATACGAATTATTGTCTATTCAACTTGCTGTGGTGTATCAATTTATTTTCATGCAAGCATAAGAATTTATTTTTGTAGCTATTGAATTTAACCTAGTTTGGTCCATCATCCTAATATGTCAAAAATTGTTTTGAATTGCTATGCTGTCATTCATCATGTTAGACATCCCTTCCTCATTTAAATCATATGCAAACTTGATAAGCATCCATTGATGCCATTATCCAAAACATCTATAAAAACACTAAATTGTAGAGTGTTAAAGGTAGATCCCTGGAATGTTACACTAAGAATCTTCCATCCAGGTTACTGTTGATCCATTAATGACTGGTTATTCATTTGATTTAGTTGTTCAACCTGCCAAATTCACTTAAATCTGCTTCACATGTGTTTACCGCGTATAGTTTAACATGAGCAACTTTCCTTAATACTTTGTTGAAACTCAGGTATACTGTGCCAATGTATCCTCAAGACTCTTTTTCTATTCTCTCTTTACATGTTTTCTTGGTAGCATTATCAGCTCCAACTGTCGTCTCTACGCAGATGACCTCCCTCAAATTTATATGTACAGACAATTTTTCTCTTGACCTCCAATCTTACATCAACTGCTCATGCTCTATATGTCTCTACAAGGATAGTCTTTAGTCATCTCATATTCAACAAATGGACAAAGTGATGTAAAAAAAGAAATATATCACTAAAAATCTATTTTTTAAAGGAATATTGGTCTTAAAAACAGAACTTTGCCTCTAAGAAAAGTTATTGATAATTATCTGAGTATGGTGATTTCCTTAGGACAATTTAACCCTCTCTACTCCTCCTGCTCAATTCTGGCTCAATTTGTGGACTATATCACCTAGTCCAGACATTGATACCCACAGATAAGTCTAATAAATTGTCTAAATAAGTGCATGTCATAAATGGGGAAATAAACAATAAATTTGTTTTTTTGCCTGTAGGAGATTATGTAATGTCAAGGGTGGTCACTGAAAAATCCATATCTGTTTTTTGCTGTAGCTGTCCCCCTATTGCTGCTCATATCTCCATCTTGGAAGCCTTCTACTTCTTAGGATCCTTCTTAGAATCCACTTCTTAGGATCCTTCCTTTCTTATTTTCAGTTTCAACATTCACTTCTACAAGATTTTGACATTCTTCTCCTCATTGGCTTTTTGGACCTCTTTTGCCATTTGGGTTAGTCTTTTTTAAAGGTGTGATTTTCTTCAGCATTTTGAGGGTCTCCTTTAGCTAGCTGGTGACTTGTTTTTCGTAATTTTCTTGTATCCCTCTCATTTCTTTTCCCAATTTTTCCTTTAATTCTCTTTTTCACACCAGAACCATGACCAAGGTTCCTGTTCATTACCCATTCCAAATTTACAAGCATTATAGAACAGGACAGGATAAGAGTGGGCCTAAAATCCTGAGGCACAATAAAAGAGAAAGTCAGCTTCAAAACACTTCAATGCAGATTTTTCAAGGAAATGACAAAAACTACAACATATCACTGAAAGTTAGAAAACTTAGCACCTGTTAAATACCTAGCAAAATGTGAACTGGTGTGTAGACTTATGTGTCAGTTTATTTCATGGATTGGCAAATGACAAATCCTCATGTTAAATACAGTCAGGGAGCCAAGGGGTAGAATGGATTTTAGCACGGTGATTTTATTCAGCAGTGTGGCTAACCTTCTGTACTAAATACAGATACTCAGTTTAATTGTAATAAAGGTCTAGAGAGTTGTCTGGGGGCATTAGGAGATTAACAACTTCCCTAGGGTCATACAGCCAACATTTCTCAGAGAAAGATTCTAAACCAGTGTCTTTCTGCTTCCAAGGTCAGGCCTCTTATAAAAACTGTATCTGCAATGTTACACAATTGAAACAATAGTTATAGTGTTTTCCAAGTTCAAAAATGTTGAGCATAATGTAGTCTTAACTTACAAATAGAACTGACTTAATCCTATTCCATATCTTACTACTTCCTTTCTCTTTTTAATACTTTATCTGATATCCACTTACAAAACAATATGATGAAACATCAGAACTTATCAGGTTAATAAAGGGTAAATCCAAAGATACTTTCTTAGCTTTAAGCTCATAAATTCTGTAATAATAAAAAGGGAACAGATTTTTTATTGTTATTTTCCAGGGATAACTTTAGGGTTTTGTGTTTTGTTTTGTTTTGTTTTCAGCTGCTGCATATAACATGATTCTTTGGATTTGAACTAGATTTTCTTTAACTATATCTTATTTTTTTTCATTTTTATTGATTTAATTCTAAAAAATATATTAATAGACCCTTGGGTTCTCTAAACATTTAATTTTCTTTCCATTTGTTTCTCTCTACAATAAACTCTCCAAACCCTCCCATTGAGATGAAGTCTCTAGCAAATACATTTAAGCATGGATTTATTTAGTTTGAAGTTTTCCATTTGTTCATATGCCAGAACTCTTAATTTCAGTTGTCTTGTAAATATTCATCAACATCTGAAGTCCCTATATGAGAGTATTCAAATGAAATTAATCCTCACATAGCTTCTGTCTCCCCAACTCTTCATCTCTCTCTGTTTCTCTTTGTGTCTGTCTTTCTGTCTCTCTCTGTTTTTCTCACAAAGGAGGCCCAGAGAATATAACTGACTGGTCCAAGGTAATAAGTAGCAGAGATAGATTTGAACACAGTTCTTCTGACTTCAGTTTCAGTAGTCTTTCTACTCTCTACATTACCACTTCTAAAAAAAAGATCATAAAAGTCAGTTAATCCTTTCTCATATTTTATAGATGGGGAAACTGAGGTCCACAGAGGCCAAGTGCATTTCTTAAAGTCACATAAAAAGCAAGGAGCAAAGCTAAGATTTCACTAAAATCTTTTCTCTAACAGTATAAGTGGCCATCTTGGAGCTTAGAATGCTATTCTCTCAGCTCCTAGTTTATTACTTTTTAACATTTGCTATTAATTTTAATGAAAATGATTGAATGTGATAGTCACTAAATGTTTCGGAAAATTTCCAACCTATGTTAATACTTAATTGGAATGCGCCTGAGGCACTTAACATATATTAGCCTCACACTGATGGCTGTTTGGTTTTGCATAGGACTAAGAAAAATTGTAAATAACAGCATTGCCTTTGGGCAGTGACTCTGGAAGGTACAAATCTAAGGTTAATGAAAATGACCCATATATAGAAATGTTATTCTCAAAAGAAAAAAGAACAGCTTATTTGTTAGTCATGGAAAAATAAACAACATTTAAAATGTTCTAAAAATACTTAATAAAAAATATCCTATTCCTCCCCTATTTTTCAGTGTCTTAACCTTTTTGTTTCAGTTTCATGCTGGAAATTCAGTTATCTGCACCTTATTTTGTTCAGATTTCTAGCTGTAATAGGTTCATCTCTTGCCCTTCAGCCTCCAAAAGCTGAATCAGTTTCCCAGGGGAAACAGCTTCACAGCTTAGAAAAGGACCAAAGGACTTTTGCCCTCAGGCTTATGCCCTTTCTTTTCCCTTATTGTCTAAACCCGCATTGATTTTACCATAAGGTATCATGTCAAACATATTAGCCTATGTGTCTTGAACTTTTTTGATCCCTGAGTTCCTTTTGGTTCCTAGAATTCAGAGATCTGATGAACCAAAAACCTAATTATCTTTTCTCTCTTCTGCTAAGCTGATGCTTTGTCTTGATGTCTGTTTCCAGTACCCACATGCTTGTTTCCCAGGTATATGGGATGTTCGGGGAGGATTAGCATCTCTGTTGTGAGAGTTCGCAAAGCCCTTTTCAGGGCTGCTTATTCAACTTGGGTGTTCGGCTGTCACTCAATTGTCACCTGTGTCTCCAAGAAGGTATAGCATGTTCAGCAGCCACACTCCAGTAAAACTAACTCATCTGACAAGGCTAAATGAAGTTTAGAGTCATCGACAGGCCTCAAACCCATCAGTGAGTTAAGGGATCTGAAGACTTCCCCAGCAGAATGGGCAGATGAGAACAATTTGTTCAGGTGACCATGAAAACAGCAAACACAGGTGCTGTAGAATGCATAGAGTTTGGTCAGACTTTGAAGATACCAAGGTCATCTACTGCATCCAGGGTTATTGCCAGTCACACTGACTTTTGATCTTAACAATGGACTTTGATGACTCTGAAAAGAGAATGAGACTGAAGAGACCGTGCAATTCTGCCTCAGTTAAATCCAAATTATGCACAAGTCAAGACATCACCCGTCATCCACTATTTTACCTCAACATCATGATGTCATTGGTTCTCTTCACAAAGGAAGTATAAACAACAACAACAAGCATACTAAAGTCAGGAGGTAGTTGTGGAGACATGACAGGTGGGTGGGACTTCCTAAATAGCCCCTGGGTAAAGGCATCTGTGGGTACCTAGATTCAAGTTAGGCTGTAACTGTCTTTAAGGGCCACAGTGCTTTACAAGTGGAAGACTGGGAGCTTACTTGAGAGTTCAGGGAGTGTAGTGGGGTATCATAGGGCATAGAGGATTAATGGTAAACATGATGACTTTGAGCAACTCTACCTTACTTACATCCAATTCATGATGTTTGTGGTCCTCTTCAAAAACGCAGGACAACAATATAACCTATTTCCCATCTAACCCTATCTCTATAAATGATATATTACAAAAGAATGTTATCTGGAGTTCATTTACCAATCAAAAGATTGGTAAACTCCTTTAAGGCTAATCCTACAGTGGTAAAAACTTTAGACAGATGCATACTGTCACAGATCGAGTGGCATTTAAGATTTCTAACCTAACTCTTCACTAAAGTTTCACAGGTCTTTGTCTTCCCTGATTCTCTATACAATATTTAGAGCCCTAAGTTCTTTCCATTGAGAATAGTATCATCTGTCCTAAAACATTCTCAAGCCAATCAGTATGATACCCAGTTCAGTCTCAGACAATCAGGAACACTGATGGAACAGAAGGCTTTCAAGTGTTTTGTCCACATTTCTATAAAAACACTGAACTATCTCCCCTTCCTCAATCAAGAGAAAGATAGGAATCGGAATAAATAGTGCTCTTGACGTGTTTAAAAAAAGAAATAAATATTTTAATTCATGAATAACCCTGAAAGTTCACAAAAGATAAATCGTCATGCTTATGCAATATTAGTAGATTGGAAGCAAATAAATGTCCTGATTTTCAAAAAAGGAGGAAGATGGACAGTTTTCAAACTATTGCCTATTGAGCATGATTTCAATTCCTAGAAGAAATCAAATGTGTATTATAAAAATGATGGACTGTGGTCATTTAGAAAGGGAACTGATGATCACTAAAAGCTATCATTGCTGCATTTGAAATAGTTCATGCCAAAGATGACAAAAGAGGGGAAAAAAATCAATGTTGGAGGGGCTGTTGGGAAAAGGGAACACTATTATCCCACTGGTATACCTATGAATTGGCCCAACTAATCTAGAAAGCAGTTTAGAAATACTATAAAAGCTGAATGTGGTGGTAAATGCTTGTAACTCCTGCTACTGGGTAAGCTGAGGCTACTGAATCACATAATCTCTAGAGTTCGTAGCTACAGCTGATCAGACATCTGCACTAAATCAGGCACCAATATGGAAAGTCCTGAGGAGCAAGGGGACAACTAGCTTAGGTTGGTCGTGTCAAGCACCTGTGTTAGTCAGCAATGGGAATGGGCTTGTAAGTGTCAGTCACATTCAGAATCTTGGAGAGATAGGGAGACCAAGTCTCAAGGGAAAAAAAATGCTGAAGCAAAGAAATGAGTTGGAGGAGTGATTATCATCATAAAGGCAAAGTTATATATTATTTCATGGTTTATTTTCCCATCAGATATTCCAACACTAATTTTAAATATTTTGTACAAGAGTCATCATAAAATGATATTGCAATCTTTGTACCAATGTAGTTTGCTGAGGACAAATTAGTAAAGAAATTTTATGAAGAACTTAACATCTACTACCATTGCTTCCACTCTACACCATAGGTAGGTAAAAATGTCACTAAGGAAACCAAGATGAGGAAAATCAGCTATGTTTGTTCAAATATATGGAGAGAAGATCCTTACTGGAAGAGACACAACTTCAGGACATTGAGGTAGACCAACATACAAGATAATGGAAAAAGTGGAAGATACAAAAGGGATAGAAAAAAATATGAGAACTTACTAATACTGAAAAAGTACTATTAATAACAATTTATTCATTAATTAATTAATAAAAATTAATACTAAAAAAATCACATAGCTCTAGAAAACCATCAGTGACTACTGATCTATATTCTTATTCTCCTATATATAGCGTAGGATCATTTATACAAAAAATGAAGGGCATTCTCAACAAGAATATGTTAGAAGCAATTAAGTTTTTTCAAGAGGAATTTAATAGTGGACTTCATCTTCATTATTTCACAAATAACTGAATGATATAATGAATATAATATGTCATTGGGCTTATTGTTTGTTCATGATTTTTTAAAGCATATGATTGAGAAGAACAAAATGTTGCCTTACAAGCTATTTTATAACAAGGTGTCTCTCATCCATACATAAAAATTATTATTCCTCATTATATACAATTACAGAAATAACCCTTTTAAATGACTCTTTGATAATAAACTTCAGGGAAGACATCAAACAGAGGGATATATGCTCACTAAAGGGATTTGCCACTATCATGGAAGAGGTCCATCCTGAAGTTCATTTACAGAGGAATTTACTGTAAGGTCTTCCAGATATTCTTATTTGCTGATGATCTTGTTCTGATAACAGTGATGATAAGGACTTAATAAGTATTTTTTGGTTGATTGATTGTTTCTAGCCCCTAAACATTGAAGAACCTCCTGAAAGAGATCTGTTAGGATTGTGGTCTGTTCATCCATTACAGGAAAGAATATGAAGAATGTTTATTGCCTTATTTTAACATGTATTAGCATGGATACCCTATAGACTTTTTCCTTCAGAATACATAATTGTAATGTTGATATGATTAAAGATCTTCCCTGCCCATTCAATAGGGCCTTTACTTATTGGGTGCGAAGTCCAAGGCCCATACCCTTTTGCTATTTAGGTCAGGAGAGGTGTGAAACCCTCAGGGCCCTAAGGAAATGTGCTAAGACCAGAGCCAATTGTATGTACACTAAGTTCTAGACAATCAGACATTAGCCAAGACTGTATATAAAGAGAGAACAGAGTGTGAAAGAAGCAGAACTGAGAGCAGCAGAATTGAGAAGCAGACGTCAAGAAGACATTGAGGCAGAGAGAGAGCCAGCATTGAGAGAGACTGCAAAGTGGAGGGTGCAGACAAAAGAGTTGAGATCAAAGAGCTGAGAATCTACAGCTTCCAGAGATTAGAGAACTGAGAATCCAGAGTATCCAGGAGATGGCAAGGACTCTGAGAACTGCAGGGGCTTTCATAATTGAAGGAAAGGATGCAGGGAAGCAAACAGTTAGAATTCGTGAGTGATTGTTTACAGAAGGCCCTAGCAGGGGGGTAAGTTATAGAATGACTTGGTTCCTTGCTATAATGCTGTGTTATAATTTCCTTGTTGCTACATTGAGGTGGGCTTACTGGTTTTGGAATATAATTACTGCTATATCAAATTGGAGTCATTGGTCTTGGGATTGGATCCTCTGGTGTTTAAATAAATGTTATACTTCCTTTGCCTTCTGCCTAGAGAGTTTTTTATACTTTGAGTCTGAGCCATAGAGGCATGTTCATGATCATCCTCCAGGTCATGAATCTTGCCTTACTGTTTCAATGATATATCTTGAACACAGAGTGTAGATTTATATGCTTGATGCAAAGTTGAACAGGGAAAGCAAAGCAGCCTGGATTGCCTTCAGAACAGTGGGAAGCTTATTCACATATAAAGCATAGCTTTCCTTGCTTTGTGCCTTGGCCAATGGTTATTATCAAAGGATCACTGAATGCATTTCTGTATTTGTATTGTGTAAAAAATATTCAATGATTTTTATGTACACAAAGTTCCCAAATTTCCTGTGAAAGCAAAAGCTCATCTTTTTTTAGTTTAAAACTCAGATTCTTTGGGTATTGCAATACACTGGTGATACATGGATTATAATTTCCTCCAAAGAATTAAAAATGAGTTTTGCAAAGAAAGTGATACAAAGGTACATAGTGAGTATGAACATTACCAACAAGGAACTGAATAAGAACAGGACTAAAAGACACCAAGAAATTATATGGTAGGAAGAGAAGAGGGCTTGGTCATATTTCAAGAATGAAGAATAAAAGGTAAATAGCTATAATGCTCTGTTGCTACCTTTATAATGTCAAGAAGAAGTAAAAAAGACCTTCTACTTTTCCAATGTTCTTATTCTTTAATACAGTCCACTGCCCACTCATCTACTCCACCATAATCAAATTCAATGACACCGATCTTGTTGTTCCTCAAATGAAACACTTCATCTCTGAACTCAGAGGACTCTCTGGACACTGGCTGTCCCCCATGCCTGGAATCCTCTCCTTCCTTGTCTCTTCCTCCTGGCTTCCATGACTTCCTTCAAATTCCAGCTCTAATCTCATCTACAAGAAATCTTTCCTAATCCTACTTTAATGAAAGTTCCTTCTCTCTATTGATTATCTCCAATTTATCCCACATATACTATGTTTGTACACAGTTATTTGCATGTTATCTCTTCCATTAGATTTATGATTTATTGAAACATAGCTCTAGAAAATCAGACTTTAATGAAGCCCACTGTGATTCAAATGGAGCTACTTGACTATGCCTTTAAATACAAATCAGTCTGACTCTCACTGATTTGCTCATTGTCTCACAGTGAGTATATATAGCAATTGTTTCTGTTCTGGCAAGAAGCTCTGAGGATCTTCCCCCGCTGAATGATTCTTTTGTGAAGCCAAAGTAGACCATCTTTGACCTCAGTTCTTACCTAGCCTTTAACTACTGAATAGGTGTTGCTTCAGACAAACTGGAACCTAGGAAAGACCTTAGTTTAAAAAGGCGTGGGTCTCCCACTGCATCCTGCACCATCACCAGTCATCCTGACATATGTCTTGCTGCTGGAGGAGATAGTGAGACTGTTTTCTAATCTCAGTTCTGCTAAATACTAGATGTGTGACTTGAGAAACTCATTTAACCTCTCTAAGGCTTCAGTTTCCTTATCTATGAAATGAGGAGGCAGCACAAGATCAGACTTTTTAGTTTTGTGATTCAGTAATATGGGATGATGCTAATAAAGTGAATAAAATATTCAAACCCTTTGAAACTGAGATCCTACTGTTTATCATATACCCCAAGTTGGTCAATGAATAAATAAAAGTCTAATGAATACGCACACACATACATGTATATTATATGTAATATACACATACACATATATAGAGTAACACTTTTTTTTTAAGTAGCAAAGAACATCTATCCATTTAGGGATGGCAAAACAAACTGTAGTACAAAAAACGTAATGAAATATATTACTTCATTCTAAGAACTGATGAATACAAAAATAAAGTATAAGAAGACTCATGTAAACTCATACTATGAGAAGTAAGTACAATCAGGAAACAGTATACACAATTATTGCAGCAATGCAAATGAGAAGAACAACAAAAACAAAAATTCAAAACTAAATTATAGGGTCATTTTAGTAATAAAAATTGCCCCCAAAGGAGATGTAAGAATGATCTTCTATCTCTTTGTAGAAGTGGGCAGCTCTGTGGGTAGAACACAACATAAACAGTACTATTCAATTAATATGTTGATTAGTTTTGCTAAACAGCTTCCCTCCCACCCCTTTCCTTTTTATCTATTGTAAAAGGTAGCTCTCAGGTAGGGAATGGGGAGGGATATATTGAAAAATGAAGATGATATTTAAAATTATTTAATAATATTTAAGAAATAATAATTTAATAAAATATTTTAAAGGAGCTTCATTATTGACCAGTGATGGCCAAGGCCACTGAAGGTATCAGTTCCCTATAACCTCCTTAGAGCCCAAAGTAGACAACTTATCCTCTTTGCCATCTTGTCCCAAGATCTGCATACATAAATGGCAGAGTGGAGAGACTACTGGGCCTGATTTCAGGAAGGTTTAAGTTCAAATCTAGCTTCAGAGACTTATTAGCTGTGTGACCCTGGGCAAGTCACTTAACCCTGTTTGCCTCCGTTTCTTCAACTCCACAATGGGGATAATAACAGCACCTACCTCACAGGATTGTTGTAAAGATTAAAGGAGATAATATCTGTAAAGTGCTTTACACAATGTCTGACACATAGGAGTGCTTAATATGTTTAATAAATGCTTGTTCCCTATATTCTTCCCAGTATGGCATTTTAACGTCTTAATAAATTGATACTGAATGTTCTCCTAATCAACAAGTACTCATTAAATACTTACTATTTGTCAGGCACTGTGATAGGCACTGGAGATACAAATATGAAAAATCAACTCATTTCTGTCCTCACAGAATTGACTCTGCTTCTCCCAAATTGCTGAATTCATTATCTTTTATCAAACCAAGAAGTATTTGTTGAATGTCCGCGGAGACATAGCAATGTACTAGGCATTTAGAATACATGTAATACAATGAATATAAACTTAGCTTAGTGGAGTTTGTGATCTAATAAAAATGAATGACCAATATAATATGCCTTTTAGGCATCATTTTTTTGTGTGTACCATATTGTTCAATATACCACCTTTGATATTTGCTGTGACTAAGATTTTTTTTCCCTTCCAAAAGCTCCATTTGTCAATGGTAGTTTGTGTGGGAAAGTTCATCCTTCCTGTTTACATCTCACTACAGAATATGGAGGTAGAGAAAAGAGACTTTAATCACCATCCTGTGACCTTATCACTTCCTTTTTGCCTATGTGCTAATTAAAAGCTTCAGTTTCCAAAATCATTTGTTTAAGAAAATTAGTAGTTTCTGAAAAGCATGGGAGTTAATGGACAAGAAACTATATTACTTCTTCACTCCCAAATAAGGGAACTATGAATATGCTAAGAATATTAACTGCCAAGGTCTATGCACATTAATGCAACCTAGAGATGGCATAATTAGGAACTTTTTAAGATTAAGTTCTGATACCGTGGTGTTATGTTCTTAGGAGGTAAGTTTCATTCCTCTAGGGAGGAAACTGATATTCCTTTGTACCTCCTTCTGCCTATGGGAAGATATTTATTCAGCAAAAATAGACCTCTCTTTCAAGCATTCCTCCACAGGGAACACATAAAGAATAGCAGATCAATTTCGACACTATGTAGCAATAAGGTATGGATGGGATACGATAAAATATAGCTGTGAAACTTATGAACACTAGGCCATAATCTGAAGAAAAAGCAAATGTTAGGAAAAAAAGAATAAAAATTTTCTCAAATAAAAGAATACCTCATAACACTGTGTTGGTATTACTTCTGGCAAATTTCAATATAAATACATTTGGAAAGTGTAATGGATCTGAACACTTTTCAGCAAACTAGAAAGTTGGCATCATATGATCCATACCCACAAAGCTAATATCATATGATCCAGCCAAGAGACATTTATTGAATAGAAGAACTAGGTGATATAATGGATAGAGACTTGGAGCAAGGAAAATCTATGTTCAAGTTTTGTCACAGATGTTTGATAGCAGGGTTGACCTGTGCAAGTCACTTAATTTCTATGAGCCTCACTTTCCTCATCTATAAAATTGGAATAAAAATAATAGTGCCTACTTTGAAGGGTTATTATAAGGATTAAATCAGATAATACATATAAAGCAGTGGGCACAATATTAAAACAACATATCCATGTTAGTTATGTTCTTTACCATTTGCTTGTGTTGTAGTGGTCTATATTTACTAAGTGACTTGTATTAGTTATAGGTGTTCCCATGCCCTCAAGTATCATATAAAGTCCTGGCATTTTCCCACTCAAAGTAGACTTACCTAGATCCATGATGGTGAGTGATGTGTTATACCATTAACTACTATTACTACCACTTTAGCTCTTGTTAACATTATAGTCTGTGTGTAGTATATAGTACATAGTATGCCTATAATCCTGGCTACTGGGGAGATTTAGGCAGATAGAGCCCCTGTGCTTCCAGCCTTATTGAGATAGGAAGAATCAATTTTTAAAAGCAACGGTTTTTAACTAACTAATAACTAAGATTACTGGACTATGGTGGACATGTTGATTTTAGCAAAGGCTCTTGATTGGAGAGAAATCTATATATAATAATGCTAGTGCAGCTTCCTCTACTTACAGTGTTGAAACTCTTCATTAAATACACAACGCAAATCTTTCCTTCGACAAGCATTTATTAAGTACCTACTAGATTCCAGGCACTGGGCTAGGTGTTGGGATACAAAGAAAAAGAATGAACAATCTCTCCCGTAAAGGAACTTATGTCCTACTATGGGAATGCAACATGTACTGAGATAAAGTGAAGACAAATTAACACAAAATAATTTTAAGGCAAAGTAGGCTCTGAGTAACTGGAGAAATCAGTAAAAGGAGCACTTGATATGGTCTTGAAGAAAGTTAGGGATTTTGAGAGCTGGCTTATGAAGAGATATTCTGACAAGCATTGTTGGGGTCCCTCTTACCCCAAACTCCCAGGCCTTTGTCCAGCATAGGCTTGATCTCGTGGGTAATGAACGAGGTGGGAGGCATGATGGTGATAAGCAGCTCCGATTTATTTCAGGTTAATAGCAATCTTTTATAGCTTTGATTAGGTAGCAAAAGGGCCAGCTGGGTCCCGCCTACTCTCTGCCTACTCTCCTCCCCTTTCCTTCCTGCGCTCTCCCCATGATTCACCTGTGCACAGGTAAATCCGGAAAAGAACCTGGCACCACGTTGCCAACAAGGGCGAGACCCTCCTGACTCCATCTTGTCCCACCCATACTTCAGAGCCCTGAGTTTACCTCAGCAGGCCCTGGGCCCAGAGGTCCAGCGATGGTAAAGGTCGGCTCTAACTCACCCCGTTACAAAGCATAACTATTATTATTCTCATTTTACAGATGAAACTAAGGCTGACAAAAGTTAAGTGACTTGCCTAAGACAACCTTGTTATCTAGCATCTGAGACAAAATTTGACTCAGGTTTTTCTTATTTCAAGTCTTGCTTTCTATCCATTAAGTCACTTAGTTCTTCTACTCAATGATGATGAATATTCTGTCATGGAAATAATGCCTTTGCATAGGCTGCAAGTAGTAAGACTATAGCAAGTAAGTCAGTTTGACTGGAAGATAGAATTTGTGAGGAAGCATTACATGTATGTAATCAATCTACAAAGATACAATTGAGCTTATGGCAGTAAGGCAAAATTCATGACCTCAGAGTGGGCCATGGACATGCTGAGTGGTTCAGAATCTCAAAGTATAAGGAATTCTCTAGGTAGAAGGCACAGGAAGTGTGACATTTATTTAGACTGCAGAGGATCAGAACCAGGGACCAATGTCCCCAATTTGATATTGTGGCAATAATTTTCCAAAACCAGTAAGCCCACTTCAGCATAGCAACAAGGAAATTACGAGAAAATACAGCAGGAAACTCAGCCATGCTTGTAACTTCCTCTCCCTGATAGGACCTAGGGCCTTCCTAAAAAAAAAGATCACTCGCAAATCCTAACTCTCCACTCAGCACTCTCTCCTGCAGCTCTGCTGTCTCCAAGTTCCTAGATCTCTGCAACACTCTCTTGTTCAGCACTCTCTGCTCTGCACTCTCTCAACGTTGGCTCTCTGATTCTGAATCCTGCCGCTCTCCGCTGCTCCCAGTCCTGCTGCTCCCTGTTCTGCCGCTCTCAGTTCTGCTGCTTCAAGTCCTGCTGCTCCCAGTTCTGTTGTTCCCAGCTCTAGGCTCTCTTTTATACAATCCTTGTCCTCATCTGATTGACTAGAACTCAGTGCACATACCACTGGCTCTGGTCTTAGCAACCTTGTTAGGCCCCTGAGGGCTTCACACCCACATCTGCTTAGTACCTAGTCTCAAGAGGGCTTGAGACTTACTTACAAACAGATATAATCAGGCCTTCCCACCTAGGTTCACCTGAGGCTATTTGTGGGGAAGACTTTGATGAGATTAATATTACAGAGCTCAACCAGGAAGGAATTTAAATGCCAGTCAGAGCAATTTATATTCCATTCTTGAGGAAATAGAGCTAAAGCTTCTTGAGCTAGAGAGTGAAATAGTCAAACCTGTAGTTTTGTTGTGGTGGTTGTTGTTGAATCATTTGTCAGTCCTGACTTCATTCAGGGTTTTCTTGGCCGGGACACTAGAGTGGTTTGTCATTTCCTTCTCCAGCTAATTTTAAAGACAAGGAACTGAGGCAAACAGGGTTAAAGTGACTTGCCCGGGGTCACATAGCTTGTAAAAGTCTGAGGCTGGATTTGAACTCAGGACTTCCTGAGTTATATGACAACTAGGTGGCCTAGTGGATAGAGCACTAGAGCTGGAGTCAAGAGAATCTGAGTTCAAATCCAGCCTCAGATACTTACAATCTGTGTGATCCTAGGCAATTCACTTAACCCAATTTGTCTCTGTTTCCTCATCTGTAAAATGAGGTGGAGAAGGAAATGACAAATACTCTAGTATCTTTGCCAAGAAAACCTCAAATCAGGTCACAGAGACTCACAGAGAGTCTGACACAACCCAAACAATTCAACAATTTCCTGACTCCAGGCCTGGAGCTAACCTCTTTGCCACCTAACTGCCCCAATTTACACTTTAGGAATGCCCATTTTGTAACCACATGGAGAATTGATTGAAAAAAGGAGAGACTAAGAGGGATAGGCTAATTAGAAAACTAATACAATAGTCTAGATGAGAATGGATGAGAGCCTAAACCAGGTTGGTGGCCCTGGAATTAGAGAGAAGGTAACCCATACATGGAATGTTGAAGAAAAATAAGTTTTAAGACTTGGTAAATTAAATGGAAATGGGGAGGAAGTGAGGGGAATGGAAGAGTCAAGAATTATTCCATGGAAACTAATCTGAGTAATTGGGAGAATGATGTATTATTGACAGAAATAGAGAAGTTAAGAAGTCAAATGGGTCTAGTGGAATAGATATTGGGTTCTGTTTAGTCATGTTGAGTTTGAGATGTCTATGGGACATCTAATGCCAGAGTTAGAATTTTTGCCTTCTCAGATAAGTAAGTGCATATGCTAACTTGGAAACATCAACATAGTTTAAAGCTGTATATGTATTACCATTTCCACTGCCTTGCCATACAAGTGATCCCTACAGCCATTTGTTGAATGATGTTAAATTAAGATTTTCCCTCATTGTTAAGCATATCTCTGAACTGTTTTATAACTTTAATATGGCCCACAATTAAATAAATCTCCCTCATCAACTTAAGGAAGAAAATGTAAGCTGGCTGAGATATTACTCACATCCCCTTAATGAGGGATAGTAACAAACACTAATGCCAGGTTGATCTCTTCTCAGAAACAGCAGAAATAGCAGCAGCTTTATCTTCCTGAGAGAGGAAGAAGGTTTTCAATGCTCCAAAGCTTCTCTATTTGCTAAAGAATTAAAAAAAAATCCCTTACAACCAAGCTCTGTGATTACTCCTGTTCCAAATTTATCTCTCAAAATGTAAAATAAAGACTCTTTCACCAATCATAATCCATTGGTCTATGCCTTTGAGCATTTGGGACTCATCAAATGCTTCCTCCAAACTAATGAGTTAGCAAAAATACACACTGAGTTCTGGAAGATAAACAACATGATGGTACTCCCAAGACCTTTCAGAAACTAGCTCTGCAATCTATATCACCTCAGCATCAATGAAAATGGTAATTTCCATCACAACATGAATCTATTGTTAATTATTCTGCAGTGCTCAGTTTAACTTTAATTTCTATCATTGTCAGTGAATTTTAAATCTGGGGTTGAAGCAGAAAATGTCCTTTGTTTATATATGAAATAGTGATCATTATGTCCACTGATGAAATCAAATCATGACAAATTATAAGGTCAGGGGTTCCTGACAGAGCTACAATCAGAAAATCTAAGGTAGATATTTGTACTTTCAAATCAAACTATCAAATATTTTTGTTGACTCTGAAAAATTAAATAAGGTCATAAAGGGGAAAAGAATCGTAGTTTTATCAAATCCTTCTGTTATTTGGAATGTGTCTTACTCTCCTATTACCTGAATCATAATGTTCTCAGATATTCATCCAGTAATAATAATTGATTTTGGGAGTGCTTTAATTGCATTTCATGAATGACCTCACACCCCAATTAGAGTTCTAGAGCCTAAATGCTAACTTCCTTAGTAAAAGTGATGTTTTAGAGAAATGAGGACACTTTTTTCAGTAAGTACTATTTACAAAAAAATATGCTTTATGTTTAATTCTCCAGATTATGCTCTCAGTTCTCATTTCGCATATGTAGTATATTTCTTAAAGTCTCAAATTATGGGAAAATATTAATTCACCCAAAGGTTGCTTTCCCAATGACATCTCAGAATTCAGGATAGGAAAATAGTTGTCAATCTATCTCCTGAATGAATTATGTACTATGGAGGAATTAAAAACAGGTAGATGTTATATCTGTTCTGAAGCTTACAGACTAATGAAGTGGGCATGACAAAAACACATGAAAGAGACAAAAACAGCAGCATGAAAGCATATGAAAATGATATTAATCATAAAAGGAATGGCTAGATCTATACTTCAAAACTTCAGTGCATCTGGGGGCTCATCAGCGTAGTGTAGATGACAATCCAGCCCTACTTGCTCATCTTGTATAATTCTTGTTCATGTTCTTCCACAGAGCTATCACAAATATACCACTGTTCTGGCAGACTTCTTCATTCTCATTTTGTACCTCTTAGATGCATCAGATGTCCAGGCAACCAATAAACATTTATTAATCCCTGCTCTGTAGGAAAGATGGCCTCTAAGGACCCTTCCAGCTCTATGATGCCAGCTGCAAGGAAATGTCAATTTGCTATCTTTCCCTCTCACTGGAGGGCTCACTCCCTTTCTAGTTCTTTACATCTCTTTGTAAAGACTGGATCTCATGGGAAATATATGATCCCTTCATCTGTTTCTGTTGTACTTGAAGTCACTTATATCTATGATTCATTAGAAATCATGGAGTTCCAAGATTTGCAACTATATAGCATTACCAGTAGAACACCTGTCTTAAAAAGATGGATCTTTGTGCTTATGAGTAGTTTGAGATCATTAAAGATATTGAACATTTCCCCTGAATGTCTGTACTCTCTCAGTAACTCCAACACCTTTAATGGGTTTAAGTTTTATCTCTGTATCAATGACTCCCAAATCTATATATCCAGATAAATTCCCTCCTCAGATCTTCTGTCCCACATAACAAATTACACATTAGACATTTCAAACTAAATATGCAGGAGGCATCTCAAACTCAACTTTTCCAAAACAGCTCATTATCTTTGCACTACACCCATCCTTCCAAACTTCCAGTTTTCTACATGCAGTACCACCATCCATCTATTTTCCTAGATTTGTAACTTTGGCATTTTCTTGAAATCTTGACCCTTCAGGATATGTCCCGAACTCAGTAGCCCATATACCCAATTTTTTACCAAATGTTGCTGTTTTTACCTTCACGGACTCTCTAACATTCTCAGTACTCACATAGCTACTACCATAGATCAGGCCCTCATTACCTCCTGCCTAAATTATTTCAACAGCTTTCTCACCGGTCTTCCTGGCTCAAGTCTCTCCTCATTGAAGTCCATTCTCTAATGTCAAAATGATTTTCTTTAAGGATAGATCTAAAAATGACATTCTATTACTAAATAAACTCCAGCATTTTCCTACTGCATCTAGAATCACATGTAAACTCTTTTTTTTTAATCTTTTAAATTCCTTCATAACCTGCCCCCAACCTATCTTTCTAGCCTCATTGTATATTACTCCCACTTTGTTGCTTTACAGTCAAGGAACACTGGTTTTTTCTCTCTTCCTCACCCACAATAATCTATCACCCATCTCTATGCCTTTTCACTGGAAGAGCTTAGTGCCTAAAATGACCTCCCTCTTTACCTCTACCTCATAGATATTCACTTCCTTCAGGAACTTCAAAACTTTCCCCATCTTCTCAACTGCTAGAGCTTTCTCATCTCAGTGAAAACTAGTAACTTCCTCTCAAATTACTTTGTATTTAACTAATTTTTATTTGTTTTAATGATGTATATGCATATATGTGACTTTCATGTATATAGATATACCTATTCCATATGTGTATATAAATACATGTATATATGTGCATGTGTGCCTGTATTTTGTTGTATTCTCCATTAAAATGTAAATTCTTTGCAGGAAAATATGGCTTCTTTTTTTGTATACCTAATAAATACATTTATTGAAATATAAATTTATTTTCAGTTTTCAACATTCACTTCCACAAGATTTTGAATTTCAAATTTTCTCTCCATCTCTCCCCTCCCCCCACCCCAGGACAGCATGCATTTTGATTACCCCTTCCTCAAAGCTTCCCTCCCTTCTATTACCCCACTTCCATTTTTTCTTACCCCCTTCTCTTCTATTGTCCTGTAGGGCAGATAGATTTCTAGACCCCACTTCCCGTATATCTTATTTCCCATTTGCATGTAAAATAATTTTTAACATTAATTTTTAAAGCTTTGAGTTCCACATTTTCTCCCTTCCTCCTTCCCCATCCACCCTCATTGAGAAAGCAAGCAATCCAATATAGGTTATACATGTGTAGTCATGCAAAACACTTCCTTAACATTTATGTTGTGAAAGACTAACTATATTACCCTCTATCCTGTCCTGTCCTCCATTTATTCTATTCTGCTTTCACCTGTCCCTCCACAAAACTGTTTGCTTCTGATTGCCCCTTCCCCCAATCTGCCATCTCTTCTGTTATCTCCCCTGTCTTATCTCCTTTCCCTCTGTTTTCCTATAGGGTAAGATAGATTTCTATACCCAATTCAGTGTGTATATTATTGCCTCCTTAAGTCAAATTGGATGAAAATAAGGCTCACTTATTCCCTTTCACTTCATCCCTCTTCCTTTCTATTGTAAAAGCTTTTTCTTGCCTCTTTTATGTGGTTTACTACATTCTACTTCTCCCTTTCTCTTTCTCTCAGAACATTCCTCTCAACTGTTAATTTTATTTTGTACGTATCATCCCTTTGTATTCAGCTCACCCTGTGTCCTCTGTCTACATATATACACATACATATATACACATATGTACACACACATATACACATATATACATACATATACACACATATATGCATACATACATACACGTACACACATATACGTACATACATACACACACACACACATATATATATATATATATGTATTCCCTGTAACTACCCTAATACTGAGAAAGGTCTCTTGAGTTACAATTATCATCTTTCCATGTCAGAATATATACTTTAATAAGTCCATTATGGCTTCTCTTTCCTGTTTACCTTTTCATAATTCTCTTGATTCTTGCATTTGAAAGTCAAACTTTCTGTTCAGCTCTGGTCTTTTTAACAAGAACACTTGAAAGTCCTCTATTTCATTGAAATTCCATATTTTTCCCTAAAGTATTATATTCAATTTTTCTGGGCAGATGATTCTTGGTTTTAATCCTATCCCCTTTGACCTCTGGAATATCATATTCCAAGCACTTCAGTCTCTTAATGTAGAAACTGCTAAATCTTGTGTCATCTTGATTGAGTTTCCACAATACTTGAATTGTTTCTTTCTGGCTGCTTCCAATATTTTCTCCTTGACCTGGGAACTCTGGAATTTGACTATAATATTCCTGAGAATTTTCCCTTTGGGATCTCTTTCAGGAGGCGAACAGTGAATTCTTTCCATTTCTATTTTACCCTCTGATTCTAGAATATCAGGGCAGTTTTCCTTGATAATTTCTTGAAAAATAATGTCTAACTTATTTTTTGATCATAATTTTCAGGTAGTCCAATAATTTTTAAATTATCTCTCTTGTATCTGTTTTACGGGTCAGCTGTTTTTTTTTTTCCAATGAAATATTTCACGCTGTCTTCTGTTTTTTTTTTCATTCTTTTGGTTTTGTTTTATAATGTCTTGATTTCTAATAAAATTATTAACTTTCATTTGCTCCATTCTAATTTTTAAGGAATTATTTTCATCAGTGAGCTTTTAGACCTCCTTTTCCATTTGGTCAATTCTAGTTTTCAAGGCATTCTACTCTTCATTGGCATTTTGGACCTATTTTTCCATTTGGATTAGGTGTTATTTTCTTCAGCATTTTTTTGAGTCTCCTTTAGCAACCTGTTGACTCATTTTTCATGGTTTGTTTGCATCACTATCATTTCTCTTCCCATTTTTTCCTGCACTTCTCTTACATGATTTTCAAAATCTGTTTTGAGCTCTTCCATGGTCTGAGCTCATTTCATATTTTTCTTGGAGGCTTTGGATATAAGAGCCTTGACCTTGCTGTGTTCCTCCGGCTGCATATTTTGATCTTCCTCAACAGTAAGTGTGTAAGAAAACATCTTTTCACCCAGAAAATAACCTTCTACTCTTTTCCCCCTGTTTGCTCATTTTCCCAGCCAATTGTTAGACTATTTAGCTCTTTGCTAAGTGGAGATTATACTGCCCCAAGTTTCAAGGGTTTCGTGCAACTGTTTTCAGAGATATCTCTAGGGACCTGTAAATTCTCAGTTCCTCCAAAGTAATATGATCAAAAGAGAAGTATTTACTCCTCTGCTGTCCTATGCTCTGGTCCATGAGCAACCACACAAGCACTGTCTTCTACCCTGAAACTGTGAGGAGGGTTCCCTCTCCACAGTTACCACCAGCTCCACCATGCCAGTATTCCTCCTCACCCCAGAACCACAACCCAGGACTGAGACCCAGATCAACTGCTCGCTTCTCATATCATCTGAAGGTGGAGAGCTCCAGAAGCAGCCACAATCATGGCAGTAGCTGATGCCTCTGCCCTGGGCCTGGGGCTGGGGCTGGGACTAGGGCCAGACCAGGCTCCTTTCTCACACAGGTAAGAGAGCTTTGCCACTAACCTTCAAAGCTGTCTTTGGAGTTTATGGGTTGAAAAGTCTGGCTTGTGGGTTGAGAAGTCTGGAAATTGCCTGAAGCTGCCAGTGATTTAATACCCTGAGGACTGCTCCAATCCCTTTGGCACTGGGTTGCCCTCTGCTCTGAGAACAGTGAGATAGACCTTTCCTGTAGGCCTTCCAGATTGTCTTGGGCTGGAAATCTGCTTCACTCCATCATTTTGTGGCTCTGCTGCTCTAGAATTTCTTTAGACTAATTTTTTACGGGTATTTAGGGAGGTTTGGGGGGAGAGTTCAATCAGGTCCCTGCTTCTACTCCGCCATCTTGGCTCTGCCTTGAAAATACTGTTTCATTAATTGTATTTGCATCCCAAGGGCCTAGCAGAGTATCTGGCTTAAACAAATATTTATTGGTTGATTGATTAATTGACTGAAATTCAACTCATCCTGCTCTCTTCCTCAATTCAATTATGAGTTTAGCTCATTGTCTATCTGTTATTATGTTACGTGAATGAATCGGATATTTAGCTCCCTGTCGCAGTATGAAGCTTGGTCTCATTGGAGAGGCCCTGCCATGCTGTGAAACCTGATGGAATCAGCACAATATTATCTACAAAAATTGGTATCTGGAGTAGCTCATTATCTATAAAGAATCCATCTTCCAGTTCTTCACATTGTTGGTGAATTGATGCTTTTAACATAGGAACCTCACCATTTTTTACTTCCCTGCCCTGGAAATTTTTAGTGGCTCCTTATTGCTTCTAGGATAAAATACCATCTGTTCTGTTTGGCATTAAAAGTCTTTCTCTCATAGTCTGATCCCAGTCTACTTTTTCAGTCATATTATACATTACTCTTCCTCATATTCTCTATGTTCTAGATAAATTATCTCTGCTTGCTGTTCCCTGTATATGACTTCTGATTTCTCAAGGGCTATTCAGAATGCTTGGAATGCTATTCCTCATCATTTCTGCCTCTTAGAATCCCTAGCTCTCTCTCCAGGACCCCCTATTGTTGAGGGTTTCTGTCTGCGGCTGACCAACAGTTGTCTCATGTTCCCTAGCTCTCTGCACAACTATCTTGACACTCTCTCTCCACCTCATGCCCCTGTTTCTAGTGGAACTTTGGAATTAGGAAATGCTGAGCTCTTGGGGGCTTGACTAAGACTAGAATTGGAGCACAGAAGTTTTATGTGTTTTCAGAGCTGGTAATGAAGAGTATATGAATATGACTGTCAGAGAGTATATCTGTCTGAGTATGTGCAAAAGTTACCTCTCAATAAAGAAAGTTTTCTTGATAAAAATAAGTAAATAAAAAGAAGAATATTTCAGCAGGATTTCTAGATGGATGTAATTAGAACTACTTCTGGCCAGATTACAATGGATAACAGTCAGCAATAATCATTTAGTTAAGTATTTAATATGTTCTACACACTGTGTTATGGGGACCTTACATTTTTATTAAACATAGGTATTTTTGAGTCTGTAAGTCTCCCATATTGCTGACTTACCTCCCCACACCCCCACCATACACACACAGACTCGCACATTTTTAATAACAAAAAGGAGGGGTAGCAAAAATTAGCTCTAATTTTGCTTTTGTGGCATGAGCAGAGAGAACAAATCTGAGGGAAATATCAGCTGTGCTTAACTTAATCTAGTCATAAAACAAATTTGTTGCTCCTATGTACATTCTCTTCTCACATTCTGTATGATTCTCTTCTTAACCTAGATATCCTTTCCCTAAGAACAGTGTTCTTACAAACTGGACGAAGATAAACATTAAAAGAAAAGTAAGGTTTTTTTTCCCAGAACAAAGTAGGCCATGTTTATCTAATCCTTGTGATGATGTCCTAGTAAATACAACTTCACATAAGCCAAGCTTAAAGGGAAGAGAGGCGGGGGCCAAGGAGAGGGAGGGGGAGACAGAGAGAGAGAGAGAGAGAGAGAGAGAGAGAGAGAGAGAGAGAGAGATACAGAGAGAGAGACAGAGAGACAGAGACAGAGAGAGAGACAGAGAGAGACAGAGAGAGAGAGAGACAGAGACAGAGACAAAGACAGAGACAGAGACAGAGAGAAAGAGAGAGACAGAGAGACAGAGGCAGAGAGATACACACACACTCACACAGAGAGAGACAGAGAGACAGAGAGAGACTAAGTGTTCATTGGTATTTTCTTTCATAATACTCAAAATAACAAAGAAGATATCCTGGGCAAAGGAAAAATTACTGCAATTATTTATGATAGATTGGGACTATTAATAGATAAAAATTATACCTGTTGTTTAAATGAGAATAAGGAAATATCTTCTCTGCAATTTATAGTCTTAAAGAATTACCTATAGCATTGAGAGTTTAAATGACTTAGCCAGGGTTACACAGCCAGTATATGTCTCAGGTGGGACTTGAACCAAGGTCTTCCTTGCCTCAAGGCCTGCTTTCTGTCCACAACTCCATATTTCATCTCATGGCCCATTAACTTTATATGTAACAAAAATCATGTTCTCTTGGCATAAAAGATCCTTTAAAACATTGAAAATGGGTTTTTATTTTGCTTTTATAACTCTGTATACTATGTCCTCATAAGCAAATTAATCTATATTCACTGGTAACATTTGAATTTTGTATTTTAATAAACATAAAGAAGAAATATGAAAAATTATGTCATCTCTTAACTTCACCAGGATTTCACTCTGACACACTGGTTAGGTTCTAGAAGTTCTACATTCCATATTCTTTTAGGAGAAGATGTATCAACAGTACCATAGCAGCATTATATTCAGGAGGTTGCAACTGAACTTCATCCATCTGAGTGTAGATGTGTTATTTCTGCCTATAACCAAGTTCTTTCCTAATACCTTCTATCTTTAATGTTCCACTATTTCCTTTAGGTACAATTTATTCCTTTATTAAAGCCCTATTTTCATGCCTCCTTTTAGTGAAGAGATATTCTTGGACCCTTGAAGGCTCTAACAGGAGAATCCATCCTCTGGCATATCATGACATGCTAGAAGGGCTTCAAGAATAGGGATAATGGCAGAGAAAATGCCAAATGGCTGAGACCCAAACTACTTGAGCTTGGAGACAATCACCAACCTGTTCATTGCAAGGTGAGGATCTTTTTCTCAAGCATACCAACTGTCAATAGACATCTACAAAAATGTAGAGGAATTGTGGTCTACATAAATATGGGGGACTTACCTTATAAAATCACAAATCTCTGAAGGACTGAAAGAACAAGCTAATGTCTAATTAGTGTTTTCCTTTTTCTACCACCATTCTCCTTACCTGTGTGGATGACTGCATCAACCTACTAATGAGTCAGCCTGGTTACAGTCTTTTCTCCCTCCATTAAATCTTATATCCTCCAATGAATCTTTCCCAATTAATCTCCTTAAATATCAGTTTATCTCAATGCATCCTACATGTAGATAGTCATGTCTAGGAACGCAAGTGATAAATAAGTATTTCATACTTACAGTCAGTATGAATAATAATGGAATTCTCTACTTCCATGAGATGGTACTGCAAATCTCAAACATGGTTTGATTGTGAGCAACATTTTCTCATCAGTTCTAGAATTTTTCTCTGAATCAGACAACTTCTAGAAAAATAAAATATATATCCAAGACTGGAGCATGGGAAAGAGTGCTAAGTTGTATAAGAAGATGGCATCAGTAGCAATCTTAAATGTGTTGGTGTCCAAAATAATTTTGTTTTGCAGATTCAGGTATTTCAGTGTGTGAACTTAGACACATTAGCTCTTTAAGTCAATAAATATCTTCTGCCTCTGTTGTAGACTGGAAAAACTGGAGAGGTAATGTTTCAGAAAACTCATGGGAAGCACTAGGAAGTTAACAAACCTTTGGATGAATTAGCACTAGTATCCCACAGCTGAAGAACTAATTCGGGTCTTTCATTAAATTATGGTCCCTTTATTGTAGCATGTCCTCCATCCTGTATTAATTCATATGAACTACAAAAATGTCTACAAAAATGAATCACCTGGGAATTCTAGAATATTGTTAAATGAATTATTAGTGAAAAAGTGTTGTAGAAAAGGAGTAACCAAAAAGTGTGTTCATGGCTTAATCAAGAACAATTCATACTAGACTGACATAATTTCAATTTTGGGGAATTTCTCAACTGATATGTCAGGGAAAAGCTATAGATGTATAGTTTACTTCTCTATTATTTAGTTAGCCTACAAAAAATGAGCTTACCTCCTAATACTTATATTCAACTATATAAAGCAATCATTTAATCCACTTGCAATATTCTACTGAACATTAAGCACAAAAGAAGTGTATGATAATAACCTGTTCTTTGATGATTTCTTTCCAAATTCCAAATATAAGATGACAATAATGAAAATAACATTTGTATACTATTTTATACTTTGCAAAGAACTTTATATGTTTTGTTATTTTCTAGTGGAGTTAGGTGAATTCAGAACTGGCTCCATGGCCAGATCCAGAGATTAACAATAAATGATTCAAAATTATTTTGAAAGGAAGTCTGTAGTGGAATTGCCTAGGAATCTATGCTTTTTTTTTTCTTTTTAGCATAGGCTTACATAAATGTATAGATGGTATCCTTATCACATTCTCAGCTGACTTAAAGCTAGGAGGGATAACTAAAATTTGTGTTGAGAATCAGGTTCCCAAGATAGCCAAACTGGAATGAATCTGACAATGAATATTTGACAAAGTAAAATTTAACAGAAAAAGAAGTTAACTCTGGTGTAGAGGCTAAAAAAACCAAACTTACTAGTATAAAATATGAGAGGCATGAGTAGATTATTTCTCTGAAAGGATCTGTAAAACAATGAATTTAAAGTTCAATTTAGATTAAGCTATAGCAACCTATATGTGTGTGTCTATATCTCTCCCCATATATATATATATATATATATGTATATCTATATATATATATACACACACACATATATATACATATATAATGTACAAAAACCTACACATGTGTATACACATATACCTATGGATATATTTATATATCTATACAAAGAGACATGTAGATGATAGACAGACAGGTAAATAGATAGATAGATAGATAGATAGATAGATAGATAGATAGATAGATAGATAGATAGAT
>CM053624.1:232117166-232154261 GCA_028646595.1 Phalanger gymnotis | reverse complement strand
GAGTGGGGGGGGTGGAAATGGGGAGAAAATCTGTAATTCAAACGCATGTGAAAATCAATGCTGAAAACTAAACATATTAAAAATAAATTAAAAAAAAAGTCTTGATCACATAAGAATGAATTCAATAGAAGATTTAGACATTGAATAAAATCCACCTACTTAATAATTTTTCTGAAGAGCAGTGCTAACCCTGGCATCTAAAATAATATATCAGCAGTTGTGCTATATAATATTCAATTGACAATTTCATATTTGTGTGTCCACACTGAAAGCCCTAGTCTATAATTTGTATAGCACTCAGTATGGTACCACATGCTATTTCTTCTACTTCTCCTTGTTTTTCTTCTCCTCCTCCTCTTCCTCCTCTTTTTTCTTGTCTTTCTTCTTCTCCTCCTTCTCCTTTTCCTTCTTTTCCTTCTCCTCCTCCTCCTCCTCCTCCTCCTCCTCCTCCTCCTCTTTCTTCTTCTTCTTCTTCTTCTTCTTCTTCTTCTTCTTCTTCTTCTTCTTCTTCTTCTTCTTCTATCAAAGGCAACTCTGAATAACTCATTTCCACCTACCTTGATTTTGGGAATACCTACTTACCTCAGACTGTAAGCTCTGCCTAGTATATGTCCTGGATTTTTAAAGCTAATTTCAAAGGCTACTGAGGTCTCTTTTGCCCATTCCCACGAAGGGTTTACTGAAGAATTTATCAAAGTAGTGGACCATAACTGCCTCTGCTTTATGGGAACTGTAATGAGTCTTTATGTGTTCACATAGATAATAATCTTCCATATCTGTGGAGGGAAAGAAGAGGTGACATGTGCAGTAGTTTCAGCAACACTGCATCTTTATCAGCAGTGCTATTTGAGCTTGAATTATTACTGATTTTACATATACATACATATATACACACATTTATACATATAGACATGCACATATATTGTATATATACATATATGTATATGTATATATGTGTGTGTATGTACATATGTGTCTGTATACACATATATACATATCACCTTTTTCTCGTGCAGTTTGTCTTTGATCTGTAATTTAGAGTTTTGAAAGTGCTCATAGGGCAGAATAAAGGTGCTAAACTAGGAGATAATCTTTCTGAACTAATGAATGGCCTTTTGCATTCAGCCCTGGATAACCTGGGATATAATACTCTCAGGAACATTTCAATAAGAATTCAAAAAACATTTTTTATTAAATATCAACTATTTGTTACATGTGTTTTAATTCCAGGGGTACAAAGAAGAAAGGAGGGAAAGGAAGAAAGAAAGAACAAAGGAAAGAAAGAAGAAAGAGGCAGGGAAGGAGGGAGAGAGAGAGAGAGAGAGAAAGAAAGAGAGAGAGAGAGAGAGAAAGAAAGAAAGAAAGAAAGAAAGAAAGAAAGAAAGAAAGAAAAAGAAAGAAAGAAGGAAAGAAAGAAAGAGAGAGAGAAAGAAAGAAAGGAGAGAGGGAGGAATGGAAGAAGGGAGAGAAGAAGGGAGGAAGAAAGAAAGGAAGGAAGAAAGGAGGGAGAAAGAGGGAAGGAAGGAAGATTTCTTTACTCTAAGCATCTTATATTCTGCTGGGTGGGGGCAATCAAATGTACATATGTAGTTTATAGGAGAGGATACTAGCAGTTCTGGGGCCATAAGAACAGGTTTCCTATATGAAGTTCAACTGAGACTCAAGGAAAGTCAGTGATTCCACAAGGTGGAGGTGAGGAAGGAGAGTTTTCAGACATGAGATGGAATATCGCCTACAGCGAATACTAAGTAGGTTAGTTTGACTGAAATCTACAATGCACGAAGGAGAATGGCCTAGCAAAAAAACTGAAGCCAGTTTTTGAAGGGCTTCAAAAGCTGGAGGAATTTGAATCTAACCCTAGGAAGAATAGAGAGCCATTAAATTTTCTCAAGCAGCGAATATCAGTTTGGCAGCTATATGGAGGACAGGTTGCAGAGGAGAGATACTAGACTGAGAAAATGCAATTAGGAGTCTATTATAAGAGTACACATAAGAAGGACTGAATTGTAATGGTGACTGTGTAAGTAGAAAGAAGGAGCTAGATATGTTGTGGAACTAAAATTGATAAAGCCATAGCAACTGACTTGATATGGAAGGGAAGAATGGAAATTGATGATAGTTCCAAAATTGAGAAGTTAGAGGAACTGATAGAATGGCAGAAATAAGAAAGTTAGGAAGAGAGGAAGGCTTAGGGGAAAAGATAATGAATTTTTTTTGAACATGTAGACATGACATTCCTATAGAATGCTTGTTTGGAGATATCAAATTAGTCTTTCATAGATTTTGACGTTGGAAGCTATTTTCTAGTTGAAAAGACTATCTGGTTTCTCATACTTTTACTCAGAATGAGAAACAGTCAGTGACCTTGTAAAATCACCACTGTTTCAAGATAGGCAACTTGCCCCAAAACAAGTTCTAACAATTATCCTGAGAACAACCTTGAAGAATCTACAGTTATATTAAAGTAGAAAGCGAAGCCTGCATAGTAACTTTCTTACAAAAGTTACAGAAGAGAAATAAAGAAAAAAGACTTGTTGAACTTTTAATAACAAGATAATCAATCATGATAAACACCAAAGAAAACTGCTGGTTTTAGCATTCAAGCAGAAAAGATCACAATACGTGTCTCATAAATATGGAAGAAAATTTCCAAAAATGGGGACTAAAGTGGCAGCTTCAATATGAAATAAGCAATAAACGGTTCTATTCCTTTACGTGAGGCTTGATTCAAGATTAACCTTATATCTACGGTCATTTATATGACACTGGCCTCTCCACTCATGAAATGGATTGTAGTTATACAATCTTATACAAGGTACCAGCCATTAAGTAGCCTATCATAAACATTAAAGGGAAAAAATAGTTACTATGAGAAAGGCATGGGGAAAATTAGAGTCTTAAGATATGTTGCACAAGTATTCATTCACGAAAGACATATTAAGGGTCTAGTATATTTAATGTGGCACTGTGGTATAGCAGATGGAGAGCTGGTCTTGGAGTCAGGAAGACCTAGATTCAAATTCTGCCTCTTATACTACTACCTGTATGATTCTAGGGGTTTGGGGGAGGGCTCAAACAAGTCCCTGCTTTTACTCTGCCATCTTGGTTCCATCCCACCCCCCAACCCCCCGCCCTAAGGTTCTTTCTTTCTTTCTCAAACTCTCTGGCTATTTATTCTCTCCAGCCCACAGTACAAGGGCTAATAACTTAAATATTAAGTCTGGGTAATTTCTAGGTCTGCCTAAAGGAGGGAATAGAAAGGTATCTAATTAGCATGAATCAGGTAGAGGGAACCTTTTAATTTCTTCCTTACAAAAGAAATGCTAACATAGAAAACACAAGTTTTCCTTAACAACTCATTTAACTTCTGTTTGCCTCATTTCACTCGACTATAAAATGAGAGCTGTAACAGCACCTACCTCACAGGGTTGTTGTGAAAATGACATAAGATAAATATTTTTAAGTGCTTATCACAGTACCTGGCACATTAGGTGCTACATAAATGCTTATTGCCTTCCTTTTCCCACTTAAAACAAGCAGAAGCAATAAATCACTAATCTACTTTCTCAAGAGATTGACTCTTAAAATAGTAAGATCTGATGTAATTCATGACACCAATGAACAGCATTTTATATTTCACCTCAGCTCTATACTAGCCAAATAATTCTCTCCAGGGCTATGTTTCTTGACAAGCTTTAACAACAATGTTACTAGCAGCTGTTGTGCAGGTGTAAGACCAACGACAAGACCAACAACACCAGCACATATGAGGGCTGCTAGCACAGGTTCTTTGATCTTCTTTTCTAAGGAAAGCAACTTTAAGGGGTTTATAATCTCACTTTAATTAAACATATATGTGTCATTCACTTAGTTCACCCTAAGCTTCAGAGAAAACACAAAAAGAAATTACAAGCAGAAGTTATATAAACAGAACAAATAAAACAAATCAGCAAACAAGGCTTCTGTCTGCCCAAAGCAATACATATATAGTTACCAGAGAGAGAAGTACCAACATCTAGGTTTTCAAAGCTACGGCAGGGTTGGCGGTCTCCTTAATGGCTACCCAGCGTCTCATCTGACCAAGTCACAGGAACACCCTTCCAATGACTGAGGCTCCAAAAGCAAAATGTTAACCTCAGAGTATATATACATTGCTTCATGGTCATCCCACAGAGGGTGTCACAACCATGTGACTCGAACTCATGTGACTTAGACTGTCTTGTGACTTAAGCATGTCATCAAAGACTCTTGATTAATCAAAGACTTTTGATTCAAACAAAAGCAAGAATCAATCAAAGGCACTTGATTACCTTAGTGCTGAGAAGAACTAGAACTCCAAAAGAAAAAAGAGCAAAACAAAAAGTCCCACTTTGCTTGCCATTACACAAGCCAGGTCAGAGCCTGGAATCATTTTCATGCCAATAATCATACTTCTAAGAGTTCTATATGAGATATAGGGGAGGTACCTTCTACAAAGTAGTTGACATTGCCTTTGATAAGAAACTATCTGGCAGGTCACATAAGTAAGTAGAGCATGCAAAATTTAGCTGAGACATCAAACTCTTGCTCAAAAGATTAAAGGGTTAGTGATAAGGGAGTTTCTGGCTCAGTTTTATCTCAGTTTGCTTAAGATGAGCATATTTTATAACTAACTATAGCTTCAATATTAATAGTTAGTCTGAAAATTCCAGTGATAGCTTCAGTACTTACTGAAAAGTTTATTATTTTACCTGGTATAGATCTTCCCCTTCTCCTATCTGTTGTTGATGTACAAATTTTTACCTTCTCCTTCTGTTTGTAAAATTCCATTGTGTCTATCCTACCTATATAATCAAAATTTATATAATGAAACTTAAGACTGCTGCTTGGGGTATACTGTAAGTTTATGTTCTAAGTATATAAGAGATCATTTTAAAAATGTTTCTGCCCATTGATAAATGATAGGCAGCCACACTATAAATGAACCCTGGGACAATTTTTATATCAACTGAGGATCTAGAATCTCACCAGACTGACTCCATGGCTGGACAAGTCCATCTCAGAAGTACTGTTTACTCACCTATAGTTAGAAAAGAAACACAAAGCAGTAAAAGGTATTGAGGGGCCCAAAGCTCAGGCTCAATTCATCTAGTCTTTCTCTATGAAAGAGTCAAAGGAAAATAGAGAAATGAAGGTTTTCTCTCCATTTTAAACTTGGGAAGCACCTCCACTCATCACCAATACAGGACTAATGGAGCAATGAGGCAAATGCTTCATTATCTCAAAGTACTCAAGTACTTTCATCACTAAGCCAACACACATGGCTGGCAGGAACACTCCAAGAATGCTCTATGAAATGAAATCTCCATCATATAATAAATATACTTTTGTTCTCTTAAAATAAAAGTGAGAGAGAAAAAATAAATTCCTGTTGATATTGTCCCAAATTTTGAACTAAGACTGTCGGCTTTATTTTTTAATTTGATTTCATAAGTTAATCTTTTGAAATAATAAGTTGTTAAAAAAAATCCCCATTTTCCCCCAGGGTGGAAAATAGAAAACAAAACAAAACAGCATAGCAAGTACATATAATCAAAACAAAATAAAACAAATTCCCAAATTTTCAATGTCCTGACATTTGCATCTTTAATGACTTAAATTCCTAAATGCTACACATGATAACAACTTTCCACAGGAGAGGATCAGCAAAGGAAATGAATGCAAATCTATTTACCTAAAACCTAAAATAAATCAATATTGTTACCATGTAAATCACCAGTGACAATGAAAACAAAACAAAGATGAAAAAGTTAACAATAGATCTAAAAGATAATATATTCTCTGTCTTGTCTAATCCTAATTCATGCATATCTTTATTGCTGGAGGATTCAATGCTGTGTTCAGCCACTTAGAATCCCTTGGCCTAGTTATTTGGCTACACTGAAAAAAGATAGGAATAGCCATTGGTAAACAAGAGTATTGCAGTTTGTATAAAATGTTTATGACTGTTAACAAGACTGCTAGCTTAAACATTGGAAGTTCTCTTTATAAAGTAAATGCTGAAAAGGTTTTTTTTTGTTTGTTTATTTTTAACCTAAATACTAAAAGTAAAAGAAAACCACCCTAAATATACCAGTACTAAGATCATGGGACTAGAAATTAAAATAATCTAGTAAGAAAACAGATATTTCAGTGCTTTTGAACTTCAGTGATTCCATAATGCAGTCTCTTAAATGTTCTAGCTCCAATAAACATGATTTTGTACTTTACCTCCTGCTGAAATAACTTTAAAATGCTGCACCTAAAAAGCTGCTAAAAATTACAAACTGCCACCTTAGATTCCCTGCCTACACAGGATGGCAATTAGTCCTATTTTTGAAGGACCACAAATTATCACCAAACAATTAGACACATCTCTAGGAAAACTCATCTTCTTCCCATAATAGTTCATAAATACATTGTTTTTAGAAAAAGGAAAGTAATTTGTCACTACTCAGAGTTGAGTTTCAGAATCTTCATTTACATTGTTTCTAAAAGTGAAAAGATGAAAAGTGGTACTGGTTAGATGGCAATAAATTTAATGCAGACAAAAGCAATTAAACAGGTAAAAGACTAGCTTTGTCAATAAAGTCACCTAAGGATATACTAGGCTTTATTTACTACCATCCTCACTGTACCTTCCATGTAGAATCATCTTTCATAGTCCACCACCAACCTAAAACAGAACCTGGAAAATATTTAAATAACAAATAATAAGAATAATTTCAAAATATTGTTTTATATTAAGATATTAAAGCATATGTGTATATACATATACACATATATGTATATACACACAGACATACACACACACACACACACACACACATACACACATATCCACAACTGAAATCTTCCCATCTTGTCTTAACATGGAAGTAAACTTGGGCACTTGAAGGCTATGATTGCAGAGAACAAGTGCTACCAATGTTGTAAAGTTGGCAAAGTCTGGAAAGCTGCAGTCTTTGAAAAAAAAAATCTGTCAAAATGACTCACTTAGATAACTTCAGGGAAATTTGATGTGGGAGAACTGGCCATTGGAAGATCGATTTTTATTTTATTTTATTTTTTGGCCATTGTAATTCAAGAACACCATCTACTAAGGCAAGAGTTATTGTTTATTTGTTTGTTTTGTTTTTTCCTTCTCACTTGAGGTAAGGGGATACTTTCAAAGATGAAATGAAAGACCACTAAAGTACTGAATTAAGCAGTGAAAAGCTGTTTTTTATGGAGTGTCCATGGCCTTCCACAATTTGACTTCCATCTTCCAGTCCAGCTTTTCACAGATTTTGTTTTCCATTTGTGTGAGCAATATTCTAGACAAACTGAGCTTTATTCCCCAGTCACCTTATGATCACCCCCACCCCTGCAAAAACAAAAAATAGATCATGACTTGAAGGACTTAATTCATTCAGTTCCTAGAACTTCCCAGAGGTTCTGGGGTTCTGATTGGCCAACTATACCTGTCAGGCTGCTGCAGCCATGCTTCGCTTAGCTTCCCCTCTCCTTCTTCCTCTCATCTTCTCATATATATCCTGTGAATGCCTGAGTGCCACCCATTTTTCCTCCCTATCCTCATTCCCTCCACCTCAAGCACTTTCAAGTTCTGGAAGTATAATCAAATCAATCCTAGCACTGCTACTAGAAAGGATGAGTCAATCTATTCTCCTATTGCTAGCTTTCTAAGTGAAAATAACTTCCCTGGTCATCTCTCTCTCTCTCTCTCTCTCTCTCTCTCTCTCTCTCTCTCTCTCTCTCTCTCTCTCTCTTGCTCTCTCTCTCTAGCTCTCCCTCTTCCTGTGGCAAAAAGTCACTGGCTAAAGTCAATAAACTTCGGCTCTGCACCCACATCTTCCAATAACTAGCTGCGTGAACTTTGATTTCATCAGCCTAGTTCTAAGTTTCCACATCTGTAAACTACGGGAATTAAGCTAAATGACTTCCAAGATTTCTTCCGGTTTTAAATTTTGACTATTTAAAATCCAGCAGCCAAAGATAGAAAAGGACAGACAAACATCGCCCTGATATGTTGTGAAAGACTCACTACTCCTTCCCAAGTTCTAAGAAAAGCATGGATACAGAAGACTCATGACAAATTATGAGAATAAAATATACAAATGAGACTTTCTACTTATAATATTAATGTCAGTCATTCACTAAGATTATCAAACATTTGCTGCATGGGAATCCATGTATATACCACGAATACAGAGGAGAAAAAAAAAAGTAATAACAATGGTCTCTGTTCTCCAAATAGTTTACAAGTTAATGGGGAAAGAAAACACACCTATACCAAACTCCTTTTATATGATGAATATAGTTTCAATACTTAAATGAGGGAAGCATGGAAAGATAAAGTAAGTACAGAGAACTATAGACCAATATCATTAGCATTGGTCTATTCCAAATTTTTAGCAAAAAAGATTGCAATAATATATGCATTTGTATACATATCTATGAGAATATATATACACAAATATATACGTATGTAGCTAAACATATACATATATTAATTATGACCAAATTAGATTTATATCAAGGGTGAAAGGATGGCTCAACATGAGGAAAACAATCCTACATTGCTTCTTATCACAAGTGATCCACAGTTTTTTTTTTCCTATGCCTTTGTGATTTTTGACACAATCCTATAAATCTTCTACAAAGGATTCACCAAATGCATTGGAGGCTTTAATCTTTGATATTTAATATTTCACAGACAGCAGTACGTCACTCAGATGATCCATGATCCCTCACTCCTTATTATATGATCAAGCTCCTTTTTCCAATTATTCACTTGCTTAATGATGTTTTAATGCTACTTCTTGTACATGTCTTTATTGGTAATAAACAATAGCCTCATTGCATCAAACATACATTTCTTGATTGCCCTTTGGGTTAATTTGTCATTTTATTCTTCAAAGATCATTGGAATCCATAACCTGGAACCATGCAGCATTTCCAGGAGAATACTGGTGTTAAGAAAGATAGATTATTATGTCAGAGAGCAGCTTGTACCACTGAAAAGGCTACATCATTTCCCAAAGGCAATATAATCCACCTTCCTCCAATTATTTCATTGTTAGTTCAGTTTATTGCTCATCTGCAGTGCTTGTTGAATATATACTTACTGATGGATTAATGGGCAATCAATTCAAATACGCTTCATAATTTTAACAATATATATTCTACGTCTGTTTTTTTTGTCCTGTGCAGATTACTAGTCCAACACTTTTGAGTGACTATGAATTCATTTGAGGAGACCTTATGATATTCTAGGTTTTGACATAATCAGTACAATGTTATCCATAAGCATGAGCATTTGGAGGACTTTCAAAATTGTGTCACTGAGTACAGAGGTACAGGATGGGTAGGAATGGGCTGCACTACATTACAAATAATTATGCAGAAGTGATGAAAGAATGTTTTCAGATAAATGTATGCTTCCAAATAAAAATGGGCTAGTTAGGTACTGAGAACAAAAGAAAAACAGTAAATAGTAGATGTGCTCCATCAATGTATTCTTGAAATGTTGAGAGTGAAGAGTCACAGCATATTGAGTTAGTCTCCTTATGGTTAACTTATATGAGACCATTGATGACTGTTAAATTAATCAGGATGGACAGGTATGAATGGGTTTAAGACACTTCATTGGAGGGGATAACATTAGAGGGAATCACTGGAGTATTGGAGTTCTTGGTAGGTCTACCTATTCTTCCAAATGTATCTTCAATATATTTTCTACTTCTTCATATAGCACATTGGGTACTGAGATATTATTTTCCTGAGTACAGTAAGAATACAATATTAGGTTGTAAAAATTCCCTCTTCACATTGGAAATGGTAGAAAATCTGGTACATTTTGCATCCATTTGTTGTCCTCACAATTTCATTCATAAATGTATTTTGGGATGATCTGGCATAGATGACTCTCACATCAAGCTTTTTGGAGGATTGTTTTCATTTTATTGGTTTATTTTGCTATTTTGTGTGGCAGCAATGCTCTCCCTGATGCACATATTTTTTTGTCCTGACTACCTGTAAGCTTGTGCCAGCCCAGGTGCCCTTCCCTAGATCACCTCAGAATCCATCTAGCGGTACTTGGAGGGACGTAGCCATAGCTGGCACAAAGAAGGGACTGCATGCCTCACTCTGAATAATACTGCCAATGTCTCTTTCCTTTTTTCCCTTTCTAGTCAGACACTGACCCTCTATCCCCATGCCTACAGAATGGTATCTTTGTTCTACTCTGATCCTTATGCTCACTGTCCTTTTTCCAAAAGAGTTGGTCACTTCGAGGCTGCCCTATGGGCCAGATACCCTAATGCACCCAAAGGTTACCTAGACTTTGCCATCTGGCTTGTTGTTGCAGGAACCTGTAGCCTTTCTATTTATTATGGAGCTGAATTTCCTATCTGGCTGTCTCTCCCAATTAAAAAGCTCTTCTAGAATAAAGATTATCTTCTTTTTTGATATGCATGCTCTACTTCTTAGCTCAGTTTTTAGAACATAATATGCATTTAATAAGTGCTTTTATTTTTTACTTATCCATTTATAATTACTGCCATTTTCCTATGAGCTTCCCCCCCCAAAAAAAACAAAATAAAACAAACAAACTTGTGTTTACACCCTTATATACCTACTGCACATCAAACTCTCATTACTAATTAAGGTAGTTTCTCTGTTATGTTGGTTTCCCCACTGTTGTCTAAACTTCTACATGAAATGATGATAAAGTCAGGGTTATTTTATCCACTTACCATTTTTTCAGTCATCAGTTCGTTTAAACGTGTTAAGTTGGCCCATAGTCTATGCGTCCCGATTGGTATTCACCTAATATAATGAGAACTAGAGAAAGTTTCTGGACCTTCTTTGGTTCATTTACCAATATAGACAAGAGTTTCATAGAATGAGTAGAAACGGAGAGTTAGAGATGCATGAGTGGAGGAAGTATCTCCATTATTAAGACCACAGACCCAGTGGAATCTTGGATAATTAATTTTTTATATTTTGAGTGTTTGTCATGAAGCAGTTGCTAATTTTTTTTTCCTAATCTATTCTTCAATTCTCTTTCATTTCATGGTGAGGGAAGCTTCTAAACATCTGTATTGTTAACAGAAATGGGAAGCTCTTTCCCATCTATTAATAGACCCATGTGATCTGCCTGAGTCACATGAGTATGAGTCACATGAGCCTGTGATGGGAGAAGCTTGCTGAATGGGTAGAGCAGGAAGGAGTAGAGCAGGAAGTTGGAGTGAATCAGAGGTTGGGAGAGAGATGATGGGAGTTGCATATTGGAGTGAGAAAGAACAGGCAGCAGTGGCTAGCATGAGTAAGAAAGGTAGTAATTTTGCTTAAGGGAGTCTGCTTGTGGGAAGGCTGACAGAAGGATGGCGGTGCCCCTTGCATTGATAATTTGTATAGATTTCTTTGTTGCTATGATGGATTTGGCTTTCTGGTGTTGGAATTTGGCTTTCTGTTGTTTAAATAAATGTTTTGGTTTCACCTTCAGTGAAGAGAGTCTGTTATATATTGAGATTCAGACCTAGGAATTTACCTGCATGTTCATAAGCATTCATTGCGGGCATTGCATTGGTGATATATTATCAAAGGTCATAATTAAGTATGATATATATGTATATATAGATATATATCAAACCTTATTAGATTTTTAATTTAAGAAATCAAAAGTAAATACTTTCAATACGTTTTGCTTGAAATAAATTCCTACTGATACTCTCTCTACCTCTCATACATTGCCCTTAGTAGACCAGAAAGAAATCATGGGATCTTGCCCTTTTGGAGAGAATAGAGAAAATCAGCAGTAGGTAGTTGCATGTTTCACTTGAAGTAATCCTCTGGTTGGGTCCACCATTTAATAAAGAGCATCTATAATCCCTCCCTTGCCCAAACCAGTTCCATAAAACTTCATTCCATTACATTATGTGAACATTGCATCTTTACTTAGCCCTTTCAAACTAAGTGGACTTGTTTATCTTTGATTTTTCTCAGAATGAATGTTTGGAATCCATTGATTCTGTTGAAAAAAAAATCTTTTTCTTATAAGAATGTTGAATTATGTAGGATGTTATCTTTAGGTGTGAGAAACTTTTTTTCTTTTTTGACATATATTCAAGATCTACTTCATTTCTAATCTTTTTCTAAACAGTGTTAAATGTTTATTCCTGACATCCCTTGATAAGTGAGCTGTCTTGAGCTGTTCTATTTAATCTCTTAGCTCTGAGGATGGGGAGCTAAGTTTCTGGTTCAGTTAAGCTGGTGCTTCTCTTTGCTGTTGTCCTGTGGATCCTACTGAACTGCATTTTACTTTCTAAATCCAATGCTTCCAGGACATTTTCATGTTTAATTGGCAGATATATGATATTTAGCTTTTATATTTCACCACATTTTGTGTTTATCTTGCCTGTTTTTCCTCTGTTTTTCCCAGTGATTCTTAGAATGTCTCATTGAACTCTGTCTTCAATGTGAATTGTTCTACTTTGTAGAGATTTCATGGGTCCTTCTAATGAAGCTCTTTTGACTTTGTTAGACTATTTCTTGTTACGTTTCTGCATTTTAAAATTCTCTTCCATTCACTTTTCAGTGTGTCCAAAGTTTATTAAAATCACTCACCTTCTGTTCTTCGTCCTTAATTCTCTTGAAAATAGTCTTTTAAGAACTCTCATTTCACTAGTCATTCAACAAGCATTTATTAAGGACTTATTATGTACCAGGCACTTTACTAAACATGGGAATACAATGAATAAATGAAAACAGTCTTTGCTTTCAAGGAACTCATATTTTAATGGGGAAGACAACACATACACCTCCCCCCTCCCACACCCATCTATAGGAGATATATAAAGAGTAAGCAGAAAGTGATCTCTGAAGGAAGGCACGTCCTACATTAGGTGAGATTTGATAGAATCATGAAAGGACCCAGGGAAGAAGAGGAGAAAGAACATTCTAGGCATAAAGAGTAGCCAGTGAAAAATCAGGAAGTCAGGAAACAGAGTTCTCTATATAAGTAATAACATATTCAGTGCCACTGCATTGTAGAGTACATGGAAGGAAGTAAAATCTAGAAAGGTAGAGAGGAGACAGGTTGGGAAGGACTTTAAAAGCCAAATAGGATTTTAAATTTGATCCTGCAGGTTTCCTGTAGGAAACCACTGACGTTTTCTCAATACAGGGTGAGGCAGGGTAGATATGGCCAGATATACATGTTAAAAAAAAAACACTTTGGCAGCTGAATGGAAGACAGCAGAGACTTGATGTATGGAAAGAAACAAGAAGGCTACTGCAATAAGCCAGAGTTAAAGTGATGGGGCTTATGCCAGGGTGACAACTCTGTGAGCAAAATGGACATATGTGAGAGATGCAACTTTCTCACTTGGAGGATCACTGCACCTTTATGGCCTGCTCCTTATATGTTCCCGTTTCATTAGAACCTCCATTTTACAGAAAGTATACAGCTCTGATCTGTTCCCTTCATTCTTCTCTGGGATCCACTCTTGACTCTATAGACTTCCTTCTCTACAACAATACCATGTGACTCTCTTCTCTACCCTTCCCTAACGCCATTTTTAACTTTTCTTTTTATGCGCTGTCTTCACCCATTAGAATTTAAGGTTCTTGAGGGCAAGTGTTTTCACTTGTACTTATGTTCCCAGTATTTAGAATAATACCTAGCACATATGTTTTAAATGCTTGCATACTTAACATTACAAGGATAGAAATGATTACTCTTATCTTCATTTTCATTGTTTTATTAATTTTTAAACCATTTAAGTGATTCTTACAGTTGTTTCATTTTCTCTTCTAGGGTTCTAATAGTATCACCCTCTTTTTTTCTGGAGATCTCTATTCAGATCTTTTTACCCCACAGTATTTGTTCATTGCATGCCTGATTTATTTCTCAAGTGCTTCTACTTCTCTCTCTCTCTCATTTTTTTAAATGGGAATTTTCTAGTAACTTTTTTTCTAGCTTTATTAGTAGTAGCATTGCCTTATATACCTTAATAGGATTAAAATGACTTCCCTAGTTTTTCTGAAAATTATTTATTGTACATAAAATGAAATTAACCAAAACAAAAAGATTTGGAGCTAAATCATATCAAGAGGCAGACTTAAAATAAATATGTCCTTTTTAGTACTTTTTTAAATGTCTTTCTACTGAATGCAGCAAGTGAAATCCAATGTGAATCATGAATGAACAGCAAAAGCTGAATCCAACCATGAATTTATTTACTGAAAACTTTTCAGTTCAGAGTTCTTTTAATTTCCAAGTTCTGTAAATAAGGTTAAAAAAAAAGAAAAAAAAAAGCTCAATCCTGTTCTACTCTTCTCCCAGTTTCTCCATTTCAGTACCCTATTGTAAGGAAGGTTACATTGCTAGCCTTTGAGTTTACACAGTCCACCAGGAACACCTATTGCAAAAACAAAAATATAATTACCCTTTTTGTCTCCTAATAACTTTTAAATTACTGTTCCCACTCCCACCACCTTTCCTTTTCTAGATAGTTGAGCCACTTCCATTTGAATTGTTTTAGGGAAGATTCTAAAGATTACCTGGCAAGACAAGGTACCAGATACTAAGGTCCTCTCTCAAGCAGAACTGCCAAGCCTTCAAACTCTGTTACACAGTGCAACTCCAGTGGGCTGGCCACAAAGTCCATGCCAAATGTATGTTTATTTAAAGATTACTTTAGGGAAGATTCACACAAGGCAAACAATTACAGGGAGGTCAGAAGAAGTGGTACAAGGATACTCTCAAGATCTCTCTGGAGAACTTTAATATTGTGAGACATGGGAGACACTGGCACAGGACCACCCAGCCTGGTGTACCCATATCAAAGACAATGCTGTGCTCTATGAGCAAAGCAAAATCTCAGTAGCCCAAAGGAAATGCTAGGTGTGCAAATACAGAAACATCTGTATCCCAAATGTTTAAAAGGACTATTTGAGCTAGAGCTTTGATAGAGCCTTCTGAGCTCACACTGCACTGATCAGTTAAACACACCTTACCTTGACCCCCAACATTATGATGTCATCCATCTTTTTGGAGTACTAAGGACAAACGACAACCAGTAACTTTACTCTGACATTAAGAACAAAATTTTAAAAAAAATTTCTATTATCTACATGACTTTGGTTAATCTTGACCTGACTCTGAACTCTGATTACTTGACATTTCATTCTCATGAAAAGTAATGGTGGCCTTTCAACTCAATGCATTACTTCCTTATAGGCCACGGAAAAAGTAGTACCTAATACACAAGTACCTAACAACTCACCACTTAAGACCTTTGTATGACCTTCTTGGGGGTTTTAAAATCTATATGTTCACAGGTACTTGTTACAAAAACACAAAATTCACTTAGCCTAATGATGAAAGAAAGAAAATAAAGATAGATGAATTTGGGGGAGATGAAAAAGTCTAGTAGAGATTTTATGAGTTAGTAAAAGAAACAATCATGAACTTTCAAGATTATTTCAACTTAGCTAGAAAAGAATAAATTATATGAATAACAATATAGCTCCACATTATCTATGAGTTTCAGGATTTCTTTATATATCATTTCCTTTCTTTCATAACTTAATTTTTTTTTAAATCAAAGATAGGTGATAAGTTTACCTTCTTTTAAAACTTTCAAATGTTAAGACAGAGAAGTATAACATGAGAAGTCAAAGAAAAACCACCTGGCAAAGGGTTCTTTCATAGACCGAGGAAGGAAAACCTCTTCAAACATTTTAAAATATGTAAATAAAAAGTAAAATGGGGTTGCATTTAGTTTAGATCAAAATTAGAATTTAAAACTCCTATTTGTATTTATCTATTGATAACACATTCTAGCTCAAAATTTAAAATATTAAGGATATATAAGTATCATTCATATACACAGACTGTAAATTTTCTCTTATTTAATCATAGAATCAGAGCAAAAAGAATCCTTATAAATCCAAATGTATAGTACCATTACTTCGAATTCTTCAGGACTTTAATACCCAAATTCATCTTTTATGATGAATGTCATAATGGACTATCTTTCTGTAGAGGCAATACTCCTGTTGAGGAGTAAACATTCAAACATCCTTATGAGTTTTTCCCTTCAGTGGGTTTGTATATATGTGTCTTTTTTCCCCTTCAAGACTATATCCGCCATCACAGAAGAATTTATTTCTTATTTAAACTCTGTACTACCTCCACTGCTTACTACGAGGCTCTAAAAGTAATAGGCAATTAATAAATATTTGGTGAATTGAATTTGTCCATATATTCACATAGTTCTTTTGTACAAAAACAGAGGTTGAATTATAATGTACTGTCAGGCCAATAAGAAGGAAGACAAGGTTTAAAAGACCCTTTTGGCCCTCACTCAAGGCCTTTGATTATTGAGAAGAGCCACTGACCCAACTTATTGGTTACTGCTAGCCTAATTAACAAATTGATCATGCTGGAACCACTGTCTCTCAGTTAACCTTAATTTTCAAACCTAACAGTGTTTTAAATGACAAAGACAAAAATAAAAATGTCTCTGTCCTCAAGGAACTTATGTTCTATGGTAGAAACGACATATACTTGTAGAGGTAGATTAAAAAACACATACAAAGTAAATATAATATTTAGGGGGAGAAGAAACTAAAAACTAGTGGACTAGAAAAGGCCTCACATAGATGGTAACCCTAGAAATGAGTTTTGAAGTAAGCTTGGAGTTCTAAGATGCAGCAGTGAAGCGGGAAGGTATTACTGGAAAAGTGGATAGTCTGTGTAAGGGTACAGAGAAGGAGATGAAATTCTCTGTGTAAAACAGTAAATAAGGCATTTTAGCCAGGCTATAGAATTTGTGAAGGGGAGTAATAGTAGTGAGTATGGAAAGGCAAGCTGTTGCTAGGTTATAGGCCTTAAATGCCAAAAAGAAAAATATATACGATCCTGGAGAAAACTGGTGGCACTGAAACTTTGGGAACAAAGGAGTTTCATGGTTAGGCCTATACTTCAGGAATATCATTTTGGTAGTTGCGGGAAGGATGAATTGGAAAGGGTAGAGACTAGAGAAGAGACCAAAGGGAAACTATTCTAATTGTCCACGTGAGAGATGATGAGGGCCTAAACTGGGGTGTTGGTGATTACTGTTGTGGACGGAAAAATCAATAAGCCTTGATAATAGTGGGTTACAGAGGATGAGGGAGAGTGAAGACTGATGTTAAGATTACAAACCTAGATGACTGAAAAGCAACCCAAGCTTTCCTTGAATACTTCTGTAAAGGGAGAACCATCACCTCGTGAAGATATTTCAGTGGATATTTTTATTTTTTTGGTAATTTAGTTGTTTCAGTCATGTCCAATTCTGTGACTCCATTTAGGATTTTCTTGACAAGGATATCAGTGATTTGCTATTTCCTTCTCCAATTTCAGTTTTAAACAGCTTTAAAAATCTTTCCTTAGGGCAAGCTGAAATTTGCCTCCACAATTTCCACATATTGTTCTTGGTTCAGCCCTCTGGGGCCCAAAAGGACCAGTGGAAGCCCTCTTCCATATAAGATTTTCAAATACTTTAAAAAGCTATCATATTTTCCCTGAGTCTTCTTTTCTTCAGGCTAAACTATGCCGGTTTATTTGCCCAATCTTCAATAGCATAATCTTCTAATCAACTAAGCTAATAGGACAAAATATTGTAGTCAGCATTATACGTTTCAGCATATCAAAGCTGTTTCAAGTAGTACTATAACAAATCCTAAAATTTCATTAAAAACTCCATTGCTATCATAGTGCTTTATTATCAGAGTCCTGTCACTTATATCAATTCACGACCTCTTTCTTCTCTCCCTTTCTGACAGAACTTGTGGTTCTTTTATTGCTCTCCATCTCTGTGTCTATTCTTTCTGCTCTTTTTCCCATCACTATGTTATTTTGAGCACCTTATAAAGGAATACAAAGGAAAAATAAAAATATAAATTAAAAAACAAATAAAATACAAAAAAAGACATCAACAAAGAGAGTTAAGACAATTTTCAGTTATTATTTTATTATTATTCAGTATTATTTTATTTAGGAAAGCCATCTTTTTTAAGTCACACATTCAATGGCATGTCCTTTAATCAAAAAAAAAAAAACTCCATAAATTTTTAAGGATAAATATAATCTTGAACTAAGTCTAAAAATGAGATAAAGTTATCAAACCACAAAAAAAGTATAGTTACAAAAAACAGTAATCAACAAAATGATGAAAACTATAACAAAAACAATCTTAAAAAGAGTTTTTCATTGAAAGAAGGCTCAAATAAACTAATACAAATGAAGCTGGTTTTAGTTCAGGAACAATTTAAGGACTCTTGTGCCATTAGATATCCAAAAAGATGAATATGGGACAAAGCTTTCTTTAGAGAGAATTTTTAATGATTTAAATTGTTTCAAAAGAGCATATGAATTTTTAAAAAATTGTATTAACACTAAGCTGACTGCACAGCCGATTTTCCCCTTCTATATATTTTCATTCCAATTTAACAGTTACGCATGAGGTTTAAAAGAAGAGTTGGAAAAAAGAAGTCTAATCAGATACTGAACATTGACTGAATCTAAGTTGTTTTGTTTTCATTAAAAGCAACAATTTGGACTTCAAAAATGGTGGCATAAGAAAATATTTCCACATGCAAAAGTATTTTTTTCCAATCATGTAACCTTATCTTTAGTTTTTTTTCACTGATTTACTATGAAATTAAAAAAAATTGAATCAAAGCCAAGTATCATATGCAATGATAAATTACAAAAATGAAGTCAAGGATAACTCCAAGAACCCACCTTTAATTTCCTTAGGAGAATAATAATTGAACTATTTCTTGGCAAGAATGCCTTTGGTCTTCAACATGAATGTCAAGGCTGAGAGAAGTTTAATGATTTGCCTAAAGTTACATGAGTAGTACTCAAGCAGGATTCAAGCCCAGGTTTTTTGACATCAAATATATCACTCTTTCCACTATGCCTAAGCATTCTAATTGTATTGGAAAAGCACTTAAAATATTTTCAGAGCACTTCTATGTATATAATATGCTGTTAATTATTGAATATTTGCTCCAATAAAAAGTAATGGCATTATCTAAACATTATCATTTACCTTAGAATACTCTTTATGGTCACATTTGAAAATGGATGTGTCTGAATATCCTAAAATTCACATCAAATAACTACCAGAATGTGAAGACTAAAAATAACTGAAGTGGAAATACATTTTCTCCATTTTATTTATCCTCTTGCTCAACTCCTCTCTCTCTGTCACACCATTCATGCTGGTAATAAAATGCTTATGCTATGAATACAATGAGCCAGAGCAAAGTCACAGATGGATTACATACAAGTGCTCTCTTTAATTTGTACACCTGATGTATGAGAGGTATAAAGATTTTTTTAATAAGAAAAAGTAGAGTTACAAAACTGTTTTTAATTGTTTGTACCACTTATCAAGATTTGCCAAAATGTGCTTGCCAAATTCTCCATGAGAATCTCTAACGAGAAGTGAGCAGTCTTGTTACCTGGAAGCGAAATCTCTATTTTTACATGCCATCAGAAAGGAGAAAAAAAAAACAAAAAGTTTTTTGTGGTTTGTACTATTACTTCATTATAGTGGCAGTAACCATAGACAATTAACAAAGAAATATCTTATAATATTTAAGTAAGGCTAATAAGAAGCTTTCAAGTATATCACAGAAAACAATGCACCAGAATTTGTTGGAAGTTTGTCCACGAGTACTACTTTTTAATGGTTAACTGGAGAAACAAGATATCATTATTAAGCATCAGTGATTGACTTGGCAATCTTGTGATGCTCTGAAAAGAACAGGCACACAACATCTGTAATCCCTATTGCAAGGAAGGTTGAGACAGACGGAACACTTAAGTTCAGGAGTTCCAAGTTGCAGTACACTAAACTAGTTAACCTTCAGCACCCAGATAGGAGCTCCAGATGGGGGCCAGGTACCAGACTGCCTAAGGAGGCCCCAAACTACTTAGGTCCAAAACAGAGGTTTAAGTACTCAATGATCAGAGGGATGAGGCATGGCAGTCAGAAAATGTGGTTAATCAATCTCACCAAGTATACTGTTTTATGTTCTACACATGTGGCTTTTAATAATAATCTTTACTTCCATTCAATGTCTAAAAGTTCACCTAAACTGATGAAAATTAAAAACATTAAAGTGTCATAACCTACAATTATGTATTAACTAGTTTTCCACTTTGGACGCTACATATCTATTGGCTTAACTAAAACTCCCAAAGACTTTATGCCCTTAAAATATCTATTTTACACACCACTTTAATAATATTTTTTACAATAAAGCACTACCATATTTGATCCATTTTAGCAAACTTAAAAGTTTAAATACACATCATTTGCAAATTAATTTTATTTTAGTTTTTAGCAAGTTTTTAAAAAATGATTTTCATAAACCATGCTTGGAAGCCTTCATAAATTATTCTGGCCACATTTTACAAAACAATTTTTTCACCAGATTGGTTTGCTGCTAGCAATCACTATTACTTATACAGTAAAAATATTTTGGAGACGTGAGTATCAGTATTTGAATGATAGATTTTTTTTTTGTTCTGGAATTATTAGTCTTTTATTGTATTTCCGTATCTGTCACAGTTTAATTTGAACTTTGACCTTAAATGAAATATTTGACACATTTCTCCACCTGTACAAAAGTAATAATACAATTTGGAATTAACTTCATAACCACATTAATAAGGTAATATCCATGAGTCCCTGGGTAGAAGATATTAGTTGTATGAAAAGGTCATCAAGTATGAATTTGTACTAGCCTGAAAAGCAATTTCGCAGATTTTTTTCAAGACTTATTTCTACGAGTCTTCAAGATGTGACTGTTCTTGAGTATATAAATGTGATTTATAACTTCTCGGGAAATCATTTAGGCCAACTCTCTAATTTTATAGGTGAGAAAACTGAGGCCCAGAAAGACTGACTTCACCTAGGATTACACAGGTAGTTTCAATTCCAGTCCAAGTTTTTTTTTTTTTTTTAACACCAAATCTAGAGTTCTTTCCTCAAATTAAGCTGCTTCTTTTTATATGCCATATGTGGGAAAATTGGTTCCTGTTTGATTCTTATGAAACTGAAGCAAAAGCATGGAGAGCATTCTTACTGTTTCTATCCTCTTGCCAATTTCTTTTTAATACTTGATCAGAAAGGAAAGGCGATTTGAACAGTCATAGACTGTATTTAACTATGTATGTGTAACAGAGAACCACTTTGTACAAAATGTATGTCCATGGAAATACCATAGTCATATGCTACCAGAACTTTGAGATGCAGTAACTACATATATTTTCCCTAAGTGGTTTACCTGTATGTAGTTTCTCAAAAATATGTCATTTACCTCACTATCCTAACTGTTCAATTATACTTTTTGGTCAATTTATGACATTTAGTTAAAAATTCCAAAAGTTCTTGAATAATAGTAAAAAATAAACTACACTGGCTGCTAAAATATGAATGTTATAAAAACTGCTTAACCTGAATATCATTTTTAAAGCAAACTTATTTTCATAAAAAAATACATATAAAATAGAGTACTACAAAATGTAATCTACAAATAAAGTCCTGGAAACTTTTATTAGTATACCAAAATTTTATTTAACTTGTTTTATTCAAATGCCCCATAAGACAAAAATTTTTAAATGGTCAGGGTAGATAAATCAGTACCTAGCAGAAATAAGGCTGGAACCAAAAGATAATTTTAGAATGGATTACTTTCCATTAAAATGGTTTTTAAGGAAAACAAATCTCTAAGTTTAAAACACCTATTGAAACCTCACCTACATTCAACCTGGGCCCTTTAGAAAGAATGTCAATGGCCGAGCTAACCAACTCAAGAAAAATGGAAAGAACCAAAATGAGGCAAAACAATTCCTCCACAAAACTAGGGAGAGGTAAATAGGAGATAGTTCAGTCAATAAGAGGCACAGCTTGGCATCCAGTTCTCTCTTGCTGGTTTTGTTTACTTTTGTTTTAAATAACTTTACCTAAATGCCACAAGCAGCATATGATGCTCTCACACAGAAAGCTGGCACTAGCAGTGGCACATGGCAGAAGCCAAATCTCCAGCCTCTGTGTCCCTGATTGTGTGGCTCCTGCGCGGGCCTTCAGGCCTGGTTCCATCTAACTACAGCTTGAGGATGGAACCCTCCCTGACCCTGTGCAGAAGACGGTGGGGGGCGGGAAGACTGAGGACGTGTCTATCTGCACGGCTCTCCTGTATTTCAGGAGAGACATCCAAGTGTCCTTGCATTTGGCCAAGACAAGTGTGTGGGGGGCCTGGGAGGCGGGGGAAGGAAGGGCTGGTCTCCTCGCTCCATTCCTGTCAGAAAAGCAGCCCCGCCTCCTGCTCTCTCAGGCCGCGAAACTAGAGGAGGGGTGCAGGATCTGGAACTCCGATCTCCAGCTCAAGCCGCCCTTCTTCCTCCTCCACCTTTGCCTCCGCCTTCTGGGCCTGGGCCCGACGGTGCTGCCACTGCTGTTCGTGGTGTAGCTGCAGCAGGGCCCGGCGGTACATGGCCTCCAGCCTCTCGAGGCGGGCCCTCAGGGCCCGGGGGCTCCCAGGCTCTTCCGGGTCTTGTCCGGCTCTCCGCTCCTTCGGGTCCGCCGCAACGCCACGGGCGTGGTCGCGGGCCTCCGGGGCGCCTCCGCTTTCCTCCTCCGAGTCTGGCTCGCCATGCTCCCTTCCCCCTGCTGCGGCCGCGGCAGCCCGCATGGACTCCCTGGGCTGCTCCTCGTCCTGCCTCTGCAGCGCCTGCCGGAAGAGGTTGCGGTTCTCGCGCTTCAGCCGCCGGTTCTCAAGCCGCAGGCGCCCGTTCTCCTCACGCAGCCGCGCGTTCTGCCGGTCCCGCTCATCCCGCGCGCGGATCGCCTCCTGGTGGCTCGCGGCCAAGTCTGCGAACCGCTCCTCCAGCTGCTGCCGGGCACCGCCCGCGCGGCCTCTCCAACCGCCGCGGCAGCAGCAGCCGCCACCGCCGGCCCCTCCGAACACCCGACCCAAACGCTCCTGGCCCTGGCCACAGCTACCCCCGCCATCGCCGTCGCTGCCGTCGCCACCGCAGCCCCAACGCCTGGCGGCGGCACCACGCATGCGCCACATCGGTCCAGTCCCCGACTCCCTGGCACGCCAGTCCTGCGCGTGTAGCCGCCGGACACCCGGGGAAAAGCAGCTGCCGCTGCCGCCCGGACGCTGGAGGAAGAGGTGGCGGCGGCCTCGGCTTCTGGCTTTTGTCCAAGGGAGGCCGAGAGTTTTCTTAGTCTAAGGCGTGTCCCGTCTCATGTGGCGCGGCTACCCCCATGGGCTGTATGCGAGTTGTGGGACCCGCTCCCGGACATTACCCACCCGGAGTTGCCTAATGATCCCCAGCCGCGCATCCCCAGGCAGTGCTGCAGCTGGAAAAGGCGGCTGCCCTGGAAGGATTGGTTAAACCAGCCCGCCAAGGCAGTGAGGCCTTGGCATCGCAGAAAGCCACCCTGATGAGCGCTTGCAACTAAGTTGCAAATACTTGGGATAAACCAAATAAAAAAAAAAATCCTTAAACAGAACACATAGTACAGACAGGCAGATTAGGCTTCCTATCGAAGAGGCGGGGCAGCTAGGTGGCACAGAGGATCCTGGAGGATTCCTGCCTTCAGCAAGACTCATCTTACCGAGTTCGAATCTGGCCTCAGACATTCAGTCGTGTAACCTTGGGCAAGTCACTTAACTCTTGTTTTTCTCACTCAACCCCAGAAAATACTGGAATATCCCTGTGAGACATCCTCACCTATGTTCACACTTATTCCCTTGTACATTTGCGTTCATAAGATGAAAGGAGGAAAGTTATATTGAAGGGGCGAAGGAAAATGGCAGAATCCTTTGATGTATATGCTCAGACGGGATATTTTCACCCAAAGAGTCATATAGGTCCTTAGTGACTTCCAATTCAAACCGTTGTTTTTCTCTTCTGTTCCCTTGACTTGGTTCCTCCTGAAATTTCAAATTGACGTCATTAAGTGTCTCACTCCACCCAACTTCTGCTATGAGGTTCTGGGCTCTAATATATTCTTAATGGTTTTTTTTTTTGCTTGTTTTTTGAGGCGGGAAGGCAAGGCAATTGGGGTTAAGTGATTTGCCCAAGGTCACACACCTAGTAAGTGTGTCAAGTGCCTTAAGGTTGCATTTGAACTCAGGGCCTCCTGACTCCAGGGCCAGTGCTCTACTCACTTTGCTACCCAGCTGCCCCAGATTCTAATGTCTTATTAGCTGGGAGCAGCCAGTATTGTTTTCAGACCAGGCTGAAACCCTTTGATAAAGCTTTTTTTTTTTTTTTTTGGTCATTAATGACTGCTTTTATCAGTTAGTCAATTAGCATTTATTAAGTATCTACTGTGTGTCAGACACTGTTTTAAAAAAAGAGGATTAAAAAATAAAAATAAAACAAGCAAAAAAAAAACTCAACAAAACAAAACAACCCTAATTCCCAAAGAACTCACAGCCCAATGGGGATAGACAATATTTAAGCAACTATGTAAAAACAAGATATATTCAGACTAAACTGGAGATAGTCTAACAGATAAAGCAAAGAGGACAGGGAAAGCTTCTTGATGAAGGTTGGACTTCAGCTAAGACTTTGAAGAAGCCAAAGAAGCTGGGAGGCAGAGATGAGGGAGGAGACATAGGGGACAGCAAATAAAAATGCTAGAGTGCCTTCTAAAAGGGAAAGCAAGGAGGCCAATGTCACTGGCTCACAGAGTAAGTGAAGGGGAGTAAGGTATAAGAATACTGGGAATGTAGAAAGGGTCTGGTTATGAAGGATTTTCAAAAGCCAGATGATTTTATATTTGATCCAGAAAGCAACAGAGAGCCAATTAAGTTTACCTGATTGCAGAGTGATATGGTCAGATCTTTGGGAAGACTGATTTGAAAGCTGTGTGGAGGATAGACTAGAGGAGAGAGATTTGAGGCAGGTAGACCAATCAGCAGGCCATTATAATGGTCCAAGCCTGAGGTAAGAGGGCCTGGACCAGGGTGGTTGAAGTATTAAGGGAGAGAAAGGGCTTATACAAGAGATATTAAGAATGTAGAAACACAGGACTTTACAACTGGTTAGATACAGGGACTGAAGAGTCAAGTATGACACCTAAATGGAGCTTGGGCCTGGAAGGATAGATGGTGTGCAGTACTAAGGAAATTAGGAAGAGGGGAGGGTTTGGGAGGAAAAATGAGTTCAGTTTTAGGTATTTTGAGTTTAATATGACTAAGATGATCCTCCAGTACCAAATACAAAATCATCTTCTGGGCATTTAGAGCTCTTCATAACCTCGCCTCCCCTCAATACTTTTCCAGTCTTATTACACCTTACACCTCACCATACCCCACATGCCATCCAGTGTCACTGACTGGCCTCCTTGCTCCTTCATGAACCAGACATTCCATCTCTCAGGGCATTTTCTATGGCCTTCTCCCATGTTTGAAATGCTTTCCCTTCTCATATTTTCCTTCTCTCTTCCCTGGTTTCTTTCTAGTCCCAGCTAAAATCTCACCTTCTACAGTAAGTCTTTCTCAATCTATTTTAAATCTAATGCTGTCTCTCTTTTAATTATTCCATATTTATCCTATATAAAGATTGTATATATTTGTTTATATGTTGTCTCCCCCATTAGATTGTGAGCTCCTTGAGGACAGGCACTGTCTTTTGCTTTATTTATTTGTTCATTTGTTCATTATTTATTGTTATGATGCATCCCCAAAACTTAGCATAGTGCCTGGCAAATATTAGACACTTAACAAATGCTTGTTAATAGACGCTCACTCCATTCCTCATTACCACTTTTGACTTTTGGATTCACAAAAGTTTGCCCAGGGCAGTAGGATGTTTGTTTCAGTGCTCCAAGAGAGTTCCTGGCAACAACTATATAGACAAATAGGCTTACTATAAATATGCCAAGTAAGGGGATCCCTTGACATAGGGGTACCCCTACTTGTTAAGAAATCAATAAACACCCAAATTTCACTTGAAATAGCTCTTAAGATATTCCTTTAAGAATCTTTAGAAAACTTTTTAGGCTTATTCATATGACCCTAGGCTGTAACCAATTCCTATTATTTACCAGAAGCTTTTAAAGTGGAAGAGGCAGGAAGAAATACTTAGTTTCCTCTAAACACTCCTGGTCCCATCCCTTCCAGAAAAAAATAGAAAAACATTCACTTGCAAAACAGGAAGAGGGAATAGTCTTTACCTACATGTGCCTGAAAAGTGATGATGATGATGATGATATAATAATAATAATAAAACCCTTTCAGGCTGTCTTAAGTACTACTTATACTATGATTTCCTCTAAGAAAATGCATCCCTCATAACAGTTTTGGGTGTGAGAAATATATAGCCATCTTTTCCTTGCTCCTTCCAACTCAAATTAAATAAAAAGCTATTCTCATATCCTACATTTATAGGACTAGAGAGTCTCGGGCTACTTTCTCACTCTTTTATTCCTCAAAAACATATTGCTAGAGGTTATGAGAAAAGAAAAGTTTAAGTTGATGAAGCAAGATTGAGTAAATATCCTCAATTTGTTTAATGCATTAATTTCACCACTTAACTATGATTAATCTTCAACCTATATTTGCTCTCCACCTTAGAGGTAGAGAAGTGAGAGGCAGAGGTTATTAATCTTTCCTCACCATCCCCCTCCCCACCTCATGTAAACTAAAAGTTATAGCTCATTTTATTGTTTAACTAATATATTCATTCAATAAACATTTATTACATATCTTAAGAGGTGAACCAAGAGAATGTAGTGTTGCTGAAATCAAGAGAGGAGAGATTATGAAGGAGTAGGCAAATATGTCAAAAGCAGCATGTCGAGGAGAATGTAGTGGTCATTTTTTGGTCATTAATGACTGCTTTTACCAGTTAGTCAAGTATTTGTGTAGCAACGACATGGCTGGCAGCTACTGTGGCTGTGTAAGACCAACAAGGGCACATAGAAGGGCTGCCAGCACAGATCTTTGAAGCACTCTTAGATTTGTTGATTAGTGATCATTCAGAGAGAAGTTTCAATAAGACTGGTGGAAGAGGAGGCCATATTGTAAATGGATGAGTTGAGAGTAGGCAGGGGGAAAATCATTAGGTATTTATAGTCTTCTCAAGAAGTTTAGCTGTGATGAGCTTGAAGAAAGCTGGCTTACTGTGAAAGACACTATCATGGGTCTATCTTTTCAATTACTTGTGTATCAAAAATTACTTACTGACTTAATCGCCTAATCCATAGAAATACTAGTTGTGGAGTCCCCAGAATGAGGCTGACTTGTCCTCGCCTCAGAATTCTAGGGATGCCCTTTAATGTTTGCAGAGTTCTTCTAATGATTTTGCTTTAAGCCCCCATTCAAATGGTTCCTCTTCAGTTTCTATCGTAAGGAATTAATGCCCCAATTTACTTACTATCTCCCCAGTATGATTTAAGCCACTGATATCTTAAAAACATCAGTAATAAAGCAACATCATTATCTTATTCAAAGGAATATTCCTTGAAATATATACCAAAAATACAAAAACAAAAACATTCCATATAGAAAATGCAATATACAAAAATATCCACTAGAACTTAAACACATTCCCCTCTATCACTTCCATCCTTGGGGAGAGTGGGTTCCAAATTAATATGTTGCTTTAGAAAATTTATTTTTAACATTCATTTTAAAAAAATTAGTTCCACATTGTCTGCCTCCTTCCACAACTCATTGAGAAGGCAAGCAATATGATATCAATTATACATGTGAAGTCATGAAAAATATATTTCCATGTTAGTTGCAAAAAATTTAAGAAAGCAAAACAAGAAACATAAAGTGAAAAAAATGTGTTTCAGTCTGCAGTCTGACTTCATCAGTCCTCTCTCTGGAGGTTGATAGCATTTTTCATTATGTGTGTTTGGGATTGTCTTGGATGATTGTCTTAATTAGAGTAGCTAAATCTTTCATAGTTGGTCCTCCTTACAATATTGTTGTTAATGTGTACAATTTTCTCCAGGTTCTGCTCACTTCACTTTAAATCTATTCATATAAGTCATTCTAGGTTTTTCTGAGAGCATCACAAATTAATATTCTATCATAGTCATATACCACACCCTGTTTAGCTCCTCTGCAATTATTGGGTATCCCCTCAGTTTCTGATTTTTTGCCAACAGGAAAAGAACCGCTATGAATATTTTTGTACAAATAGGTCCTTTTTCCTTTGATCTCTTTGGGTTACAGAACTAGTACAGGTATTGCTGATTCAGTGGGTATGAACGGTTTTATAGCTCTTTGGGCATAGCTCCAAATTGTTCTTCAGAATGTTTGGACTAGTTCACAACTCCACCAGTAGTGCACTACTCTTCCTATTTTTCTACCTCCTCTCCAGTATTTGTGCAGCAACAACGTGGCTGGCAGCTACTGTGGGCTGTGTACGACCAAAAAAGGGCACATAGAAAGGCTACCAACACAGGTTCTTTGATCTGCTATTCTGAGGAAAGCAACTTTAAGGGGTTATAACAATCTCAGTTTAATCAAACATACATATATCGTTCACTTAGTTTAGGGGGAAACGATCAGCCTCCTGAACTTCAGGGCAAATGCAAACAGAAGTTACAAACATCACAGGCCTTGTCTGATCAAATCACAATTCATAGTTACCAGAGAAGCACCAACATCTGGGTTATAAAGCCAGAGGGCGGGTTCAACAGCTTGCCCAGAGTCTCATCACCCACATTCTTTCAATGAGTGTTCCCCCAAAACAAAACACCAACCTCAGATCTTATATACCTGTCTCAGGGCCCTGGGGCACTTGATTACCTCAGTGTTGAGAAGCACTCAAACAAAGAACAGTGAAAAGTCCCATTTAGGGTGTGGGAAAGTTAGTTAGTCCCTAGTACCTCCATAAACATAGTTTCCAGTCTGTGACTCCCAAATTGTCTTAGTGATGAGAAACATTCCAATATAAAAAGGATCCCCCTTACACTGCCTCATTCAAAGGCCAGACTCATTGAAGGCACTTAAGAGAAGAGCAAAAAATCCTGCCCTGATTAACATTACAATTTGTCATTTTCCTTTTCTGTTTTGTAAGTCAATATGATAGGTGTGGGAAGGAACCTCAGAGTTGTTTCAAATTTGCATTTCTCTCATCAATAGTGATTTAGAGCATTTTTTTTCATTTCATTATTGATAGCTTTGATTTCTTCTGAAACATGGAAATCAGGATTTTTTTTATCAGAATTTATTTCTATGCATTTTGGCTTTATATATTTATTCAGCTGAACTTTCTTAGAACTATGGAATGGAACTTAAAAGAATGGTGTCTGTTGTCCTTCCCAACCTCCATTCTACCCAGAATAAAATACTCAGTCACCAGAGAATTTTAGTCATAAAAGTCTTGATTAAAGTGGATGCCTCCATCTGTGAAACAATATCTATGATATAAAATTTTTGTGTTTTGTAACCCACACAATTGACAATGCATGATAGCTATGTTATTGTAATTAAATAAAAATTTTGGAGGCAGCATGGTATAATGGAAAAAAAAGCATTTTTAACATACCACATTTCATAGCAGCTTTTGACAATCTTTCACTATTATGGGGACAAAATGGAGAGATATGTGCTTCTGTCTTCTAAGTACAGTTAAGTGAATTCAGCACTAGTAGAATGACTAGATTTAAAGATTTGTCATTAATGTCTCAAAGGCAACTTGGAAGTTCTCTAGAGGAGTATGCGAGTGTACCTTTGAGATGTTAAAAGCTGGAATAAATAGCTAAAACACCAGGTGACAGTGAAGAGGTCTAAAGAAAAATGATGATGGTAAGAAAACATAGGTTTCTAGGGCTGCTCCAGACCCCAAAATACCTACATGCCAGGTCCTAACGAAAGAATTCGACTCAAGACTTCTCAGCCAAGGGAAAAGACAAAGTTTGTTAGGGATTCACCATAATGGGTTGTCTTAAGAAATCCCACCCTTTGTGATGCCTGTTTTCACAAACGGGCCAGATTCAATGATTCTGAGCCCCTTCATGGAGGCAAGATGGAGATTATTTTCACAAAGATTGTGGGAAGGATTGAGGGGTGGTCTGGGGTAACTAGAGGAGGGGTTTAGGGAAGGTCTTGAGGAGGAGTCTAAGGAGGAGCTTGATGGGACCCAGATGAGGTCAGACTCCAGGAACCAAGAGAATGACATTAAGGGTGGGAAGTAGCTGAAGGCATAGATATTGATAGTATCGAGGGTAGGAAGTATCTGGTCAATAAAGGGTTAGGCTAGGTAGAGATTTGGGCCTAATGATAATGTAAGGCTTATGGCCTTAGGGGAAAGCCAGATATAGTTGGAGGAGTCAAGGACAGTTCAAGGGGATTCCCAGAGACATGATGAGGTTCCCTCATCAACAGGATTCCAAAAGATCTTGATAGATTAGAATATTTGGTCCAATCTAATAAGATTAAATATGAAAGGGGTACATTTTAAAAGTTTTATTTTTAAATTCAAGATCATTAGACCAGGTATTGGTATTAATTCAATCCACTTTTCTAGTTTATCTCCTACTCCTTTCCTGTAAGAACCCTCTACTAGAAGATTTTTACCTTAGACTTCCCTGTTTCTTTAGATGTAGGGGATTTGGAGTCTGAATATCTCTTACTTCATATGTGATGTTAGGCAAGTCACGTTATCTTTTTGGGTATTGGTAGTCTCGTCTACAAAATGAGACCTGAGAAATAAGGTCCTTCCCACATATAACCTCATCTCTCTTGTCAAGCCTTCAGTTTCAAGTTATTTCTTCTACTTCCTATAGCATTTATATGTAATCTGCCACTCATAGGGCACTGCCTTATTTTTTCATTTGTTTTACATTTCATCTTATCTGTCCAGCAGATCATCAGTTCCTTAAAGCAGTGGCTATATCTTGTATTTTGTCATTTTAACAGTACCTTCAATAGTATCTCCTGCAGAGTGTCTATACTATTATCATATCTTTGAGAGGCAATCTTGGAATGACAGTTTAACTGTCATTCTGTGATGAAGTGGTGAAGAGTTTAAGTGTCATTCTGAATTTACTGTTAATGATGATGGAGAAGACAGAAGGACTAACCGAACTTAATTCCTGAGAGAACTGAGTCTAACCTTTATCACATGAAGAAATACAAAGAAAAGTTTTTGAGGAAGGATTGTAATTGGTATTCTGAATTATGGGATTGTATTTCCAGAATTGAGAAGTCAGCAACTGTAGTGATAGTCAAACATGACTTTGATTATGATCTTTCTCACAGTATTTATATTATAAATCAGTATTTATGCTTAGTTCAGTTTTTGTTACTTTGTTAATAAATAGTATAGCCGTCCTAAGAGATTAGGAAGTTCAAGAAGGATGGGGAGAAGGAGGTAGTGGAGAGAGAGAATGGAAAGAAGAAAGGAGGGGAAGAGGGGAGAAGGAGACACAGAGAAAAGGGGAGAGGAGCAAAAATTTGTGGGAAAAGGTTTATCTTACCAAAGTAATGAACTGGAGTAAAGACTCAGCTAATTCTTCATTAATGAAAAAGATATGGCAATTTTAGTAATTAATGTGGAAATATCAAACATAGAGAATTATTACCTTAGAACTTGGAATAGAATAAAGCAAATTAGTAGCAGGTAGAGACAAAGAGAGAGAGAGAGAGAGAGAGAGAGAGAGAGAGAGAGAGAGAGAGAGAGAGAGATGACTACCCTACCTAGGCTATTCATGGGGGTTATGAACTATAAACTCTCGCTTCATCATATAAGAACACTCATATGCAGTGATGTAGAAGAGATTTGGTCTGGTATGTTTGGAAAAAAAAACCAATGAACTCTTATTTTATTTTGTATTTTATATTTTTTATTTTATATATATTTTGTTACTCTTATGTTTTAGCCAAATATGTCAGACTTTATTAGTTCTGCTATATTGATATATTTGTTCCCCAAAAAGAAAAAAAAAAGATAGGAATCAATAAAAATGGTAGCACAGTTTTATACTTTTTTTTGTTTTATATATTTTATATATTTTTATTTTATATATTTTTTGTTACTCTTATGTTTTAGCCAATGTTTTTGTTTTTTATTTTTTATATTTTTATTTTACATATATTTTGTTACTCTTGATGTTTTAGCCAAATATGTCACACTCTATTAGTCAGTTCTGCTATATTGATATATTTGTTCCCCAAAAAGAAAAAAAAAGATAGGAATCAATAAAAATGGTAGCACAGTTTTATACATGTTAAATGGTGAATAAATAAATAAATAATTATCGCAGTAAATAGCCACCAATGCTGAGGTTTTAGACTGCTGCTCAGCCTGAGCCCTAGGCTACGTGGTCAAGTTTGTCTGGCTTAATTTAGGGACTAGATCTGGAAGGCATGGCCTAAGGTGTGGGGGTGGGGGCAAAGATGGTTTGGAGCAGTGCTTCTCTGCTCACAGCTTCTTTTGCACCAGAATATATATAACAATATGACACTTTACCATGAAAAAGAACTGATGTTTCCTTGTGGAAGTGGATGTTGGAAGGATTGCAGCTTATGAGTTATTCTCAAATGGTACATTTTTATGCATTTTTATTGTTTCTTGTGGGAGAATTTGAGCAGACGCAAACTCCAAATTTGTGTTATGCTCAGAATGTTCTCTAATCTATCAATTGTGGAATAAATCCATAAATACATATTTTTGAAACACATTAGAATAGGACTACCCTACAAGAATTGTACTCGGAAATTCTAACCAGCAGTTTCTCTTGCAAAATAAAAAAAAAGCCCCTTTCTCTCAAACGGATCCCAATTTACATTTTATAGAGATCATGAAACAAAAGATAATATTTCACAGCAATGGTAAAAACAAAAGCATATTGTTTTAGTTAGGGTTTTTAGAATTACTAAATCATTAATGTTAATGTCAGCACACATATTTGAAATTGATTAATTTCTTAGGAAAATAATATCTTCCTTTAATGATTTTAGCTCTTATTCCCCTTTTAATTCCCTGCCCAATCCAATATTTCTTGGATTTACTTAAATTAAGAGTTATTAAAAAAATACTCTTTGTCTCTTTTGTTTCTTTTTTTTTTCCTTTCCTCCCTCCACCCTCCCCGGCCTTTTTTCTTTTATTCTATACTTTTTTGGTCCAGTGGAGTGTAGTTCAGAAGTATCCTTTTTTCTTATATTCCTATCCATCTTCTAAAACTGAGTAATATTCATCTCTGATTTCCTTTACCATTTTCTTCTCTCTTCTTTTTTTCTCCTTCTGAACTATATTGCAATCTAGTCTCCCATTCTTTTGCAGTAACCTGATTTGTCCTTTCTCTATTCTCTCTTTATAACTCATGACAAGATAGAGCTTTGGGGGGTATAAAAGCTTTGTTGTGTCTCGTTTCCCATTTATATTTTATCAGGATTGTAGATCATGTCCACATCTCCTTTTCCCATTTTTTTGTTTATTTGTTCTTCGAGAAGTCTTTTACTGATAAGCTTCTGTCGCTGAGATCTCAGGCATGAAAGAACTAGAATGGTATGGTTTCCTTAGTGGTGACATCAGACTCCTTATTTTTATACCTTTAAAAATGTATGAGACAGGATTGAAGATAATGGTGCTGATCACAGAGGGAATTAAGTTCAGGGATCATAGTGAATGTTATGAGAGCTATAATGTAGTATTAAAAATGTAAATGAAAGGGAGCTTACATTTCTAATGGCAGGGGAGGATCCAGAAACCTTCCCATAAAATAAAGCGGCTATAGATGGAGCTTTGAGAATCATCCTGTTTTATCTGAGTAGAAGCCTCACTGAGCTAGTACTTTAGAGTAGTACTTTTTATAGGAAACTGAATTCTTTGTGGGGGGATGAGCTCAGCAATTAGATACTCTACCACTGGTGTCGTTGATTTATAACTTGGGTATTATATAGATTGGCAGCTAGGTGGCAGAGCGGATCGAGTGCAGGGCCTGGAGCTAGGGAAACTTATCTTCCCGAGTTCAAATGTAGCCTCAGACACTTACTAGCTATGTAACCCTGGGCAAGTCACTTTACCCTGTTTGCCTCAGTTTCTTCTTCTACAAAAAGAGGTGGAGAAGGAAATGGCAAAACACTCTAGTATCTTCCTCAATAAAACCCCAAATGGGGTCATGAAGAATCAGACACAACTGAACAACAACAAAATTACATAGAACAAAAGGACAACTAAGTGAATTCCAGCATTGGGTTCAGGCACAGGTGAGTATGTCTGAAACAGAGAGAAGCCTTTTGTACAACTTACCTCTACATAAATACACTTCTGCAACATTCCCTGTTGACCAGGTAGAATATAATCCAGATTTCAGCATGACTCAAAGGACCCAGGACGCTGCATCAAAAAAAGGATACTTTGTATTTGTGCTTATTAAAATTACAGCAAGAAAAGAAGATAGTGGCAAAAACTTCCCGAAAATGTAAAGCCTTTTGAAGTAGCATTATTTCCACTTCTTCCTAGACACTGGGAGATCTAGGGCCCATAAAACCCCTCTCCTGGATTAAAATGTGTTTCTGGGAAGCACAACCCTTACACAGAGAGAGGGGTCGTCTAAGATATACATTGTTCTTGAAAGAATCATATTATGGGACCCCATTATCCGTTGCTACCTCAACATCACATAAATGCGTTTTGATGTCCTAGTATCTAAGACTAGGTTACCTTCTATTCCCCTATCCGAATTGCTTTCTTTTTCCCTACCCTTTCTCCTCAATAGGGACAAATCAAATGAATGAAAAACTCTGTGCCCTTTTCTTTAAAAGCCAAGCTGGGCAGAAGTTGCATCTTGATTTTTTCTCCAATCTTTTGTTTCCCTTCTCCCCACCAGAACAGTTGATTTCTCAGTCAATTAGATTGTGATCTCTTTGAGGGTAGGGAATGTCTTTTGCCTCTTTTTGACACATAGTAGGTATTTAATAAATGCTTATTGCCTGATAGTCTTCCATGACATCTCTTCCACCCCTATCCCTACCCCTACCTCCCAGCAGTGATTCTCTTATGAAGTAATGGGTTTTAGTCCATGAAATTCTTATTAAGTTCTTTCTCCTTGCATTCTGATTCTTACCTTTTTAAAACACGTAGTCACTTAGATCTCCTTATCCCTTGATGATGTGGCCCTTTGTTCATGAGAATTTTTAAACAATAGTCTTCTCTAGCCCAAGAATCAAGAGAGAGTTGATTTCACTAATAAGACTTTTCTTGTTAACCCTATTTATTTACCTTTCTTCTGTTCCACAGTTGGAAGTATTTGCATATTAATTGGCCATATAAATTGATCACTTCTGGATTCTGGATTCATTTGGAGGAATAATTTCAAATAAACTTGTTTAAAGTTCTAAAATTTTCATTGATGAGTAGATTCAGCTTTGAAGGATACTGGGGGCTAACCTTTGCTTTTGGAAGATTAAATTTCTATTTCGTCTTTGTTTTTAAACAAGAAGTGACCAAACTACTGAATTAATTTTTAGTGACAGCTGAAGGACTTTCTCTTATTTGCTTGAAATATTTATTGTTTGGCATTGAAATTCTGAAGTTTAAGCACTATGTTTCTTGGTGATTAAAAGTTGAAGTTTCGTTCCTTTGGTAATCTGTTGGTTTTATTAATAAATATTTTGCTTGGTTTTCAATACTTCTAGTCAATTTTCTTGTGTTATTTCTTATGTAGTGGTATTTAGACTTTTCACTTTACCTAACTTTGGGGGTAATAGTCATGCTGTCATAGTATCTCTGAACATTCTCAAAGTTATGTACATTTATGTGTATAGAACATATATGTTCTTGCAATTTTAATTTTGGATTATGTTTTGGTAAGTTTTCCATTTTATCTATATTTTTGAGATTCACATTTAATATATTTTTCTGAAGTTCTACCATATTGGAGATATTCTCTTTTGTGTGTTCCATCATGCAATCAGAAAGTATTTAGTGTCTACAATGTGCTGCATACTGGTCATACAGCTAAATTTGTATTCTCTTGTTCATCAAAATAATTTTTTGAAAGGTCTGAGTTATGCCCTGATTTCCACCCTAATTTCTATCTTTTCTTTTTTTTCCCTATTTATTTCTATAATGCATGCATGGTTTACTTCTGGTCAAGTCTTATTGGAGGTCTTAAATAATTTGTTGATCTCTTTTATTTTTACTTGGAGGTTTTGATGCCCTTTTATATCACAGGATGACATTTCATCTTGGTGCTGTAGCCTTTCCTCATCTCTCTGTTCATTTTTCAGTCTTTCTTTAAGAATTTTCCTTTTGTTGTTTTTGTTTTTGTTTTTCCTGTTTGGGATCTTGACTCATCCCCAAAAATTCTGTTGGCATATTTGCCTTCTGTACCTTTGCCTTTTGATAACTTTAAAGTTGTAGCAAATGTCAGCACTGTTTGTCCCTTCCCCCCAAAATTGTCCCAACATTTTCTCCTTCCCAGACTTCCAGACTTTTTGTGTTTTCAGAGCCTAAGGATGATGTTTGGCAGAGGAAGAGAAAGACTGATGGGCTAATTATAACATGAAAATTCCACAGATTTGTATGCCCTTATTTTATTTGTGTGAATAATCATCTTTTTATTTCTACATCTCCTAACCGAACAGACTTGTTCATCTGGGGATCTAGGTGAGTTCAATGTTCTTCCTTATTGGGCATGGCCTTGGGGTAAGGGCATTAGTATTAGATTAGGTTAAATTGGTTAAAGGGGAAGTAATAGAAGTGACTCCAAATAAAGCTCCAAATTAAGGCTTTTCTGGATTGTATAGGGTTCAGAGACAGCAGGGGCAAAGTTGAAGCATGAGTTCTTCACTTATCATTGCACTGTTATTTCAGATGACCCTATACTATGTGAAGGTACTGTGTTGTTAAGCAAAATTGTCTCATTAGCATGGCTTTTGTTTCTTTTGAGTGGAAGTACTTTCAGCTGTTAAGTGCTAAGCCCCAGGCCCAGGGCCCTGTCAGGTGTGAAAGCCGTGTGGGTGTGGATTGGTGACTTAGGAGGGGCCAGCTGGGGAACCAATGGTCTCTGG
>CM053624.1:232097421-232116666 GCA_028646595.1 Phalanger gymnotis | reverse complement strand
GCCCACAGGGGTTTCACACCTGATAGGGCTTTGGGCCTGGGGCTTAGCGTTTAACAGGTGAAAGTACTTTCACCATAAACAAAAGCCAAACTCCTCAAGCACACCCGTTAAACTAAGCCCATTTTGCCTTACTGGCACAGCTCTTAACCCAGAAGATGGACTTTTTGCGTTTATCAAAGAGTAGATTGCTATAGTCATTGACTACAGTGTCTTGTGTATTCCACTGATCCACCACTCTGTTACTTAGCCAGTACCAAGTAGTTTTGATGATTGCTACTTTATAATATAGTTTAGTATCTGGTATGGCTAGGCCATCATCCCTTGCATTTTTTTTCATTAATTCCCTAGATATTCTGGACGATTTTTTCTTCCAGGTGAATTTTGCTATTGTTTCATTTAGCTCTATAAAATAATTTTTTGGTAGTTTTATTTATAATCTCTTTCTGACTAATTACCATAACCCCTTACTCTTTCTGGCCTGAGAGCTCCTGAAACTGCTATTGTTTGTATCACCACCACCTAATCCCATTAGTAGAGTTTTATCCACGTGGGCTCTGGGATAGCCTCTTCTGCTGTGTAAAATATCTTTCTTTCCTTCTCTCATGTTTTCTTGGGCTGAGACAATGTCTCACTCTGAATTTTTGTTGTCTCTGCCACACCAGAATTCAATTTCAATTATTATTTTAAAGTTATTTGAAGGGTGTTGCTGAGAGAGCTTAGTTAATGGCTTCTCTGCCAGGCCGTCTTGGACAGAGTCCCCCTGATTTGATTGTTGATGATAGTTAACTTTGAAGTTTGCAAAGTGTTTTAATTTGAGATCTCATTTGAGCTAATGGAGAAGAATTCAAGACATATCAGAGAAAAAGGAAAGAAAGAAAATGATTTAAGAAAAGAGAAGAGGAAAAGGGCCACAAGAAATGACAAATTACTTAAAAACACATCTTAGTTTTCCATTTTAAAAAGTTAGGGCACATATAAATATGACAGTGATTTGGTGAATAAAGAATCTTTCGAGTTCTACTGTTTGTTGTTCCTGTGTTTGCCCTTCATTCTTGAAGAGGACCATGACATTAGGGAGATGATGACATGACTTGCAGTTGATTTCCATTTGAGTGATGGAGGGCTGTACTGTTTATAAATATAGTGGGAAATAATAATATTGTTTGAAAACAATCTGAATGCAACTTTCAACCAGACCATTTTGATAACTTTACTGAGATCACATGGTGCATTTGGGCATGCATGTACTTGGGTGTGGAAGGGCCCAGGTCTAGATCTTTAGAGAATTAAGCTTTATAGCATTTGGTTATGAGTTAAGGCTTGGTTAGACTAGAAGGCAAAACACATAGGATGTAATATATGTAGCCTTTTAACTTCAGAAGCTAGGTGATACTAGAATGCTCAGCCTGCAGTAAAGGAGTCCTGAGATCAAATCCAATCTCAAACACTTACTACCTTTGTGACCCTGGGCAAGTCACTTAAACTATTCGTCTCAGTTTTCTCAACTATAAAATGGGGATAACAATAACTTCTACCACCACCCACCCAGGGCTGTTTTGAAGATGAAATGACATGATAATTATAAAGGACTTAACACAGCAATAGGCACATAGTAAGTGCTATATAAATGTTAGCTACTATTACTATTAGGCTTATGCCTACATATTCATAGTTTAGTTTGAGTTTTCCACAAATACCCTTTCAAGTGCCTATAATAGATCACCACCTATGTTTTTTTTTTTCTTTTCCATTACTGTCTCTGGAGATATTTTATCTGTTCCCTTTATTATTGTTTTCTGTCTTCATTCATTTCTTACAAGATCTGTTTTTCTTTCTACTTGTTTTGTTGGGTCAAGTCTGAGATAAAATTTGAAGGTAATATTTGCAATGTCTGGCATATTTGCAAATCCAATAAAATCCTAATGCTAAAACATGTTCCAGAATTCATTATACTATTTTTTTCTTCCTGCTTGTCTTTTTAGGAGCAGAGTACTTGCACATAGCATTAAAATGTTCTCTGTTGGAGTGCTAACAAAATGAATATTGACAAAATTGTCTAATATTACATAGCCTCCCCTCACTCTTTTTTCTCCTCTTTCTTTCAAATGGACATTGTATGCTGCCTCAGAAACCTCTTTCAGAAATTAAAAATCAAACAGTTCATTATATACACTCAAAAGACACAGAACAATACACAAAAAAAGCGGTCTGAGGGAGTTAAATAAAATTAGCTCTTTTTTGAGAAGGAAAAGTTAGAAATATATATATATGTATATATACACATAAAACACACAAGTATGCACTACTAAAAGATGAGAAGTCAAAACTGCCACCACATTTCCCTTATACTCTGTTATCAGAATTATCTTGATTTCCTTTTTGGAAATTTGAGTCACACATATCTGTCATATTCAGAGATCCAAAAGATAATTTCCAGCAGGACATAACAAAACTTGTACTGAATTTATTAACTAAATTAAATCGAGGATTCTGGATTTCTTTTTTTGCACTCAAGATTCAATGTTGACTTCTTTCATTCTGGATTTGTATAAAGCTGGAGCAAAAGGAATATTAATAAGGGCAATGAGTGACATAAAGATATGATGATTGCAGTTAATCTTTGTCTAATTTCTGAACACTGGGGACAAAACACCTTCTAACATTGTAAATTACTAAAATTCAGATGTTGTATTCTTTGTGGGCACTTACCCTTACCCTGTTCATTTGTAACAAATTCAAAGGCTAAAGACTTTTATTAACTGTATAGGATAGATAGTCCTAAGCTTCAAAAATGTATTTTAAATAGGTGATGAATCATTATGGATGAGCAGATTGAATTCAAATGTCTTCAACTGTTTCAGTACTTTGTGCCTGAATGTTTTCTAACTATCAGTACCATAGATGCTTCCCACACATTGAAATGTCTTAGAGTTGTGTTCAAATGAAAGGAAATCAGACAAGGAAGTCTGTCTTCCATGCAGAAGCCCTTTATATTTAACATTCATTTGGCTGTCAAAACAAAAAAAAAAGCCAGCTGACAAATGTCTAAATAACACAATGTTCGTGTAGACTCATTGTCTTTAGTTTGTGTTTTATGTTTGCATTTAAACATGTTAATTTTGTTTATGGATCGCACAACAATTTTCTCATTTTATTTTTAAATGATGTATATGCAATTTTTGCAGTTACGAAATGTCACACTTATATAAAGATGAATTGATAGGTTTGGTAAAATGGAGTTTATATGTTCAAGAGTCACAGGAATATAAAACGGAATATTTTTCTTTGGTTGCCTTTAGCAGAAATTGGTCAGCAAAGACCTCTAAATTCTGAAGTTCCCTCCTTGTGATTATAATTAGTGCATTTCCAGGCTTCTCTCCCTAATGCATGAAGAAATGAGAACAAGATCTCTGATTCTCTGTCTAGTTAGGTTAAGCCAGGGTGTGTAGACAACATGGGGCTTAGGATCTTCTAAAAGTCAAGGTTATAGTCAAACACATAGTGCAAGAGTAGATCTAGGCTTCTGGAGAATTGTAAAGCAGGCTTTTTTTTTTTAATTTCACAGAATCCTCTGACTGCTCCCATTCTTTTCGCTTTTCTCCCTTACACTATACCCTTCCGTCTCAGATGTCCAGTGACTTCTTGTTGCCTTAGGTTCTTCCTAACAAAACAATCTGTTTAACAAATTCACATTGCAGTGTTAGCGATGTAACGATTAATTCATCCCAGGGAAATATCTATTTTAACTCCAGAAGAAGGCAATGCTTTTCTAATTAAATACCATACAACATAAAGAACATTTATTAAATGCCAACTGTTGCTGACTACTGTGAACAGTTTAGTTAAGAAACAGTTCCTGCCCTCAAAGAATTTACAGTATAGAAGGGGGGGAAGCACAGATAAATATAATATACAATATAAAGTTACAAATGTATCAGACAGTTATGAAACAAAATAATATGTATAAGATGTACTTTACCCATATATGTCCATCTGGGTTGTTAAATGTAGCTCAAGAGAAACACTGATAGATATCTCTGGAATTTTTCCCAGGTCTTCAAGGGAGACTTTGCTTCCTGCCCTGAAGGCAATCAGGTAAAAAAAAAACACAAGGCAAGATGCATTTTTCTCTATTGAGAAAAGGTGGGGAGTACTGGATCATAGTTATATTAATCTATGCTACCTGGCCCTTTAAATATTGAAAGTTAAAGGAAATACTTTTTTTTTTCAAAGAGTCAAACCATTTCTTGGTCATTGTCATGTAAAGGTGAAGGGACGATGCCAAAGCCATACCCATAGGCTTGGCTACTTTTTAACCAAATGCTAGTTATACAAAAGGATATCAAAAATAGTGAATATTAAATAAACTCATTAATCCAAGAAGAGTGAATAGAAATCAATGAAATTATGTAGATTTATAATATTCCAGAAAATACACAGAGTAAATAGACTTTCCCTCTCTATTCAATCAAGAGAGAGAGACCCTGGTCTTACTCAAGGTCAAATTGCCTGAAAACTTTAAGGAGGCTAGATAGAAATTAGAAACATGTTGAGGCACTGACTAATCTACATGTCTGCTGCTTCCCAATGTCTTTTCTATTTCTTTATGGGTCTCTCCTCAAACAGAATCTGGAACCATATGTTTCTGTCTCAAAGAAAAAAAATAAGAATCTCTCTCCAAACCTCTTTCACCAACTCTATCCCTTATACAGACATGCTATATTTAGTCTTCATCATTCCCTGCATTACTCTTAAGAGTTGTGTCTAAGCAGCAACTCCCAAAACCCCTTAGGCTTGAAACCTACGTTGTATATCCAAGGTCTGAGATGGAAATGTTATTACTGATCATGAGAATCAGTGAAAGCTTCATGAAAGATCTAGTATTTAAGCTGGATTTTAAAGAATGGATAAAATGTCAGCAGACAAGGAGGGGGATGGAAGGAAGAGAAGGCATTCGTGTAAAGCAAAAACCTGAGCAAAAGAATACAGGTATATAGCAGGAAGCTGATCAAGTTGTTTCCCCCACAATCCACTTTATGGATCTTTGGCAGAAAGGTGTCCCTCCCAGATAGTTGGTTGAATGGATAAACTACCAGGCCTGAAGTCAGAAAAACTCCTGTTTGTGAATTCAAATCTGGCCTGACATTTACTAGCTATATGACCCAGAGCAAGTCACTTACCTCTGTTTGCCTCACTTTGCTCATCTGTAAAATGAGCTGGAGAAAGAAATGGCTAACTACTCGATTATCTTTGCCAAGAAAACTCAAACTGGTGTAACAAATAGACACAACTGAAACAATAAAAGAGCAAGAAGTCTCTCTCAGGGTGTTAAGATTTGCACTCTAACTTTTTGCTAAGGGATTTGTGCCTTACTGAGATGAACTCATGACAGGTTCTTGTGGCTGAGGGGTTATACTGAAGATGACTGACCACTTAAAGTCAAGAAGATGAACTCTTGTGAGACAAGAATATAGATTCTGGTCAGCCTATAGGAGTTATGGAAACATCTCTCTTCTCTTTCTGTGCTCTGCTCTTTTGTGATCCTTTGCCAGGGCCTTCTTTACCTGAATAACCAGTATGGTATGATGGAGCTTAGCATGGTGGAAAGAGCACTGGACACAGAGTTGAGAAGACTCAGGTTCAAATTTCCCCTCATTCTTTTTTTAGGTAATTTATTTATTTTGAGCTTACAACATTCAGTTCCAAAAGCTTTTGAGTTCCAAATTTTCTTACCTCCCTTCCCTCACCTCTCTCCCCCTCCCCAAGATGTTATCCAATTCGATATAGGCTCTATATAAACATTCCTATTAAACATATTTTCAAATTAGCCATGTTGCATAGAAGAATTATAATCAATGGAATGAACTATGAGAGAGAAGAAACAAAATAAAAAAGAGAGCAAATAGTATACTTCTACCTGCATTCAGACTCTATATTTCTTTCTCTGGATGTAAGAGCATTTTCCATCATGAGTCTTTTGGAGTTGTCTTAGAATTTTGCATTGCTGAGAAAAGCCAAGTCTATCACAGTTAATCATGGCACAACATGGCTGTTATTGTGTATAATGTTCTGCTGCTTCTGCTACCCTCACTCAGAATCAGTTGATTTAAGTCTTTCCAGGTTTTTCTAAAGTCCACCTGCTTATCGTTTCTTATAGCACAACAGTATTCCATTATATTCATATATCATAACTTGTTTGGCCATTCTCCAATTGATGGGAATCCCCTCAATTTCCAATTCTTTGCCACCACAAAAAGAGCTGCTACAAATATTTTTGCACATGTGAGTCCTTTTCCCATGTGTATGATCTCTTAGGGATACAGTCCTAGAAGTAATTCCCCTCATTCTTGAACAAGTTATATTACCTTGAACAAATGGTATACCTGCTACAAATCTTAGTTTCAGTATCTATGAAAGTATGATAATAATAGCACTTAACTCACAGGGTTGTTATGAGGATCAAATGAAATTATATATATATACATATATATATATATAAAGTACTTCATAAACCTTAAAATAGTATGTAAATGTTAAGTAAATCTAAAGTTGTATGTAAATGCTAGCTATTTTTATGTTATATATCATTACATTATATTATACAGTGTTATAGTAGCTATCATCATAATTATCATTACAAGCTCCTTGAAGATGTCCATCAAATTTTGGAGAATAGGACTTTTGTAGAATTCCACCTATATCAAATGAAATTTTGCTTTGGAAATTATTCTATAACCAAAAAAAAATACCAAGATTCAACATGTTTAGGAACTGATGACTGAGAACATGAGTTCTGTGAGTATCAGTGAGAAATCCCATGCTATAATAAGTTATTCATAAATATTTATTAATATTTTGCTATCCACAATGAAATCATAGAAAATTACACAGAGTTCAATAAATATTTGTTGCTAAAGGAGTGTTCAAAGTCAGGCATCTTTATAGTGGTAAACCTTTATTTAAAGTAATCAAATGTAATCTTTAGGAATTAGAGGTATACTTTGGATATCTGAGTTAAGAATTCAAGATTAAAGTAGACATTCTGTCCTTTTTGCATTTTTATAAGGACAGGGAAAAATCTGCAAATTCTGTTTTATCAACAGATAAAACATTTGTTTTATCTGGTATTTACCAGAAATTATTTGGAAATAAAAGACAATGTTGTAAAGTTTGGTTATTTCAAAGGATGTTTCAAAGGATCTTGAGATAAATTTCTGAGTCATCTGTGATCAAGATCAAATCTATTCTTGTTATTATGATCATTTGTGGAAATACTGAATTTTGATGAGAGACATTACTCCTGTCCTACCAGGGAAAGGAGTTTAGATTAGGAAAAAGGGGGAAGTTTTTAATGAATCATGTTTCATTCTTTCTAACTTTCAGAGCAAGTATTATTGCTAACTCTTTAGTTCAGCATTCATACTCCAATCTCAGTTTACCCTTACAGCCTCACCTTTAAATATTCTTTTTTCCATTCACATTTGTTTTATATGTTCTCTGTCCCTGAAACATTCATCTCTGCTTTTGTACATGCATCGCCCTTTCCCTTAGGTTACGCTCCTCAATACTCTCTATGAAATGCTTACTACTTCTTTAAGAACTAGCTCAGATCCTTTCCTTCACAAAACCTTCTTTGTTATATCCTGACATCATCTCTCTCTGCTTTTCTCTATTGTTTTCTTGAAGTAATAATGTATAATTTTTAAAACTGTTATCTTGCATTCAGGGTCATCTGTGATAATAAACCCAACCTAGCCCTTTTGAGCCATCTTTATTGCTATATGTCTTCACATACCCTATGCTTTATCACAGCAAATTGGACATTTGCCATTCCCCAAATATGACATTTTTTGCCTTTTGCTTTTGTTCATGCTCTTTCCTATTAACCTCCCCATAATCTGGTCAAATCTCAGCCATTATAAAACTGTTGGTCAGCATCCAAGGAATTTCAGAGATCACTGAGACCTGGTGAATTTGCCTTGTCCAAGGTCACATGTCAGCACTGAAACTAGAACCCAAATTTCCTGACTGTTGACCCAGTATTCTTTTTACCATACCCTATATATTCTTAAGATATAGATTAAAGACCCTGGAACTCTAAGAACACAATTACAAAACACTTTTCACACAAATAAAGTCAGATCTAAATAATTAGAAAAACATCAGTTGCTTGTGTGTAGGCTGAGCTAATATAATAAAGATGACAATTCTACCTAAATTAATTTGCTTATTCAGTGTCATACCAAACAAACTACCAAAAATTATTTTATACTGCTAGAAAAAATAATAACAACATTCATCTGGAAGAACAAAAGGTCTAGAGTATCAAGGGAATTAATGAAAAGAAACGCTAGGGAAGGGGGCCTAGCCATACCAGATCTGAAATTGTATTATAAATCAGCAATCATCAAAACTACTTGGTACTGGCTAAGAAATAGATGGGTAGATCAATGTAATAGGTCAGGTACACAAGACACACAATGACTATAGTAATTTTGATTTGATTAGGTTTTTTGATTGGGTTTGATAAACCCAAAGACCCCAGCTTCTGGGATAAGAACTCACTATTTGACAAAAACTTCTGAGAGAACTGGAAAAAAGTATGGCAGAAACTTGGCATATTAATACCATATACAAACTAAAGTCCAAATGGGTACATGATTTAGATATAAAGGCATCTGATACTACAAAAATAATTAGGAGAGCAAGGAATACTTTATCTGTCAGATTTATAGAGAATGGAGGAATTTATGTTCAAACAAGAGATAGAGAATTTTTACAACCAATGTCTCTGACAAAGGCTTAATTTTTAAAATATATAGAGAACTGAGTCAAATTTATAAAAATACACATCATTCCCCAACTGCTAAATGGTCAAAAGATATGAACAGGCAGTTTTCAGAGGAAGCAATTAAAGCTATCTATACTCATATGAAAAAAATGCTCTAAATCACTATTGGTTAGAGAAATGCAAATCAAACAACTCAGGTACCACATCACAACTATCAGATTTGCTAACATGACAAAATAAGAAAATGATAAATGTTAGAGATGTGGGAAAATTAGAACAGTAATTCATTGTTGGTGGAGTTGTGAGCTGATCCAACCATTCAGGAGAGCAATTGGGAACTATTTCCAAAGGTTTATAAAAATGTGTGTACTCTTTGACCCAGCAATTCTACTTGTAGGGCTGTATCTCAAAGAGATTATAAAAATGGGCAAAGGACCCACATGTGCAAAAAATATTTATAACAGCTCTTTTTGTGGTGGCCAAGAACTGGAAATTGAGGGAATACCCATCAATTAGGGAATGCCTGGACAAGTTGTGGTATATGAATGTAATGGAATACTATAGTGCTCTAAGAAATGATGGCAGAATTCAGAAAAACCTGCAAAGACTTATATGAACTGATGCTGAGTGAAGTGAGCAGAACCAGGAGAATATTAATCACAGTAACAGCCACATTGTGAGATGACTGACTTTGATAGACTAAGCTCTTCTCAGCAATTCAAGGACCTAAGGACTCATGATGCCATCCACATCCAGAGAAAGAAATATGGAGCCTGAATGAAGATTGAAGCTGACTGTTTTGTTTTTTTCTTTCTCCTGGTTCCTCCCATTCATTCTAATTCTTCTATACAACATGACTAATGTGAAAATATATTTAATAGGAATGTATATGTAGACCCTATATTGGATTACACACCATCTTGAGGAGGGGAGGGAGTGGGAGAAAATTCAAAACTTATGTAAGTAAATGTTGAAAACTAAAAATATATACATTAACTTACAAAAACATTTAAAAAGACACAGATTAAAGGTCATTTTCATCTTAAAGTGTTCCCTGATTCCTTCAACTGGAAGTTCTCTTTCCTTCCTATATGTCCCCATATGTTTTTCTCTTATAAGTAAGGCAGTCATATTTCTAGGAAACTGAAATTAGGAAATATCATCTGGTAAAAAGTATTCCTTCCCAAAGTTTTATTAAAATTATACTTTCACTTTTTGAAGTTGGGTATGTCTCATGAAGTCCAAGATTAATTGGCTTAACTATAGCATTTATATTAATTCTGTTTTCTCCTATAGGCATCTATGTATTTATCTTATCCTCTCTATAAGGTAAGGATCGTTTAAGGTGGAGATCCTCTCTATATCCCCATACTTTACTGTCTTACACAGTTACTGCTCAGTGTTGTTGCAACACATTGAAAGATTTAAGTTTTAAACATTTTCTTCTTGCTTTCCCAATTAGATCAGAAGGCCTTTGAAAGCATAGACTATATCCTGTTCATCTTCACATGTCTAAGAGCATCAAGCAAAGCATTCTGAACACAGGAGATGCTAAATATATTGTTGTTTTGATTCAATGAAATACTACCTTGGCAATTCTTTGAAATACTCACCTTCGTTTCCCCCTTAGGAACCAGGAGAGCGGTATATATGTATTCTCTTTTTGCAAAGAGAAAATATGTTTTATGGTTTTCTCATCCTACCTTTTTGCTGATGCCCAAGTTTCAATCACTTTGAAGAGTGATCTCCATGACACACAGAGATGCTCGCATGATCTCATTAGAGGTTTCTTCATGGCAGTAATAGTCTCTTCAAAAGGTTCTTTCTAACTGTTGTCTGCTAGAACGACTATTCACAACATAGCTGCAAGATGGGGAAATCATTGATGGTTCCTAAATATTTTGTCACAGTTCATGTTTCATCTGAGGCCTATAATTTGGGTTCATTAACAAGCATTTACTAAATATCTACTCTGCATATAACACTATAGGGGCAATTCTTATCACCAAATCAAAGTCTAACCATCTTTCAAGGACCCACTCAAGTCTCACTCCTTCATGAAATTTCATCTATTGAGACCAACTTAAGTTGATCTTGCTGATCTCTTCACTAAACTCTAAACTGAACAATATTTCTTTTCTAATTGTTTAATAAATATGAATTCTCTTTCCAGAAAGATTATAAAGACAGAGACCCTACTTATAGTTCTTGTGTAGCCCCAACAGAGATGCTTAGTAAATGCTTGATAAATATTTGTTGGTGCTTTTTTGATGGCATTAGAGTGTATACATTATGTAATAGTGTACAATACTATATACATACACATATATATATACATATATATATATACATATATATATATATATATATATATATATATACATGCAGGAGAAAGCATGATTTGGAACTGATACAATTAATGACTTAGCTGTGACACCAAGTAAGGGGAAAGTAGACTGTTGTGAAGCCACACATTATGCCCTAGGAACAATAAAGAAGATAGCAACAGTGTCCCTAATGTTTGTTCTTTATAAGCAATTTCAACAGCAATAACAACAAAATGTTGGCATCTCTAAAGAAATTTTCACTCAGCAATTATAGTAGAACCCCAGAGGAATGGAGAGTATAGTATGTCTTGCTGCCTATCAGTGATTTGTTAATGACTAAACAATGCCTAATTCTTTAAGGGTAGGTGTAGAGGGTGGGGGTTGGGGGAGACTGTCTCATGGAAAGAAAATATGTTATTAAGTTCCAACTCCAGTCTAAGTAGGTCAGGTCTTATATGCCAAGAAAAATGAAAGTTCCAGTCATCCAGTACACTGAACACCACACACATAGACTGAAGGTGTGATATTTAAGGCTCACTGTAGGCCACTTGAATAATTTATGAGTTTCAGTTGTATTTTCTTTTACTGATATCATATAAAAAAAGACTTTGACATCTGCATCTGTGATATCCATGGAGCAGTGGGCATTCATTTGGGAACTGTGTGGAAAATACTTGCAGTGAGTATTTATGATAAAACAAGTCATTTCATTATCCCCATGCACTTTTTACTACATTCTCATCTTTAGGAGAAATCAATTTGGCTCTATTTCACATCAATAGAACATCTCCTGGATGAACCCCTGAGGTGGGTATATAAAGGATATCTGATTTTTTCATTAATACAAACCTATTAAAGCCATAAATAGGGCTTAACAACATTCAAGATTCATCTTCTCTGGCATTCAAACATCTTCTCTGGCAAAGCAGTACACAGAATAAAAGGGTAATTTCCCATTAAATCTGGCATTTAAAGATAGGATGGGATCAGAAAATTGTAGCACTAGAGCACTTAGATCCTTAAGATGACAACAGCAGCACAGTGACCAGAAATAGAAAAATAACTCTCTGCAGATCAAGCTTAACTTTCCTTGTACTAGTAATATACACACACACACATCTACATATTTTATATATTTACTTGCTGCAGATGTCTGATGACTAGCTGCAATATGTTTTGAAAAGGTAGAATAGATATTTGGATATTATAGAACACCAAAATAGATATACACTGTTTCAGTACTTCTGAAAAAATAAAAAAATAAATATGGAATTAAAATACTCACTGAGATATTTTATTTTGATGGACAGACAGTCTGCAACTATATACCTTATATTCCTCTGTACTGTTTTTCTTACTGGATATCTGTATCTATATTCCCTAGTCAAATGTGATCTCCTTGTTGTATCGAGCCCTGGACAAGAATACTCATTTGGAAGGATTTCCTGGAGCCAAGATGGTGGAGTAAGCAGTAAATTGCTGTAGCTCACCCATATTCACCTCCAAACACCCATAAAAAAAGTGCCCTAGAACAAATTCTAGAATAGTGAAGCCAATGGAAAGATGGGGTGGAATGGTCCTTTAGCTTGGGAGACTTGGAGGATCAGCAAGAAAGGTCCATTTCATTTGGGTAAAAAGAGTCGTGGTTCCAGGACAGGAAACATATCCCAGCAAGCCAGGAACAAGCCCCACCTCAGCAAACAAGCAGGAGATCCTGAGCCCCAGTGCAATGAAGTCAACAAACACCAATACCAAGCCCCCACTCCCACTCCACACACACACATACATACACATGCCCTAGCATAGCCTGAGGACCCAGCAGATTCCAGCTGCAAGAACCACTGCATGTTTTTGGTGCAGCCCAAAGCAGGCAGGCATCCTCCAGCAGCCTGGACCTCCATGTGTTTCAGTATGGCACTGGGGAAACACAGAAAGAGTCCAAATCACTTGAGCATATGCCAGACACTACCTCTATGACCCCAGCTCAGCAGCAGGTAAGCTGTCAGACCTCTACAGCAACCAACAGTGCCAGACACCCCCAAGCCCATCCCCTTAACAAAGCACCAGAGGCTAGGGTCCCCTTTGGGCCTTAGGGAGACATCAGCACAACACCAGGTAAACTGTCAGGGCCTGCAGCCATTGGCACAAGAAACTTGAGACACGGCTCCTTCCACTCTAGTAGCAGAAATAAAATTTAAAAGAAAGGAAAAAGGCCAAAAAAAAGATAAGCAAAAAACAACAACAAAAAAAGAATCTGACCATAGAAAGTCATTATGGTGACTGGGAAGACCAAAACACAAAGTCAAAAGGGGACAACAATGTCAAAACACCTATGGGCAAAACCCCAAAGAAAAACAGGAGTTGGACTCAAACCAAGAAAGAACTCATGGAAGAGCTCAAAAAAGAGCTTAACAATAACATACTAAAGATAGAAGAAAAATTAGGGGAAAATGAGAGTGATGCAAGAGGACCAAAAAAAAAAAAAAGAGTCAACAGCTTGGAATACTGCTTAAATAATTAAATTGGCCAAATGGAAAAGGAGATACAAAAATCCACTGAAGAAAACAACTCTTTAAAGAATATAAAGGTAAAACAGAAATTGAAAGAATCTACAAATTGCCTCTTGAAAAAGATCCTAAAAAGAAAACTCCTAGGAATATTGTAGCCAAATTCCAGGGTTCCCAGGTCGTGGAGAAAATATTACAAGTAGCCAGAAAGAAACAATTTGAGTATTGTGGAAACACAATCAGGATGACACAAGATCTAGCAGCTTCTACATTAAGGGATCAAAGGGCTTGGAATATGATATTCTGGAGATCAAAGGAGCTAGGATAAAAACCAAGAATCACCTATCCAGCAAAACTGAGTATAATACTTCAGGGCAAAATATGGATTTTCAGTGAAAAAGAGGACTTTCAAGAATTCTTGATGAAAAAAGCTAGAGCAAAATAGAAAATTTGACTTTCAAATACAAGAATCAAGAGAAGCATGAAAAGGCAACCAGGAAAGACAAATCATAAGGGACTTACTAAAGTTGAACTCTTTTGTTTACATTCCTACATAGAATGACGATATTTGTAACTCATGAGACTTTTCTAAGTATTTGGGTAGGTGAAGGGAATATATGTATGTATGTATATATATATATATATATACATATATATATATATATGTATATATATATATATATATACACATATATGTGTGTGTGTGTATAGACAGAGGGCACAGTGTGAGTTGAATATGAAAGGATGATATCAAAAAAATAAAATTAAGGGGTGAGAGAGGAACATGTTTGGAGAAAGAGAAAGGGAGAAATAGAGTTATCTCACACTAAAGTGGCAAGAAAAAAACCTGTTGATTGGAAGGGAAGAGGTGGTAGGTGAAAGGGAATAAGTGAATCTTGCTCTCATCAGATTTGGCTTAAGGAGGGAATAACGTACACACTCAATTGGGTATCTTACCCTAAAGGAAAGTAGGGTGGAGGGGGATAAGAGAGGGTGATGATAGAAGGGAGGGCAGATTGGGGGAAGGGTAGTCAAAAGCAAACACTTTTGAAAAGGGACAAGGTCAAAGGAGAAAATTGAAAGAAGGGGACAGGATAGGTTGGAGGGAAACATAGTCTTTCACAACATGACTATCATGGAAGTGTTTTGCATGACAATACATGTATAACCTATATTGAATTGCTTGCCTTCTCAAGAACAGCAAGTGGGGAGGGAAGAAGAGAGAGCATTTGGAACTCAAAGTTCTAAAAACAAATATTAAAAAAATGTTTTTACTTGCAACTGGGAAAGAAGATATATAGGCAATGCATTATAGAAATCTATCTTGCCCCACAAGAAAGTAAGGGGGAAGGGGATTAGGGGGAGTGGGAAGAGTGCAGTGATAGAAGAGAGGACAGACTGGGGAAAGGGCAATCAGAAAACATGCCACTTTGTGGTGTGGGGGAGGGTAGAGATGGGGAGAAAATTTGTATCTCAAAATCATGGAAATGAATGTTGAAAACTAAAAACAAATTTAAATTTTTTAAGAGATAAGGAAGGAAACTACATGTTTTTAAAAGGTACCAGAAACAATGAAGCAATCAAATTAGAAGAGTAAAGAATAGTCTACCTATCAGATCTATAGGGAGGGGAAAAATTCATGACCAAATACATTATGAAATGTAGATCAGATAATTTCAACCATATTATATTGAAAAATATTTGTAGAAAGAAAACCAATGCAACCAAAATTAGAAGTGAAGCAGAAAGCTGGGAGACAATCTTTATAGCAAATGTCTCTGATAAAGGAATCATTTCTCAAATATATAGAGAACTGTGTCAAAGTGATGAGAATACAAGTCATTGCCCAATTGATAAATGGTCAAAGAATATGAACAGGAAATTTGCAGATGAAGAAATCAAAGACATATAAAAGCATATGAAGAAGTGCTCTAAATCACTTTTGATTAGAGAAATGCAAATTAAAACAACTCTGAAATACCACCTCACACCAATAAGATTGGCTAATATGACAAAAAATGGGAAATGATAAATGTTGGAGAGGATGTGGAATAATGGGAACACTGATGCACTCTTGGTGGAATTGAGAACTGATCCGACCATTCAGGAGAGCAATTTGGAACTATGCCCAAGGAGCAACAAAATTGTGCATACTCTTTGATCAATCAATACCAGTAGTACATCTGTATCCAAAAGAGATCATAAAAATGGGAAAAGGATCCACACGTACAAAAATACTTATTGCAGACCTATTTGTTGTGGCAAAATATTGGTAACTGAGGGGATGACCATAAATTGGGGAATGGGTGAACAAGCTGTGGTATATGAATGTAATGAAATACTATTGTGCAATAAGAAATGACGAAGAGGCACATTTTAGAAAAACCTGGAAAGACTTGTACAAACTAGTGCAAAGTGAAATGAGCAGAACCAAGAAACACTGCACACAGTTTAGCCACATCATGTAATGATCAACTATGAATGACTCCACTTTCCTCATCAAACACAATCAACCAAGAAAAGTAAAAAGGACTCAAGAAGGAAAATGCGATCCCGATCCAGATAAAGAATTGATGCACTCCAAACCCAGATCAAAGCATTTTTTTTCACTTACTTCATTCTTTCTTGTGTTTTGTTCTCTTTTGATCTATTTCTTTTTCCACGACTCTAATGAATGTGGGAATGTTTTACATAATAGCATATGTTTAAACTATGTCAACCTGCCTACATTTCCAGAAGAGAGGAGGGGAGGGAGAAAGATTTGGAACTCAAAATCTCGTAAAATAGAATGCCAAAAATTTTCTTGATATGTAATTGTGGGAAAAAATAAAATACTATTTAAAGCAAAAATTAATCAAAACAATACAAAAGTATACTCATTTGCTTACTTTGTATGTGTCCACAACTAAGTTGAGAACCCTGCCTATACTGACTGCACACTCTTTTTTGTTTGTTAAAGATATTCCATGCAAATTAGAGAGTAAGAATTGGAGGGGTCAGGATTTTAAATCTGCAGAAAAAGATCCCTTACCATCAAAATATATTTCATACTATGTCTTTGATTGTACAAGATGCAAACTAAAATTGGTGTTGGCAGAGAACTTAATCTAATAGTGATTTTATTTTTTCAATTTTTGCATACAAGTGCAACTTATAGCTAATATGGCAGAAAATGATGTCCATTCTAGAACATTGAAATTAAACTGTCTCTTATAGAATTCTGGGTAGAGTTAAGCTTGGAGTCAGAAAGACTTGAATTCAAATCTTGCCTCTACTTTACTAGTTGTATGAAAATGGGCAAGCCATTTAACCTCTCTGAGCCTCAGTTTTCTCACCTGCAAAATATGTATAGCAATACCTGTAACACTCACCCCATAATGATTGTGTGAGGTTTCAATGAAATAAAAGTTGCAAAGCATTTGGTAAACTAGAAACCAGAAAACTATAAAGCAATCTGATAGGAATTAGGTTTAAATTAACATTTCATATCATATGTCACAATATATTCCTAATGAATGTCACCAAAATGCAAAAGGTTATATTATAAACAATTCTGTGTGAGGAATATAGATGATATCTATGAGTAGGTAGAAAAATGTTGGTTAAACAATAGATAAAAGGGACAAAACAATCAAAAATGGGCTATCTAGAATTTTGATTTCATTCAATTGAAAAACTTTTGTACAAGAAAAAAATAATCCAGTTAGAATTAGAAAAGAAACAGATAAGTAGGAAAAAATATTTTCTACTTTTGTTAAATATATTAATTTTTAAACATTCTTTTCTTTGTAAATTTTGCTCTAAATTCTCTCCCTCCTTCACACAACTTCCCCCACCCATTGAGAAAACAAGGAATATCATATCAATTATGCATGGGAGGGGGATGGAGCCAAGATTGCGGCTGGAAAGCAGGAACTAGCGTGAGCTCCCCGCCAAGTCCGTCCAAAAACCTATAAAAATGGCTCTGAACCAATTCTAGAACTGCAGAATTGACAAAATAGCAGAGGGAAGCAGGTCTCCAGCCCAGGACATCCTGGATGGTTGCTGTGTGAGATCTTTCACGCATGGAGCTGCGAGTGGAGGGGAGTGGAGCAGAGCTCCGCGTGGGCAATGTGGACCAACCACACCAGGAGAAGAGCAGAGCGTGCCCTAGTGCCCTGAATCAGTGAGCTGCAGCAGTTCCCAGACTTCTCAACCCACAAACACCAAAGACAACAGAGAAAGTTAGTGGGAAAAGCTTCTGGGGACAGAGTGAAAAAAGGAATTCATGGTTCGGTCACTGCCCCGGGGCAGCAGAGGTGGGGCAGCGACAGAACTACAGCTGCAGTTGCTTCTGGCTCCAGGCCCACCAGTTGGGAGGAATTAAGTGGTGGATCACAGCAGGAGTGCAGAGAATGCTGAAGATCTAAGTCCAGTCCTGGTTAGGGGTTCTTGGGGAAGGAAGAGTGCTGGTGTGGCAAAACTGGCACATCCCCCAAAGCTTGGAACATAGAACTCTCTACAAGCAGTCATACCCCACGGAAAAACTCAAGGGTCAAGTAAGTTGGCTGGGAACATGGCCAGGCAGCGAAAACACACCAAGATTCAGTCTCAGACTTTGTAATCTTTCTTTGGTGACAAAGAAGACCAAAACATACAGCCAGAAGAACTCAACAAAGTCAAAGAGACTACAAGAAAAGCCTCCAAGAAAACATGATCTGGTCTCAGGCCATGGAAGAGCTCCAAAAAGGATTTGGAAAAGCAAGTTAGAGAAGTAGAGGAAAAATTGGGAAGAGAAATGAGAAGGACTCAAGAAAACCATGAAAAACAAGTCAATGACTTGCTAAAGGAGACCCAAAAGAATACTGAAAAATATACTGAAGAAAACAACACCTTAAAAATAGACTAACCCAGATGGCGAAAGAGCTCCAAAAAGCCAATGAGGAGAAGAATGCCTTGAAAGGCAGAATTAGCCAAATGGAAAAGGAGGTCCAAAACACCACTGAAGAAAATACTACCTTAAAAATTAGATTGGAGCAAGTGGAAGCTAGTGACTTGATGAGAAATCAAGATATTATCAAACAGAACCAAAGGAATGAAAAAAATTGAAGACAATATGAAATATCTCATTGGAAAAACCATTGACCTGGAAAATCGATCCAGGAGAGAGAATTTAAGAATTATTGGACTACCTGAAAGCCATGATCGAAAAAATAGCCTAGATATCACCTGTCAAGAAATTATCAAGGAGAACTGCCCTGATATTCTAGAGCCACAGGGCAAAATAGAAATTGAAAGAATCCACAGATCACCTCCTCAAATAGATCCCAAAAAGAAATCTCCTAGGAATATTGTTGCCAAATTCCAGAGCTCCCAGATCAAGGAGAAAATACAGCAAGGAGCCAGAAAGAAGCAATTTGAGTATTGTGGAAGCACAATCAGAATAACCCAAGATCTAGCAGCTTCTACATTAAGAGATCAAAGGGCTTGGAATACAATATTCCAGAGGTCAATGGAGATAGGACTAAAACCAGGAATCACCTACCCAGAAAAACTGAGTATCATGCTCCAAGGCAAAATATGGATTTTCAATAAAATAGAGGACTTTCAAGCTTTCTCAGTGAAAAGACCAGAGCTGAAT
>CM053624.1:232076311-232096921 GCA_028646595.1 Phalanger gymnotis | reverse complement strand
GGGGAGGGCAGACTGTGGAACAGGGCAACCAGAGTGTACGCCATCTTGGAGGGGGGGGGAAGGAAATTGGGAGAAAATTTGTAATTCGAACGCCTGTGAAAATCAATGCTGAAAACCAAACATGTCAAAAATAAATTAAAATTAAAAAAAAAGAAAAGCCCAGACCCTTTTATTTTACAGAAGAGGAAACTGAAGCCTAGGAAAGTTAAAAGATTTAACCAATTTCACAAAGCTAAAAAATGTCAGAATAAGGATTTTAAGCAAGACCTTCTGACTCTAAATGCAGTGTTCTACCTACTGGACCACATTATAATAGCAATAATAGCGGACATTCATGTAATGCTTTAAAATATTATTTCATTCTATTCCAAAAACATTGGGAGGTGTTATTATTATTCCCATTTTACAGTGGAGAAAGCTGAGGCAGACAGAGATTAAGTGAATTGCCCAGGGTCATGCAGCTTGGAAAATATCTGAGTCCAGATCTTCACTCAGACCTTTCTGACTCCAGGTCCAACACTCTATCCATTTGCCTCCATAATGGATAATATTAAAAAATAAAACAATACAAAAGAACTTAAAAGATTTAGCACTCCCTGTACCATTCCTAGACCCCTCCTGAACATGGTTTAGGTAAGGACAACTATCCCATTATTTTAAGATTAGCTGAAACATATTTCTGTATCTCTTTTCTTCTTTTTCCTATGTCAAGACTTAGCGATGAGGACCCATAAGTATTCAGGAACTTTGTTTACTACCCTATTATGCTTTTCAATCTGTTGGTACAACTAGTTTCCTGAAGAGAATCATTGTACTTAATTTCAAGTACATACATTTTAAAAATGTATCTTTAATCCTTTTTCTCCATGATATTTTATCACGGTATCTATAATCTCACAAAAGCAACAGTTTTTTCCTGCAGCAGGGGGGAAAGCCTCATGTAGCAGGGAATTGATTGCTTCAACAGACATCTCAAATTCTGTTTCCTTTGATTTTTTTGTCATTTAATATGGCAAGCCAATATCCTCCTAAACCTATAAACTTCACTTTATTTACTGAATTTCAGTAAGACGCAGCAAGGGAAAAAGTTGGGGATTCATGTGTCTAGTACAGTGTTATTAACATATACAGTAGCTGTCACAGAAGTATGACTAGAATGTTGTTAGTATGACTTGAGCAGAATGCACATAGCCTCTAAATGGTGACATAAATTACATCTGCAGTTCATATTGCTTCTTGATGCTATTACAGAAGACAATATAAATTTTACACTCAGAGTATGTTATCTACACTCTTCAATAAAGGTCTTGCTCTGTTGTGCTATTGCTTCTACAGCAAAACTAATTAAGGTATTACCCAAGTGACAGGTAAAATTCTAGGGATTTCCTGTAGTCTTTGGATGATTCTCTACTCATTTGGCCCTATTTTCTGTCTCTTTCTTAAAAATGACTGGCTTTGTAATTCTTTGAGTATCTTTTGCAGAAGAGATCTATTAAGTATTACAAACATTTGTGTAGGTTTTTCATAGATATAATTGACATGCCATAGACCCACACAGCAAATTATATTTCTAAGAAAAGAAAGGATAGAAATGGGAAGGAAAAGAAGTCATATTAACTAATTGTACTATTTCTTACCAGCTCCAGAAAAGTCTTGGTGGAAAATAATTAACTAGGTGAGGGTCAACAAAACCTCTGGATTTTGTTTACCATGATATCTTTTATAGAGAGTTGTTAGTCAACTTTAGTTTTAGAGCAATTTACTTAAATTAATTGTGCAATGTTATTCCATCCACTGTAATTACTCCTAGTGCCTTTCAATTCTTTTTTCAAATGTGTACCTTATGGCTATTACACCTTGAACAAAGGGAGGAGCAAATTAATACAATTTAACATTTAACAGTCTTTACAACACAATCACATCCACAATGTTTTCCTTATCAAGCTCTCAACAAGCCTTTATTAAATGTGTAATATCTGCTAGGCATTGTTCTAGGTCCTGGGGATAAAAAGACAAAAGAGAAATAGTTCCTACAGAACATATACAAAGAAGGTTCAAGGTGACCTTGAAGGAGGAGGCACTGGAAACCTCAAAGTGCTTTTTGTCTTCATTTGTTAGAATTTTTTTTGCCAAAAGTTCTCCCCTCCTTCTCCACCTCTCACTAAGGGTGTGTGCAATTCCATTTTGTCTAATATATGATGGAACTATACCAACTTATATTTTGTGCTAGCTCTATGTAGAACATATCCATTGTTCAAAGAAAAAAATGACTTTTAAGAAAGAAACTGAAAAAATAAAGACTCATGCAATTTTGAAGCATTGAATTAGCTTTTGAAAAACAATTCTTGGATAAGGAAGAGCATATAAGTCAGAAACGGATTTCTCAAATGCTTTGGCATGCATTCAGTTTCAAAATATTGTGAAGAAAACTGCCAGACCACAGTAGTTGTTAAATCTTGGCTATTTCAAACCACTTGAAAAATTAGCTGAAAGCCTTTGCCAAAACCCTAAATACAAATGTTCTTATCCATTCCTTCCCCTTTTCAAATATGTCTATCATCCATGATAACACTGCTTATGTATGCTACCTCTTTCAAAACCCTTATTTATGGGTTTATCATCTCTTACATTTCAAGATTTTTAACTTCTATTTTCCAATATATTTTTGAAAATTGTTCCCAATCTTCAGACTCCACTTAATTCATGTTTATACACAATTGAAGGTGAGACTCTTTAAATAAAAAAGTGAGGTTTCTCTGTGACATGTCTCCTCTTTACCACCCTCTATCCTTTTTAATTTTCTATTGCCTCTCTCAATTAGTCTATCTGCATAATCTAACACTAAATCGCCCTTTCAGTGCATGCTACTCTTAATTGTTTACCTCTTCTCTTGCCTGCTATCATTTCACACATAAACCTCCCTTTGATACATGAAAACCAAAACCTATTACCTGCATGCATATTTCTAAAAACTTCTTTTAAAAAGTTTGATATCTTTTTTTTAGAGAGGGAAGGCAGGGCAATTAGGTTTAATTGACTTGCCCAATGTCACTGTTTCAACAATCCGGCTACCAGCTGTTGTGGGGGTGAAAGCCCAACAACAAGAACGCTACCAGCACTCTGCAAAAGCACTGGTTCTTTTGATCTGCTTAACTAAGGAAAGCTATGTGAAGGAGTTGACAAGCTTACTTTAATTCAGCATACAAATATCATTCACTTAGTTCAGGGGAAGAGACCAGCATACTGAACCTCAGAGCAAATTACAAACAAATTACAAATGTCAACAGACAGACCAAATACAGATTCATAGTTACCAACATCTAGGTTCAGCACTGGGAGCTCAGAACAAGGGGTGGCACAGAGTCATGCTCTCCACCACTGCTGTGGGTAAGAGCTCCAAAGAAGAGAAGGCCAACCCCTGGTTTTATATCTTTTTCAGGGTCAGGGGTGAGTCACACATGCGACTCACCCACATGACCTAGAATCATTACAAAGAGGCAACTTAAAGCCACGTGGTTTAAAAGCCTCTGCTGTCCTAGACATGTAAAGTAGGCCCTCCCTGGAGTTAGCCCCACCTTGGGCCCCACTTAGTTGCCAATCCACACCCACATAGGTTCTACACCTAATAGGGGTTTGGGCCTGGGGCTTAGCACTTAGTAAGACTCAATGAAATACACTGAATTACTCAAAGCAAACGAAAGCCAAACTCTTCAAGGGCACTTGGTTGAACTAAGTGCTAAGGAGCCCATTTTACTTACCAACACAGTCACACAGCTAGTGGGTCAAGTGTCTGATGTCAGATTTGAACTCAAGTCCTCCTGACTCCAGGGCTGGTGCACAACTTACTGCACCACCTAGCTGCCCAATTGATATCTTTTTTTTAAAAAGTTCATTTCTAAGTCCTTCTCCTCTAGCCAGCAAGCCAATATCTTTAAAAAAAAAAGAAAGGGAAAAATGTTCAGCAATATCAATAATTGCATCAACTGAGCAATACAATATATGCAATGGAAGGCGTGGAGCCAAGATGGCAACTGGAAAGCAAGGACTCGCTTAAGCTCTCCCCCAAATCCCTCCAAACACCTATAAAAATGGCTTTGAACAAATTCTAGAGCTATGGAACCCACGAAATAGTCAAGCGAAGCAGGTCTCAGCCCAGGGCAGCCTGGATGGTCACTGGGAAGGGTCTATGGCATGATGCTAGGAAAGGAGCACAGCCCAGCATAGGCCACACCAGGGCAGACCAGGTGCTGAGGAGATTGAGCAGAGCAGGAATTAGGGCCAGGAAACACTGAGCTGTAGCATTACCAGACTTCTCAATCCACAAACACCAAAGACAAGGGAGCAGGTTAGTGGGAAAACTGTTGGATCAGGGAGAGAGAAGTATGGGTCCAGCCCCAGGCCCAGGGGCAGAGAAGGTGAAGCTTCAGCCATGGCAGAAGCAGCAGCTGGAAGCTCCTGCAGTTGCTTCCAGAGCACCATCTGTATTTGCTTCCAGCCCCAGGCCCACCCAGTGGGAGGATTCAAGTGGCAGATCAGAGAGGGAGTGCAGAGAGTGCTTTGTTGGCATAGAGGCAGGATTATCTTGCTTTGTCCTGCTTGGATCTGAGTCATGGTCCTGGTTGGCCGTTCTTGGGGGTAGGAGGAGTGCTGGTGTGGCAGCACTTGGGGTGATGGTGGAGAAAAAGTAACTCTGAAAACAGCAGCGAAGCCCCTAAAGTTTGGGACAAAGTACTCTCTACTCTACAAGCAGTCATAACAAAAAAGCTCAAGGGTCAAGTAGTTGGCTGGGAACATGAACAGGCATTGAAAAAGAACACAGAATATTGAATCTTTTTGGTGACAAAGAAGATCAAAACATATAGCCAGTAGAAGTCAACAAAGTAAAAGAGCTTACATCAAAAGTCTCCAAGAAAATTACTATTTGATCTCAGGCCATGGAAGAGCTCAAAAGGGATTTGGAAAAGCAAGTAAGAGAAGTAGAGGAAAAAATTGGGAAGAGAAATGAGAGAGATGCCAGGAAACCATGAAAAACAAGTCAATGACTTGATAAAGGAGACCCCCCAAACTACTGAAGAAAATAACACCTGAAAAATAGACTAATCTGGATGGCAAAAGAGCTCGAAAAAGCCCATGAGGAGAAGAATGCCTTTCAAAAAGGCAGAATTAGCCAAATGGAAAAGGAGTTCCAAAAAACCAGTGAAGAAAATACTATTCTAAAAATTAGGTTGGAGCAAGTGGAAGCTAGTGACTTTATGAAAAATCAACAAATTATAAAACAAAACCAAAGGAATGAAAATAATGAAAGAAAATGTGAAATGTCTCATTGGAAAAACCACTGACCTGGAGAATAGATCTAGGGGAGATAATTTAAAAATCGTTGGACTACTTGAAAAAGCCATGATCAAATAAAGAGCCTAGACATAATCTTTCAAAAAATTATCAAGGAAAACTGCCCTGATATTCTAGAACCAGAGGGTAAAGTAGAAATTGAAAGAATCATTGATCACCTCTTGAAAATGATCCCAAAAAGAAAACTCCTAGGAATATTGTCACCAAATTCCAGAGTTCCCAGGTCAAGGAGAAAATACTGCAAGCAGCCAGAAAGAAACAATATGAGTACACAAGATCTAGAAGCTTCTACAGTAAGGGACCAAAGGGCTTGGTATATGACATTCAGAGGTCAAAGGAGCTAGGATTAAAACTAAGAATCACCTACCGAGCAAAACTGAGTATAATACTCCAAGGCAAAATATGTATTTTCAATAAAATAGAGGACTTTCAAGATTTCTAGATGAAAAGACCAGAGCTGAATAGAAAATTTAACTTTCAAATACAAGAATCAACAGAATTATGAAAAGGTAAACAGGAAAGAGAAATAATAAGGAACTTACCAAAGACGAACTCTCTTGTTTACATTCCTACGTGAAAGGATGATGCTTGTAATTAGTGAGACCTTTCTCAGTTTTAGGGTAGTCGAAGGGAATATACAGATAGATAGATAGATAGATAGATAGATAGATAGATAGATAGATAGATAGATAGACAGACAGACAGACAGATAGATAGATGGATAGAGATATAGATGGAGAGATAGAAATAGATATTGATATAGATACATAGATAGAGGAAGGGATGATATCTAAAAACTAAGATAAAATAAAGGGGTGAAAGGAATATATTGAGGGAGGGAGAAAGGGAGATAGAATGGGGTAAATTATCTCACATGAAAGTGGCAAGAAAAAGCACTTCTGCTGGAAGGAAAGAGGAGGCAGGTGAGAAGGAATGAGTGAATCTTGCTCTCATTGGATTCAACTTAAGGAAAGAGTAAATTACACACTTTTTGGGTATCTTATCCTTCAGGAAGGTAGGGGGGAAGAGGATAAGAGAAGCAGGATGATAGAAGGGAGGGTAGATTGAGGGGGAGGTAATCAAAAGCAAACAATTTTGGAAAGGGACAGGGTCAAGGGAGAAAATTGAATAAAGGGTGACAGGATAGGATGGAGGGAAATATAGTTAGCCTTTCACAATATGATTATTGTGGAAGTGTTTTGCATAATGATACATATGTGGCTTATGTTGAATTGCTTGCCTTCTTAGGCAGAGTGGGTGGGGAGGGAAGCAATCCATCTTGCTCTACAAGAAAGTAAAGGGAAAGGAGATATGGGGAGGAGTGGAGTGACAGAATGGAGAGCTGACTGGGGAATGGGGCAATCAGAATATATGCCATCTTGGAGTGGGGGGAGGATGGAAATGGGGAGAAAATTTATAACTCAAAATCTTGTGGCAATCAATGTTGAAAACTAAAATATTAAATCATGAAATATGAAAAAAATGAGGGAGTTGGACCAGATAACCCCTGTTTCCTTCAAGAAAAAAAAACAATATATGCAATGTTCCACATCTGTATTCCCAATCACACTGTAAGCTCCTCGGGAGTAGGGGCTATATTGTACTCTTTTGTACTCCTGTGTTTAGCACAATTCTTGTCATGTTCATTCACTTGAGTCATGTCCAATTCTTTGTGACTCTGTGAGGGGCCAAGCCCCCAAGACAGAATTAAACTGTAGCTTAAGATGAGAACAGCCTGTACAAGGTTAAGAAATGTACAAAGTTAGATAAGCAGTTGCAGATAGAACATCCAGTTCCCCCCACTGTTGCCTTGACATGCAAACTGACTTCATAACCCTTTCCAAATAAGTACAGAGCACAGACTGTCCGCGAGCACGGAAACATGGTCCTGATAGGTTTAGAGGATCGTGCTCGAGCTTGCTTGCACTCAGAAACGAAGGCTAGTACTGCATAAATATCCTGCTTGCTGTAACAATAAATGGAGCTTTTGACCATCTGCATGTCTCCTGCCTCATTGGTGTGCCGCTCATAAGATACTAGGGCTAGCTGGTCTGGCACTAGGTTCAGGGACCCCCAAGGGATGTTGGCAGGTCGGTGGGTGGTCTTAGGCCCCCAACAAGTGGCCCCCAACGTGGGGCAACAGGACACCACCCTGTCCCCCATATCCTCGAGGTCTTGCTCACTCGGCTGAGCTTGAGCAAGCGGCAAGCGGGTTTGCACGCCCCGGGAGTGCCATCAGCCTCAAGAGACAACGCGGATACAGCATTCTATGAGCTGTGACAAGGTAGGTCACGTACCATGGGGCTGAAACCTTCCGCTCTGCTTAGTGGCAAGGAAGACTGGGTTAAGATCATTTATAAGTGAGGCAAAGAGCAAGGCTGTAACATTATTAAAGCTGCACTTGCAGGCACCGAGGGACAAGACGCCCGGCAGCCACGTAGTTTTTCTGCTATGACACAGACCTCGGACACAACAGGGGTGTCCAGTGCGTCCATGTCAGAGGATGAGGACACGAGGGCAGAGGTGCAGGAGAGAAAGAGGAACTCGGGTTGGGAACTGAGTACAGAAGAGGGGAAGGAACTTATAAACTTGCTGAATAGACTGGGAAAATGCTCTCTAGGGAAAGTAAGGCAAGAAATGGCCAAAAAAGGGAGCAAGACAGGAACAGCTCCCAAAGGGCTATTGTCGAGGGGCACTCACACACAGGTCCATTGGGAGATACCTGGGAATGGCCCTAGTGCCCCCTCTTATGAGGGTGACTGGGCAGTTGATTCCCCGGCAGACCCCCCCTACTGACTGTTTTACTTTGGGATCATCTCGACGGGGATGCCCTCGATCTGCCGTTGAGTAAACCATCATTCTTATGAGACAAAGAGGGGAAGACCCTAAAGCGTTGTTTGGCCCCAAGGCCGCTATAGTCCTCCCTGTCATGGAGGACCATGGGGGCCAGCGCAGCCACGGACCAGTTCCCCTGTGAGAGATTAAAGAACTGAAAAGGGCTGTGACAGATTATGGGTTGAAATCCCCACATATTAAGGTCAGGCTTAAATGTCTTGCAGCCAACGTCCTCACCCCCAATGACTGGAAACTTGTTATGAGGACGATACTAACCCCTGGGGAGAAGGTTGTGTGGACCTCATTACTTCATCAAGAGGCCCGGACTATGGCTCTTTTGCACAATGCTGACCCAAACAACGTACAAAGATATTATCAAATGCTAGTGGGTGCTGGAGATTATATGACCACTCCAGCACAAATAGAACACCCTATAGAACTGTATGAGAGACTTGCTTCCTGTGTGGAGAATGCTTTTGACCAAATACCTGCTAAAGGAGAAAGGCCATCTTCCTTAGTCAATGTTAGGCAAGGGCCCCAACAGCCCTTCGCCGATTTCTGCGCCGCCACACAAGAAGCAGTGGCCCATATTGTGGGGGAAGTGGAAGGGGAGACAAGATCCTAATAGACATCTTGAGAAATAACTGCAATGCCACTTGCAAGAGGGCTATGATAGGTCTCCAAAGGGACGCAGGGATTGATGAAATGATGCAACGGTGTGAGATGGTGGGCACAGAGGTCTTCGCTGCCCAAGTTCGCGCCATACCTTATCCTCATGCCCAGAAAAGCCCTACTAAAGGAGCCTGCTTCCATTGTGGGAAATTGGGACTTTCCCTTAGTACTTTGGGGAAGGGACTTGCTTTTTCAACTCACCTTGACATTCACCACGCAGAATTTTTGGTTGGGGCCACTGGGGTACAAGGGGTACCAGCCATTGAAGTACCAGCCATCCAGTGGTTGACCAAAGACCCTATAAGGGTTGACCAGTGGCCCCTAACTGCTGAAAAGACCCAGGCATTGGAATGGCTGGTGAAGGAACAACTGGATGCCGGCCATATAGAACCATCCACCAGCCCTTGGAACTCTCCAGTTTTTGTCATAAGAAAGAAGTCCGGCGCTTGGCGCATGCTCACCGACCTCAGGCAAGTCTATGCAGTCATGAGACCAATGGGGGCCCTCCAACCTGGGCTCCCCTCTGTCAGCATGCTGCCCCAATATTCTGCACTTTGGGCTATTGACATCAAGGATTGCTTTTTCAGTATTGCCCTTCAACCGAAAGATTGTGAAAAGTTTGCCTTTTCCATTCCCACCATTAATTATCAGGAGCCCTATAAAAGGTATCAATGGAAAGTATTACCACAAGGTATGAAAAACAGTCCTACCATGTGCCAATATTATGTACAACGCTACCTTGAAGCCATCAGGGTGAAGTATCCTGAACTTATACTCATTCACTACATGGACGACCTGCTAGGGGCACATCCTAATCCTGATTTATGCTCTGCAGCTCTTCGTGATACTATCCTTGCACTTGGACAGCAGGGGCTCCAAATAGCCTCAGAAAAGGTACAGACTTCTTTGCCAATCACCTTCTTGGGTAGTAAGATTCAAGGGGCACAAATTTCCTATGATGCCCCCAAAATTAATATCGCCAAGATTAAGACTCTCAATGACTTTCAAAAACTCATCGGGGACATCCAATGGCTTCGGCCCCGAATAGGGGTTCCCACCTCTTTACTGCAACCCCTATATGATTTATTAAAAGGGGATCCTGCACTCAATTCCAAAAGATGTTGGACTCCAGAAGCCTTAGAAGCTTTGGACGAAACAATCAAGGTCTGCGTGAGTGCCATCACGGCCCGCTATGATCCTTCACAGGACTTGGATCTTTCTATCATTTTCACCCCCGGATTACTGACAGGCCTTGTGTATCAACAAGGAGAAAAAGACCCTCGGATCATAGAGTGGCTTCATCTACCCTCCTCTTCCCAACGGGCCAGCACCACTTATGCCACCTCGGTGGCTGACCTCATCTGGTGGGGAATTCTGAGAATCCGGGTACTTCAGGGACAAGACGCAGGATGCATATCCACGCCTTATTCTAATCACCAACTATAGACTTGCCTCCAAGCCGATCCAGCCTGGCAAGCATTAGCATCGTTTCCTTTCCAGCATGGAATCCCGGTACCATTTACCCAGTTGTTTTCCATTTGGCCTTGGACATGGCCTAGGATTACAGCTCTTCGGCCGCTGCCACCGCCTGCACTCACAGTTTTCACGGATGCTACCAAGCATGGCAAGGCTTCCATATATGTTCCTGCTTTAAACGAGCTCAAAGCATATACTACTTCTTGTCACTCCACTCAGCAGAATGAACTGTTTGCCATATTGCAAGCCATCCATGTCTCAAAACCTATCAACATTGTAACCGACAGTGTCTATGCAGCCAGTCTTCTACCTTCCTTGGAGACTGCCTATTTGCCTCACAATAAGTCTTCCTTGACCCAACTCATCCGAGAAGTACAACACACTATCAGACAAAGAGTCCACCCCTTTTTTATAACCCATATTCGTTCCCATACAGGGTTGCCTGACCCACTTGCCGAAGGCAATGCCGTAGCTGATTCTGCTGTAACGTTTTCTGTTTCCCAGGCCACCAAAGCACATGAGAGACTTCATCTCTCCGCTTGGTCCTTGCGACTGCTGTATGGACTCACTAGAGAGAAGGCTAGGAGGATAGTTAAGCAATGCATTCCTTGTGCCCCCTTCCGGCCACCTCCAGGGCCACCACCTACGAATCCTAGGGGCACTTTTCCAAATGAGCTCTGGCAAATGGACGTCACTCATTACCTCACTTTTGGTCGTTCTCAATATGTTCATGTGTCTATTGATACTTACGGTGGCTTTCTTATCGCCACGGCACGGGCCAGTGAGGCCGTGAAGGATGTTATTGCCCATCTCCTGTCTGCTTTCACCATACATGGGCCGCCCAGGGCTCTTAAGAGTGATAATGACCCTGCTTATGTCTCCCATGCTTTTGCCTCCTTTTGTGAGGAGTGGGCTATGCATCATGTCACCGGTATTCCCTATAACCCTACCGGCCAAGCCATTGTTGAACGAATGCATCGTTCCCTCAAGGTGCTCCTTGCTAAACAAAAAAGGGGGAGTCCTCACCTTGGGCCATAGACACACTTGGACCTGGCCTGCTTCACCCTCAATTTTCTTCATTTTGATGATTTAGCCCTATCCCCAGCAATCTGCCATACTGTCCCTTGTACAGTCCAATCTTTATCTAAACGCCCGGATGCACCGGTTCCGGCAGGATCTAAAATACTGTGGAAGGATGAGAAAGGGGAATGGCACAAGGGCATTATTAGGGTGTGGGGACCAGGCTATGCTTCCATTTCCACAAAAGATGGAGGGCAACAATGGCTTCCTTTGTGCCCAGTACGCTTGCTTCCCTCCTCCACTGACACTGGGTAGTCCCTTAATCTTCCTTTCCTTGATTGAGTTTTTGCCCTTTTTGCTCTACGCTTGTTTTCCATAGGTAGAAGTGATGACAGATGGACCGCCTTTCAAACATCGTGCTCCTACTCCTTTTTGTCTTCTTCCCTACATACTTCGCTGCCTTTTTCTCTTATGCGCCATGGCCTATGGTGTGACTGGAGGTTTTGGGGATGGACGGTTTGATATTGGACGACTTGCCCTTTCTTTCTCCTTCCATTCCAGATTTGGCCAATTTGAAATGTGAAGAGAGGTAAGGAAGGAGGCGGGGACCTTTTCCCTACATTTTCATGCACTTTCTTTCTCCTTCCATTCCAGATCTGGCCAATTTGGAATGTGCAAGGTGGTGAGAAAGGAGGCGGAGACTTTTTCCCTAAAATTTCACTGGGGCATGTTCAGATTTTCGAATTCGGTCATTGTGTGGCTCTTTGCTTATGAGACACTCTGAGTTTCCCAGTACAAGGAGAAGGGACAAGGCCCACTGGATCTTTTCCAGTGTCCCACTCACCTTTGACTGGCAAATTCACAGTTCTCACTTTCCTGTGAGTTTTTGGGGTACGGTTGCTTTCTCAGCCCTGCAATCCTGGCTTCTGTTTTATGAATTGCTATTTTAATGTCATGCCGAGGTCACTCTTCTAGGAGGATGGACAGGCACCTGGTCTCTGCACGGAGGAGAGAAGGCTGGGACCCTATGCTCGTGATGACTACAACGGATACCAGGACACAGAAGATTTCATTGCCGCTGTCCTCTGCCAGCCTGCTAACCAACAAGGCTCAACAAGCTAAAAAGGGGGAAATGTGAGGGGCCAAGCCCCCAAGACAGAGTTAAAATAGCCCCCAAGACAGAATTAAACTGTAGCTTAAGATGAGAACAGCCTGTACAAGGTTAAGAAATGTACAAAGTTAGATAAGCAGTTGCAGATAGAACATCCAGTTCCCCCCACTGTTGCCTTAACATGCAAACTGACTTCATAACCCTTTCCAAATAAGTAAAGAGCACAGACTGTCCATGAGCTTGGAAACATGGTCCTGATAGGTTAATAAGTACAGAGCACAGACTGTCCATGAGCATGGAAACATGGTCCTGATAGGTTTAGAGGATTGTGCACGAGCTTGCTTGCACTCTGAAACGAAGGCTAGTACTGCATAAATATCCTGCTTGCTGTAACAATAAATAGAGCTTTTGACCATCTGCATGTCTCCCGCCTCATTTGTGTGCTGCTCATAAGATACTAGGGCTAGCTGGTCTGGCACTAGGTTCAGGGACCCCCAAGGGATCTTGGCAGGTCGGTGGGTGGTCTTAGGCCACCAACATGACTCCATTTAGGTTTTTTATTTTTATTTTTTGAAAAAGAATGAAAAGTTTATCTTTAGGTACCCAAGCACTCTTTTTTTGTAAAGTCACAGAATATCAAATAGAAAGAAACCTCAAAAATTTATTTAATACAACCCATAGTTTAAGAATCATCTCTACAATTTACCCTATAAATGGTTGTTTTTTTTGAAGCTTTTCACTGAACGAGAAGCCCATACATCTGGAGGTAACACATTCCATTTTGCTATTGTTCTAATTTTGTGGAAGTTTCTTCTTACATAAAGACTAAATCTGCTTCTTTTCCATTTCCATCCATTGGTCCTGGTTCTATTTATCTGCTATCAAGAAGAAAAAGACTAATTCCTCTTTCTTATGAAAGCTTTTTCTGTTTTTTTTTCCTTTTTTCAAGTATTTTTACTAGATATTTTCATCTTTAGTTTACAACACTCAGTGCCACAAGTTTTTGAGTTCCAAATTTCCTTCCCCTCCCTACCCATCCCCCAAGACAACATGGGATCCAATAAATGATCTACATATACCTTCCAACTAAACTTATTTACACAATAGTCAAGTTGTGAAGAATTATGACCAATGGAATGAATCATGAAAATGAATAAACAAAACCAAAAAAGAGAAGGAAAAAAAGAGAGCATATACTTTACCTCAATCTGCATTCAGGCTCCATAATTCTTTCTCAGGATATAGATAGCTCTTTCCATCATGAGTCCTTTGGTGCTGTCTTTGAACTTTGTATTGCTGAAAACAGCCAAATCTATCAAAGTTTGTTATCACAGAAGCAATATAACTGCAATTGTGTACAGTGTTCTCCTGGTTCTGCTCCTCTCACTCAACATCAGAGCATGTAGGTCTTTCCAGGTTATTATGAAGTCTGTATCATCCCCATGTCTTATAGCAAAATCGTATTCCATTACATTCATATACTACAACTTGTTTAGCCCTTTCCCAATTGATGGGCTTCCCCCTTGATTTCCAATTTTGGCTACCACAAAAAGAGCTGCTATAAATATTTTTGTACATATGGGTCCCTTTCCCATTTGTGTGATCTCTTTGTGATACGGTCCTAGAAGTGGTATTCCTGGGTCAAAGGGTATGCACATTTTTATAGCCCTTTGGGCATAGTTCCAAATTGCTCTCCAGAATGGCTGGATCAGTTTACAACTCCACCAACAATGTAACAGTGTTCCAATTTTCCCACATCCTCTCCAGCATTTATCATTTTCCTGTTTTGCCATTTTAGCCAATCTGACAGGAGAGATGTGGTACTTAAGAGTTGTTTTGATTTGCATTTCTCTAATCAATAATGATTTAGAGCATTTTTCATATGCCTATAGATGCCTTTAATTTCTTCCTCAGAAAATTGCCTGTTCATAACTTTTGACCATTTCTAAATGGCGAATAACTTGTATTCCTATAAATTTGGCTCATTTCCCTGTATATTTTAGGTATGAGGCCTTTATCAGAAACACTGGGTGTAAAGATTTTCTCCCAATTTTCTGCTTTCCTCCTAACCTTTGTTGCATTGGCTTTGTTTCTACAAAAGCTTTTCAATTTAACATAATTCAAATTATCCATTTTGCATTTTGTAATGCTGGCTATCTCTTGGTGGGTCATGAATTCTTCCCTTTCCCATAAATCTGATAGGTAAACTATTCCTTGCTCTCCCCAATTGCTTATAGTATTATCCCTTATTTCTAAATCATGAACCCATTTCGACTTTATTGTGGTGTACAGTGTAAGACATTGGTCTATGCCCAGTTTCTGCCATACCATTTTCCAATTTTCCCAGCAGTTTTTGTGAAATAGTGAATTCTTACCCCAGAAGCTGGATTCTTTGGGTTTATCAAAGAGTAGATTGCTATAGTCGTTGACTACTGTGTCTTGTGTACCAAACCTGTTCCACTGATTTACCACTCTGTTTCTTAACCAGTACCAGGCAGTTTTGATGACTGCTGCTTTACAGTACTGTTTGATATCTGGTATGGCCAGGCCACCTTCTCTAGCATTTCTTTTCATTAATTCCCTTGATATTCTGGACCTTTTGTTCTTCCAAGTGAATTTTATTATTTTATCCAGCTCTGTGAAATAATTTTTTTGGTAGTTTGGTATGGCACTGAATAAATAAATTTAGGAAAAAATTGTCATTTTTATTATATTAGCTTGGCCTAACCATGAGCAACTGAAGTTTTTCTATTTATTTAGAGCTGACTTTATTTGTGTGAAAAGTGTTTTGTAATTATGTTCTTATAGACCCTGGGTTTGTCTTGGCAGGTAGTCTCCCAAATGTTTTATAGTGTCTACAGTAACTTTAAATGGAATTTCTCTATCTCCATCCATCTGGGTTTTGCTATTGGGTTTTCTTAGTAATATATAGCAATGCTGAGGACTTATGTGAGTTTATTTTATATCCTGCAACTTTGCTAAAGATTTTTTTTGTTATTTCAAGTAGTTATTTTTACTTGACTTTCTGGCATTCTATAAGCAAATCATATCATCTGCAAAGAGTGATAACTTAGTTTCTTCTTTACCTATTGTAATTCTTTCACTTTCTTTTTCTTTTCTTATTGCTGAGGTTAACATTTCTAGTACCAAATTGAATAATAGGCATGTTAATGGATATGCTTGTTTCATTCCTGATGTTATTGGGAATGGATCTAAATTATCCCCATTACAGATAATGCTTGCTGATGACTTTAGGTAGAGGCTACTTATAACTTTAAGGAAGATTCCATTTATTCCTATGATTTTTAGTGTTTTTAATAGGAATGGATGTTGTATTTTGTCAAAAGCTTTTTCTGCATCTATTGAGATAATCATATGGTTTCTGCTAGATTTGTTGTTGATATGATAAATTATGCTCATAGTTTTCCTAATATTGAAGTAGCCTTGCATTCCTGGGATAAATCCTACAGTCATAATATAGTATTCTCATGATAAATTGCTGCAATCTTTTTGCTAACATCTTATTTAAAATTTGTGCATCAATATTCATTAGGAAAATTGGTCTATAATTTTCCTTCTCTGTTTTGACTCTTCCTGGTTTAGGTATTAATACATTATATTTGTCATAAAAAGAATTTGGCAGGACTCCTTCTTCCTCTATTTTCCCAAATAGTCTATAAAATATGGGAATTAATTTTTCTTTAAGTGTTTGATAGAATTCACATGTAAGACCATCTGGCCCTGGAGATTTTTTTCTGGGGAGTTCATTGATGCCTTGCTCAATTTCTTTTTCTGAGATGGGATTATTTAGGTATTTTACTTCCTCTTCTGTTAAACTGAGCAATTTATATTTTTGCAAACATTCATCCATTTTACTCAGGTTGTCACATTTATTGGCATATAGTTGGGCAAAATAATTCCTAAATATTGTTTTAATTTCTTTTTCTTTGGAGGTGAATTCATCCTTTCCATTTTTGGTACTGGCAAATTGGTTTTCTTCTTTCTTTCAAAGTTTTATCAATTTTATTGTTTTTTCATAAAGCAAGTTTTACTTGTGTTTATTAGTTAAATAGTTTTATTGATTTAAGTTTTTATTAATCTCCTCTTTGGCTTTCAGTATTTCTAATTTGGTATTCAATTGAGGATTTTCAATTTGATTTTTTTTCTAGCTTTTTCAATCACATGCCCAATTCATTGATCTTTTTTTCCTCTATTTTATTCATGTAAGCATTTAGAGATATAAAACTTCCCCAAAGAACTGCTTTTGCTACATCACACAAGTTTTGGTATGTTGTCTCATTGTCATTCTCTTGAATGCAGTTATTAATTGTTCTGTTATTTTTTCTTTTACCTGCTATTTCTTTAGAATCAGATTATTTAATTTCCAATTAATTTTTAGTTTATGTTTCCATGGTCCTTTATCACAAATAAGTTTAATTGCATCATGATCTGAAAATGATGCATCGACTATTTCTGCGTTTTATGCACTTGATTATCCTTATTGAATAACATAGTTTTTTCCCCATTTACCTTTTTATGTCTCTCTTGAGTTTTGTATTTGAAGATCAAATTTTTCCATTGAGCCGTTTTATCAGGAAGGTCTTTGAATTTCCTTATTTCATTGAATGCCCATCTCCTTGCCTGAAAAATTACGGTCAATTTTGCTGGTAGTTGATTCTTGGTTGTAATTCAAGCTCCTTTCCCTTTCAGAATATCATATTCCAATTCATCCTTTCTTTTATGGTAGAAGTTACATGATCCTGCATGATACTGATTGTAGTACCATGATATTTGAATTGTTTCTTTCTGGCTCCTTGCAGTATTTTCTCCATGACCTTATAATTTGGCTACAATATTCCTTAGAGTTTTCCATTTGGAATCTCTTTCAGGAGGTGATGGGTGGATTCTTTTGATGACTATTTTGCCCTCTGGTTCTAGGACCTTGGGTAGTTTTCCCTGAAGATTTCTTAGAAGATACTGTCCTGGCTCTTTTTTTTTCATCACGGCTTTTAGGTAGACCAATAATTCTTAGATTATCTCTTCTGGATCTATTTTCCAGGTCAGTTGTTTTCCCAATCAGATATTTCACATTTTCTTCTATTTTTTCATTCTTTAGATTTTGTTTGACTGATTCTTGATGTCTCATAGAGTCATTAGCTTCTACTTGCCCAATTCTAATTTTTAATGCATTGTTTTCTACATTTAGCTTCTCTGCTTCCTTTTCCATTTGGTTCATTTTACTTTTCAATGAGACATTTTCTCAGTTTGTATTCTGAACCTTCTTAACCATTTCACCAATTTTACTTTTCAAAGATTTGTTCTCATTGGTGAATATTTTTTTCTATTTTTTCCATTCTTTCTTTTACCTCTTTAATTTGGTTTTTAAAGTCCTCCTTGAGTTCTTCCACGAATGCTTTTTGAGGGTGGAGACCAGTTCACCTTCCTTTTTGATGTTTCATATGTGGATATAGCATCTGTGCTGAACTCTTCCAAATTGGTATTTTGATCTTCCATGTCTGTCTCCATAATAGGAATCAAAGGTCTTTGGCTTTTAGAATGTTTTTTTCACTGTGTTTGTTTTTTTTTTCCCCTGGCTTCTCAAGTAGGACTTTTCTTCTGGAGCTCATTGGCTTTGTGTGCTGTGGCTTCTGGTTTCATGAGGTGTGGGGGACGGGTGGTCTGGCTGCTGGAAGTCTTCTCTTCCCCTGTAGTTGCACTACATAGCAAGGGTGGTCTCAACCATTGTCTGTGCTGGTATCTGCCACTTCGCCTGGAGGTGCAAAGGCACATCTGGGGCCCTGATGTTGATTTTTGCTACCTCCACCCCCCCCCCACCCCGGAGCTCAGGAGCTCCCTCTGTTCTGCTGAGGTGGAGTCTGCTGGAACATCTCTCTTCCTGCACTAGTCTCCTTCCACTACTGCAAGAAGGGCCATCTCCCCAACTTCTCTCACTAAAAAGCTTCTGGCTCCTCTATTTCAAGGTTTCTTCTGAGGGAGTATTATCTGGGTGTGGAAGGGATAGATGGGAGCTGTTTTACCTGGACATCATGGCTCCTGGAAGTTCAAGAAGCTGCGTTTCAAAACTTTAGACTGTGGGCTGAAAGCTTCAGGGGTAGCTGCTCCCATGGTTGCAGGCTCTGTGCTGGTGTCTCATGTAGCACTGACAGACTCTTGTCCCGGGCTGAGAGGCCTGGAATTGATCACCCCCATAGCCAGTACTTCTGCCCTGGGTCTGTTCCTGCTCCAGGATTTCATGAGCCCACAACTTTCCCAGACTTCTCCCACACCAGTGCACTGGCTGGGTTCCTCTGCTGTTGCTGGTTGGTATGATTTTGTGCCCATTCCTGCACCCTGTGCTCCTGGCCCAGTCAGTCTAGTAGTTGCTTCTAACTCTTTATCCTTCCCTAGTTCTAAAATGAGTACTGTTGGTATAGATGACTGTAAGGGCAAGCAAAGTGGAACTTTTTGTTGTCTTTTGTTTTGAAGTGTTTCTCAGCACTATAACAACCAAATGTCTTTGATTGAGTCTTGTCTTTGTTTGAAGGAAGCACCATACCCTTTTGTTAGGTCATGAAAGATTTGAAACCTTCAAGAGATATGAAGCCCTCAAGAGGTGTGAAGCCCTTGAGAGGTGTGAAACTCTTGAGGGGTGTGAAGCACTCTGACCCTGAAGAAGTTTCATATATATACTCACTCATTGGAAGAGTGTTGGTGTGGAGACCCTGGGTAGTCTTTAAGGAGTACCCCCCTGGATTTGAAAACTCAGATGTTGGTGCTTCTGTCTCTGGTAAGTATGTATGTATAGCTGTGTTCAGACAGAAGCCTGTGTGTTGATTTGTTTTATTTTCTCTGTTTGTAATTTCTATTTGTGTTTTCTCTGTAGTTCAGGGTGCTGACTTTTCCCCCTGAACCAAGTGAATGATATATGTATGTTTATTTAAAGTGAGATCATAAACCTATTAATGTTGTTTCCTTTGAAAAGCAGATCAAAGAACCTATGCTAGCAGCTCTCCTGTCTGCTGGTGTTATTGGCCTTACACAGCCACAGTAGCGTCAAGTAACATTATTGTTACAATGACCTTTAAAGTTCTTATAGCTCCAAATTTTATTATCCTCTTAGACCATTAAATTTTTGAGCTTCTTGTGGCCATGTCTTACTGATTTTTTATCTCACTATTTCCCCAACATAGTATTATGTATATAGGGATGTACATATGGCTTGTGGATTCACTTATTTCTTCCTTCATATAGGTAAAATCTGGATAAAAAAATTCTTTCTTCCTATGAAGATCGGCACCTTCTATGGAATTTGTAATCTTAGAGGCTCACTTTAACTACCAAAAGCGTGCCCAACTTCTCTAAAATCACAATGCTGCTCTATGTCATAGGTGAGGCTTGAATTTAGATCTTACTGATTCCAAGGCCTAACTCTATTCAAACCATTGTGCTGCCTCTCCTTTGATGCACATGGCAAATACTTTAAAATGCATGCTGAAGAACAAATTTCTATGGAAAGCTTAATAGAAATCAAGAAGTTTAATTTGAAAAAGCATTGGCATTTCAATGCAGTATGGCTTCCTTTTTCAATGTTTTTGAAGAGATATTTCCACTGTAGTTTTTTTCTTCGATTTATGCTAGATAATTTGTGTGTTGCTGGTCCCCATATCTCATAACTTTTCTTCTTATTAGTCTATTTACAAAATTGTCTGGGAAGATGGTCAAAATCAATCCTTTCCTTCTTTTCTGCAATCCCTTTGATGCTTTTCATATTTCAGGTCTTCTTTTCATAGATCTTTCTTTTATAATCTCCTAGGAACCTTAGTGTTTAAACTATAGGTGTTCACAACTGTAAGTAGAATTATAATGTACTGCATCCATCTAGTTTTCAATTCCTTTCTTAGAGGCCCAATTTCTTCATTATATGTCTCAATTCTTTTTTTTTTGCAAATTTTTTTTAAATTTATTTTTAATATGTTTAGTTTTTAGCACTGATTTTCACATGCGTTTGAATTACAGAGTTTCTCCCCATTTCCATCCCCCCCCACTCCAAGATGGCGTACACTCTGGTTGCCCTGTTCCCCAGTCTGCCCTCCCCTCCATCCCCCCATTCCCCTCCCATCCCCCTTTCCCTTCCTTTCTTGTAGGGC
>CM053624.1:232048707-232069567 GCA_028646595.1 Phalanger gymnotis | reverse complement strand
TGGGGCAATCAGAATATATGCTATCTTGGAGTGCGGGGGGGAGGGTAGAAATGGGGAGAAAATTTATAATTCAAAATCTTGTGGAAATCAATGCTGAAAACTAAGAATATTAAACAAATAATTTATAAAAAATAATAAATTTGAAAACTTATTGTGTTAGGTAAAATGGGCTCCTTAGCACTTGAGGAGTTTGGCTTTTGTTTACTTTTGTTTACTTTGAGTGAAAGTACCTTCAGCTGTTAAGTGCTAAGCCCCAGGCCCAAAGACCTATCAGGTATGAAACCTGTGTGGGTGTAGATTAATGACTCTCGTGGTTGAGGAGGGGCTTGAGAACACCAGAGGCTCAGCTGCGAGGAGAGGCGAGCTAAGAGACAACTACAGATGAAGCTGAAAAAAAGCTGAAGCAGGAGCTATGGAAGCAGAGCTGACCTGTGTGGACCCAGGAGTGCAAGCAAGGACTTCAGTCCAGTAAATATGAATTAGTTAAATACCATCTTGTTTTTCGGTGGCCTCCTGGTTACTCTTGTGAGGCGGGCCTACTGGGCCTGGGGTTTTTTGGTCAAGATGTTGGAATGGGGAGTTTGGTTCATGGATCTGCTGCTGTGGGGCCTAAATAAATGTTTTGTTGCTTTCTACTTAAAGAATGCCTCATGCCTTGCTATTTCGAACCATTCAAACATATACATGATTATATTTGAGATTATAAATTTGGCCTTCCTACTACACTTATAAAAATGTATATGGGGATGAAGAAGGAAATAAAACAATTTATACAATAATAACCACACAGAGAGACACATATAACTTTGAAATTCTAAGAATTTTGATCAATACTATGACCATCCATGATTCCAGAAGACTAATGATGAATCATGCTAATCACCTCTTAACAGAGAAATGATGGATTTGGGGTGCAAGATTATTCAAATTTCATTTAATTGTTGGAATGTATGTATGTGTTTATGAATGTATTTATATTCTTAGATAGATAGATTAGATAGATAGATAGATAGATAGATAGATAGATAGATAGATAGATAGACAGATTGACACATGGATGAGGCAGCTAAGTGGTATAGTGAATAGAGTGCTGGTCCTGGAAACAGTAAGACCTGAGTTCAAATACCCCATCCTCTCATCAAAAACACTTAAGTATGTGATTCTGATTATGTTAATTAATCTCTATTTGCCTCAGTTTCCTCATCTGTAAAATGATCTGGCAAAGTAAAAGGCAAATCACTCCAGTATCTTTGCCAAGAAAACCACCAAATGAGGTCACAAAGAGTTGGACATAATTGAAATGACAAAATAACAACATAGCTAGTATTAGAGATGGATTTTTAACCCAGGTCCTCTAACTCCTGACCAATGTTTTTTTTCTTTAATTCCCTCTCCCCCCCCCCTGCACTGAATCATACTACCTCCTCAGAAGTCATTAAGCAAATAAGAAGGCAAAGGAGTTGGGGATCTTTCTGAGCAGTTGACTAACCTAGATAACATTGACAGTAGGTGCAACATACAAATAATAGAAGTAGAGATACTCAGAAATTCATAGGAGATAAGATCCAAGAATAGAACCAGAAATTAAATACATGAGTTCAGAGGGCCCAAAATCAGTGAATAGAATATGGGTTAGTAAGGTGAATAAGAAATCCTGACTCAAGGAAGCCAATTTGCTTCATAGGAATCACTACAAATATATACATACATATGTATGTAAATACATATATGTACATATACATATATGTATTTATGTATATTTGTAGTGAGATATGTGTGTATACACACAATATACAGGATCTTATAATGTTTTTGTTATTCAAGACCTCCATCCCTGTTACACAGACACACACATATGTCTATATTATATGTTGATGCACATATACATGTATGAAATTCTAATATTTTTGTTTCGTATTCAAAACTTCCAACCATTTGGTGTTTATATACACACATATACATGTGTATGTGTATGGCATTTTATTGATGCCTTTTCTCTTTAAATCACCATTATTTCAACCTTCTTGTAAATTGAAACCTCTCTTGTGATAATGAAAGTAATGAAACAAAAATTTCTGATAATTTGAAAATGTATATTATATCCTGTCTTAATGGTCCTGCTCACCATCTCTCCTTTGCCTCCAAATGAGGAGGAAGCATAGTTCATTATATATTCTTAAAATCTTTATAGAAATTTTTGTTTGTTTGTTCTCAGAGTTTGAAAGCAAAGCAATGGAAGGAATCAATGGCTTGGAGTTGAAAATAAAAAAAAATATCTTAACCCAAATTTAGAATGAGCATCTTAAAGTAGTTGTCTCCACCTCACTAGTGGTTTTAACAGAGGATAGACTGTCAAATATGTTGTGTAGAGGATTTTTTTTACAAGAAACAATTTTATCCAAGAAACAATTGAATTCATTTGGTTGTGAGACCCATTCCAACTCTGAGAATAAATATTTCTGTGATGAGACAACCTTTTAAAAAAGAAAACTATTCCATCTTCTTGTGTAATAGGGAAGTGGTCTCTTCTTGCCAGTCCTTCTATTGAACTTGATCTTCTAACACTTTTCCTTCCTCTTCAAGACCTCCAGCCAGTGTTATCATACTTTTCTGACCTTATCTCATAATGACTCTTTGCCCTCCCCTGCTTGTTTCAATCAATCTCAACAATTCTCTGTTCTGCTCCCCCTCAAGAAAAAAAGAATTCCTTTTCTTTTTACGGTGCTCTGTTTATGTTTGTATACCTATGTATATGCCTGTGCATATATCATAGCCACCATCCTGCTTTACATCTTCTTTTCATTGACTGTGTCTTTTAAAATCCAATTCAAAAATCATCTCCTTCATGAAACCTCTGATCTCTCTCTCAGTAATGTTCTTTCCTCCTTTGGACTGTGTATAATAGAATGTTTTGCATTACTATAACTATATTATAATGCATAGCATTACTTATATAACATGAAACACTATGTTTTCTACTTATTCTTAGTTTCCTCATCTGTAAAATGTGGGGTGTAGGCCCAAAGACTTACAAGATTCCTTCCTTTGCTAACAGTATCATCTGATGAGCCCATTAAATCATTGTTATAGTTCTTCCTTCATTTTTGAAGAGAACCAATGACTTCATGGGATGGTGTCTTGACTTGCATGTGAATTGTATTTCAGTGAGGCAGAATTGCACAAAGACATCACACACACTCTCCCTTTCAGTGTCATCAAAGGCCAATAGCAAGACAAAAGTCAGAACAACTGGTGATGACCTAAGATGCTCTAAGGCTTTGAACCTAAGCACTCAGTGGTGCCTTCTTCAGTCTCCTTTATGGCTGTTGGAACAAATTGCTCTCATCTGCCCACTCTCCTTCTGGGGGAAATCTTCGTAAGCCTGGGATAGACATTGCCTTAACTCACCAATGGGTTTGAGGCCTTTCAGTTTCTTTCAACCTGTTTTAGCCCATCTACTGAGATGGCTTACTGGGTTGCAGGCTGCTGCATATGCTATAGTTTCTGGGAGCCACAGGTGAGAGTTGAATGCCAGGTAGGCACCAAAAGTGGATGAGAAACTCTGCAAAAGGTTCAGCAAGTCCTCATACCAGAAATTCTAGTCTTCCTTGAACACCCTATACATCCTACCTATTAAACTCTAAGCTCTGTTAAGGAAGGACTAGTGCCACTTTGAAAATCCTAGTCAAAATCTTGCACATAACAGGTACTTAATATGTTTGTTGAATTGAATTGTTAAATTGAATTTCACTGCCTTCATATTTGTTTCTAATTTCCTTTTTAAGTCATCTTTGAACCTAAGGCAATTAGTCATAGCCAACATCTACCATGTAAAAAGCAGTTACTTCTAAATGTCATTCTCCTCCACAGGTGCTCACCTTCTCCTCCTCCGCTACATTATGTCTCGTAGCAGGTGGGTAAAATAAAATTGGAAGGTTCCAATTGTTTATTAATACTCTCAGGGACAGAACTCCTGTTCTTGACCTTTAAAATGTAGCTTGAAAATCTAAAATGATGACCTATGCTCCTAGGGAATATATCAGCATCACAAATCAAGTAAAAAGAGCATGAAATCCTCCCCAAGAAATCTTGTTCGAAGAGCTCCAGATATATGTTAGGTACCTTGCTTGTCATGTAATAATATTCTTTTCTATTCTTGACTACCTGGACTGAGCTCTATCTGAAAGGAGGAAACATGTATGTGAAATTGAAAACAGTGTGTAGAGATGAGAGCCTTGCTACTTGCGATTGATTCAGCCTGCATTTACTAATTAATATCCAAATCATTCAATTTCGCAAAACAATGCTTCTCCTTTCTTTATAACAATTATATGTGAGCCCTTGACTTATGAAACAGCTAAAACAGTCAGGTGGGAGTTATGAAGAGTACATGTGGATAGGTATATTATACACACAGAGAGACTATAAGTATGTAAGTATGTGTGTATGTATATGTACATGTATACATGCACATACATGTCTACACACAGTATAGGCCATACACACATCACACATCACACACATGATTACCCCTACAGATATGATTACAAACACAAGTGCATTTATGTATGTTAATTTACATGTGTATACATTGTATGTAGGTATAGTGTATAAACATACATACATATACATATACACATATATATGTATATACATCCAGACACATATACCTTAACAAAAATTTCTTTATTTTTTTCTTATTTTAGGCTGGCATAGAAATGAATAACTTTGTTATAGAAGATTTTAAGTAAACATGAAATTTATGTACATAACATTATTGAGTGGGTATATAAAATGTTGATGTATAATATAATTAAGTTCTCATTTCCCTAAAAAGGTGCATTTTATGCATTTCTTTATAGGAAATTCACATTTTCCATTTAAATCTCTAGGTAGTTCTGGTAGTAGCCTTTGTATAGTTTCCTTTTTATTTAATTAAAAGAGCCAAAATCCAATGGGAGAGTTTTGTTTGTTTGTTTTTTAGTTCATTGACTTTCAGTATCCAGAAAAAAATAAAAAAGACAACATGCCCTTTCAATCTTAATTCTGTTTACTAATATGATTTCAGAGTACTTTATTCTATTCGTTTTCAAGTTATCTACTTTTCGTAAATGAATCTGAATATTTTAAGATGTGATGTAGAAAAGTCAATTTTAATGTTTATATCGCCAATGTGATACCTACAGTGGCTGCTACGAATATGCAGGCATATTCCCACGTTTGAATCACAAGATATAAGAGACTCTCTTCATTGAAGACTAAACCAAGACATTTACTCAAACACCATGAAGCCAAATCTATTATAGTTTTAAAGAAGTCTATAGACATTACCAATGTAAGGGGCACAGCAATCCCCAAGTCTTTCTTTTGTCAGGCCTCCCCAGAAACAAGCTCTCTTGGGCAAAATGCCCCTCTCTCACCCGTACTAGATGCTCTGCTCTCTTTCTCCCAGCTCCACCATATTCATACTTCCTGCTCCACCTCTTCCTGCTCCACCCCTCTGGCAATCTCCCACCACAGACTCCATGTGACTCAGGATCATGTGACTCAGACTTCTATGTGACTCTGTAATGGTAATTAAGGTGAGACTTTTTTTTCACTATTTTAGAATGCTAAATTAATCAAGTGCCTTTGATTAAGTCTTGCTAGGTGTGAAGCCCCAGGCCCACACCCTTTTGCTAACTTGGTGTGAAGCCCCACACCCATACTCTTTTGCTGATTAGGCGTGAAGCCTTTGGAGCCCCAAGAAGGGTATATATGTTTAGAAGTTAGCATTTTGCTTTGGGGCTTTCAGTCACTGGAAGAATGTCCTGTGATTTGACCAGATGAGATTCTGGCCTTTGAAAAAACCCAGATATTGGTGCTTCTGTGGTAACTATGTATTGCTCTGAATAGACTGGTTTGTGTTATTTGCTCTGTTTATATAATACATGCTTGTAATTTCTGTTGGTATTCTCTCTGAAATTCAGGGTGCTGGTTTTTCCCCCCTGATCTAAGTGAATGATATATGTATGCATAATTAAAGTAAGATTGTTAACCCCTTAAAGTTGCTTTCTTTAGAAAAGCAGATCAAAGAACCTGTGATGGCAGCTCTTCTATGTGTCTTACACAGCCACAGTAGTGGCAAGCATTGTTGTTACAGACTGACTCAAAGCAGGTCACATAGGCCCTATTAATGGATGGGAAAGATCTTTCCATTCCAATTAACATTACAATGACCTGGATGAATTTTTTATTTTTATATTTTTGCCAAATCCATTTATAATCAATGATTTTGAATTCTAGGACAAGAAAATCGTGATCTCAGGACTAAAGGTGGTATTTTCATCATTTTTGCTGATCAAACTAATGGCTTCAGAAAAGAAAGACAAATTTGGGTAGTAAACAGCTGGTTAGGAAGTTGTTCTCTCATTATGAGACTTAAATTTCTGGACAATGGCTACAAATATCACACTTCAGCCCAAAGGCAGTATGTACCTAACAAAGACTTTTAAAAATGTATTTGTCATTAGATATTTAGTCCTGAACCAAATTACCAAGTTTATACCTTGAGAGAACTAGATAAAACAAACACAGCAACAACAACAATAATAACAAACAACTCAAATTATTTTTGGAAGAATGAGAGTTTTAGAATATTAGAAAATGTATGATTGAATAGACATACCATGAACTAATTAATAATTGGTTTAAAACAAAAAAGTAAATCACTGGAACAGAATAAATAAACAAGGAACAGGATTAATAGAAAATGATAGGTTAATATTTCCAAAAATCATGAAGCAAAATTACTAAGGACTCTTTTTTGGGCCAAAACTACTGGGGATGGTGGAAAGTAGGTTTGCAGAAATTAAGTTTAGCTGAACATTTTACACTTTATACAACAAGAAGTACAAAATCATTATGTAACTTGAACATAAAAGTTTCACATGACTAAGAAAAATATATTTTAAAAAGAGAGTGATCTAGCACCTTTCACAGCTTTTGGGAGGGAGAAAATTCTTAACTAAAAAAGGAACTCATAAGCATTAATAATAATAATAAAATAATAGCATCTTTAGAACACTTTAAGGTTTGCAAGGCAATTTACAAATATCTTATTTAGACTATTTCAATAATGTAACATCTTTTAATTTTCTTTTTAAAAATTATTTAGCATTTTCTTTTCCCCACTTACATGAAAAACAATTTTTAACATTCTTTGTTAAAACTTTGAGTTCCAAATTCTATCTCTTTCCTGCCTTTCCATCTCCATATTTTTGAGAAGTCAAGCAATTTGATATAGGTCATCCATGCATAGTCATATAAAATATTTCCATATTAGTCATGTTGTGAAAGAAAACATAGACCAAAAACAACTCCTCAGGAAAAATAAAGTAAAAAAGTATGCTTCAGTCTGTATTCAGACGCCATCAATTCTTTCTCTGGGGATAGATAACATTTTTCATCATAAGATCTTCAGATTTGTGTTGGATAATCATATTTCTGAGAATACAGATGTCATCCACAGCTGATCATCTTATAATATTGCTGTTATTTTGTACACAGTATATTTAACTTTGTATCAGCTCATGTAAGTCTTTCCAGGTTTTTCTGAGAACATACTGCTCATCATTTCTTATAGCACAATAGTATTCCATCATAATCACATATCACAATTTGTTCATTCATTCCCGAATTGATCAGTATCTCCAAATTATTTGCCACCAGATAAAATGATTTTTCTAAAGCACTTAGCACAATACCTGGTAGGTACTTAATATTTGGGGAGAACTCAGGTGAGTCACTGCCTTTTCTCTGCTATCTTTCTCTGCCCCCTTCCATCTTTTATTTTTAAACAAGGAAAGAATTAGAAAAGATGATTGCACTATGGTTGGTAAAATACTTACATACAATATCACTGATAAAATTTTGATATGCAAAATATATGAAATTGACCCATCTACATAACATGAAGAGCCATTCCCCAACAGATAAGGGATAAAAAAAATTCAAAAAAAATGAAAAAAAACTGTAAATAACTAATAATCAGAGAAGTACAGATTACAACTGAGATTTTACTTTCCATGATACAGTTGACAAATATGACAAAAAAGGGAATAAATGTTTCTGGGTCTATGAAAACACAGCTGATATCACCAATCTCTTAATATAATTGTGAACAGTTCCAAATGTTGTAGATTTCCATTTGAAATTACACATGTGACTACACTGTCCATACTTTTTGACACAGCAATTAGCATACTGAGTATACAACCTGAGGCTATTAAAGATATAAACAGAGGTAAAATACTAATAAAAATAATAAAAAAAGAAGCCAGGTGGTATGCTATATAAAGCCCTAGACTTTGAATCAGAAAGACAAGCTCAAATTCTGCCTTAGATATTTACTAAATCAGAAACAGATTTCCTGTTTGCAGTCAGATATCAGGTCTATTGCCTGGTCAGTAGCTAATCCCCTTCTATTTGAGTAAATGGATTCTCCTTGACCAGTATAGCTAAGCATAGAAACGTTTAGCTATTCTGTCCCTTACCTAATCATGTTATAATCTACCTTTCTTCATGGACTAGCAGTTGTTACTCTATTGATACTCATTTTGGAGGAGAGGTTTTCAACCTGCACAAAGCCATCTATCAAACAGCAAGATAGCAATGTTGGCATTAGTAAAATGTTTAGATGATTTGGAGAGGCTGTTTTTTTCCTGTTCATTTAGTCACTACTGCTTGGGGCTTTACAAGCCCAAGTATATTTCTTGTTAATCAGCTTAGATGACATCACAGAATGTTTGTGTAACAGAATCACTACATTCTGCCACTTGCACTGTCATATCTACCGAGTAAGATGCCATCATTTTTATAATTATACGAATAATGATTTAATACAATAAACATTTATTGAGCAAAACAAAACAAAACAAAGGATCAAATGAGGTAAGATATTTAAAGTATTTTGCAAAATTTAAAGTGATTCTTATCATAATTATGGTAGCATACTGTGTGGTAGAAAAGAACTAGAAAAAATCCATTGATTGGAGAATGACTAAAAAAATTGTGGTATATGAATGTATTAGCATTTAACTGTGTAATAAAAAGGAAGAGTTGTGTTAATAGAAAGGAATGAAATAAGCAAAAGAAAAAAGATTAATATGCAAGATGATTAGAGCAATGCAAACGAACAAAAATAACTTAAAGGAAGTCATATCGAACATTTGAAAAATCAGTGAAAGATCTGGAGAACAATAACAACAAAATGAAACATGATGTCTTCTTCACAGAAGAGAAGAGAGTGACAAAATGCTATATATATGACCAAATACTTTCACCATATTTTACATTTTGCTTAGCTGATTTTCTTGTCCCCTAGCCTCTTTTTCTCTATCCTGTCTTATGATATATGTTGATAGCTTGGCCTATTCATTTTCTTTGACCAGATCAGTTTTCTACATCTGAAATGTTCTCAGGCATCTCAATTTTTAGGGATGGTGGAAATTCAACTAACTGATGCTCAACAAATAGATGACCACAAGAGTAATTTTTCCCATTTTTTAAAGGAAAAATGGTCAAATGATATAATAGATACCAAGGATTTACTAAAAGAAAGCTACTTGCAGGATATATTTGGAAATTATTGCATATTTGGCTCATTATTCTACACTTTCTAAATCTACCATCTTGTGTAAAATAATTTTCAAAATTATGATCTCATATTTCCAATTGTCAGATGAACTGTTCAAGTATGTTCCTTATTCCCTAATTACTTAAGAAAGGAAAGCAAGCTAATACAAAATTGTTATTTTCAAATCTGGGAGGGGAATGAAATTAGCGAAGTGAGTTGCCAGTAAACTTGATTTTGACTCTTGGCAAAATTCTAGAGGTCTTATCACAGGAGTGGTTAATGAATATCAAGAGAAGAGTCAACAAAGTAACAAAAGAAGAAGTCATGTCAAATTAATGTACTTTAAAAATGATATGGCTATCAACTTTACACATATAAGGTGTGGCAGATATGGCTAGACAACAGTTTTCCTTAAAAAATGAGGTGGGGCTGCAGGGAGGAAGATGATGTATTTAAACTCGATGTGTCTACAACGTAATGATGGGCAAGAAAATTAAGGCAATCTTGTATCAGGCATATTAAGAGGCATGTTGTTTAAGACTTGTACTGTGATAATCCCTGTGGTCTTTACCCTCATCAGACCAGATCAGAAATATAATGTTCATTTCTGTATGCCACGATTTTGGAAGAATATTAGTAAGCTGTACCTTTGGAGGAGATCAGTCTAGATACTGAAGGATTGGAATAAATCATCTCCAAGGATTCTTCCAATTCTGAGTTTCTGAAATTCTGTGACTTTAGAAATATTTTCAAGCACAACAGTTAAAACAGAAAGAATAATTCCCAAGTAGAAAATCCACAAGAAGAAAATTCAGTTGCCTGAAATGCTATATTTCCCATGAATTACATATTCCCCAGAATCAGAAAGGCCTAGATTTATGTCCTCTCTGACACATTCATTCCAAGTAACCCAAATGATGAGCAAGACAGTTTCAGAAAAACCTGGGAAGACTTGCATGAAGTTATAATGATCAACTGGTCATTATGACGATCTATGACAATTCCAAAAGACTCATGATGAAAAATGTTATCTACCTTCAGAGGGAAAATTGATGAACAGCAAGTACAGATTAAAGAATATTTTTTTTCACTTTTCACTTTATATTTCCTTGCTTTTCTTTTGAAACATGGCTAATATTGAAATATGTTTTAAATGACCTCATATGTATAATGTGTACATGGCAGAGAGGGTGGAGAGAGTGAAACAATGTAGCACTTAAAAATTTTAAAAATGAATCTAAAAATTGATAATTCAATGAATCAATAAGCAAAGAAAATTTTCCATTTTAGAAGTTTTCCTTCTTTTCTTCTCAAATATAAGTTGTAGATAAATTTTACTCATAGTTATTGAGCTCTTATTTTTTCATGTACAGTATTTTCCTGGAGGACAGTACAAGTATCAAAATGTATTCCTAAAGAACAGGGTATTAGGACACTGGTGACAGGATAGAGACTGGATTTGTGATTCCATTTATATAGAAAAGTAAGATAGGTAGCATGAAGTAGGTAAGGATACTCCCTCTACTAATATAGGTTACTATCTTCTCTGAAACTTATACTTAGCACGTGCCTAGAGTACTGAGAATTTAAATGACTTACCCAAGGTTACACGAGCAGTATGTGTCAGAGGCAGAACTTGAAGAGGTGGAATCCAGGCAGACGTCATATCTACTACGTCATACTGCCTCTCTCTACTTCTGACTTGCCCAAAGGGTCAGGGTCTCGCACCACATCCTGAGTCATCTCCAGTCATCCTGATGAATATATGATCACTGGATCCAGATAGCTCTGGAGGAGAAAGTGCTTTTTCATGTACTCAGAGCAGAGAAAAGAAGGGAGAAATGTTATGAAGGTAGAATTGATAGGATTTTCAATTGATCTGATATAGGGGGGAGGTTAGAGAGAGTGAGTTGTTGAGGTTGATGTAGGTTGAGAGCCTTGGTGCCTGAGAGGATGGTATATCCTTGACAGTAATAGGGAAATCAGGAAGAAGGGAGGGTTTGAACTTGGCACCAGGAAGACCTGAGTAGAAAATACTGCCTCAGGTACTTACTGCCTGTGTGATTCTAGGCAATCTTTGTCAGCCTTAATTTCCTCATCTGCAAAGCGGGGATAATAACAGACACTACTTCATGTGGTATCTCATAGAGTTGTTAAGATCAAATTAGATAACATATTATGTGCTTTCCAAATCTTAAAGTCCTATGTAAACTTCCTGCTCTTTTTGAAGTGATGGGGTTGTACTATATGACTTCTTAGGTTCATTCCAGTTCTAAATCTATGAATTTATCACTAAATTTATTTAAGTAAAGAGAAACAATGTTAGTCACTGAAAAACAAAATAAAAATTACAGGACACAACTGAACTTTTCTTCCCACAAGCAAATCAATCAGAAGCAAACAAACAGATCTCTTTGGGCTATTTCAGTTACACTAGGAAAATGCCAGCTGCAAACTATTTGCTACCTGCTATTAGCTGTGGGTAACTGAAGAGGTGCCTGCTGTTAATGGGTAATTATGTGCTTCCAAAAAGGACAGATACTGAGTGAAAACCTCCACCTTCTTGTTTTGTAATGGATTGCAAACTTACAGGTAGCCTCTTGTTAGAGTAACCTTGTGACAGGAAACATCAGAAAGAATTGAATTCTTTTATTTCTCCATATGCCTTGTGTAATCTGTTATATACAAGTGTTTTATTGAGTCTTGTTTGATGATGAGAAATTATAAGTCTACTGCCCTTTTGAAATCTAATGAAGCCTAATATTGTAACCAAAAGAGTGGCCCCAATGCTTTTAAATGCATAGAATAGGCCTTGCTTCTATTGATTATCTCCAATTTATCTCATAAATGATCTGATTGGCCTGCTTGTTTGAACGTAGTTTGCCTGTTGTCTCCCTAACTAGACTTTGAGTTTTTTTGGAACAGGGGCTGTATTTTGCCTTTCTTTGTGTCCCCAGTTCTTAGCAAAATGCATAGTACATAATAGGTACTTAATAAAGGCTTATTGATTGACTGAAAAATAATAGAATTACCAAAGAAACCAGTTATATGGAAACAAAAATGTATTTTCCTCATCCAAATCCATGAACTCTCTAAGATCTATTCATTGATTCTTTGTAGTTTCTTGACTCCTGAATTAAGGATCATCTTTGAATCACATCTTCAAAAAGGATCAAATTTATAGGATGGTTTAGAGAATTTGTAAGGATAAAAGTATGACAAAGTAGATACAGGGTCAAATTTAGAATCAAGTTTTGCCTCTGACACTTCTGACAGGGTGCACATGCACACACACACACACATACATACATACATACACACACACGATTACGGAATCATGTGAAGTTCTACAAAATGTCATTTAGTGACCATGGGATAGCTTTGTCCCAGAAAAGAAGATGGCATTGTGACATCCTATTATAATTGTACAGTACCAAGGAACTGATTCAGTAAGCAGATGGCACAAGGCATTTAGGAACTATTATATAGTTAAGTGATTTTTTTTAATAGGGAAAATCTCAAATATTTTTTTTCCTTGATCCAATTCTGATCTTAGATACTTTTTTTGGTAGCAAAAATCAACTTTTGCTCTGCAGTGATGAATAGGATTGCAATCACAATTAGCTAGTGAGATTCCTAATTATCTATTGTTCTAGTTCCTTACTATAAAATCCTAACAACAGAACCAAAAGCTAAACATCATAGACTAAAAATCACAAAACCATAAGGTCAGAGCTTGAAGATTACCTAGTTCAGACTCTACTATATAGATAAGTTTTCTTAACAACATCCTATCAAAGTGGTTATTTAGTGTCCTTGTCCTTCTTAAACTGTGTTGCCCAGAAAATGCAAAAAGAAGAATGCTAGATTTGTCATAGAAACAACTGTCTTCAAATCCTAGCTGTGACACTATCTTTGGGACCTTTTCATTTAACTTTCCTGGTCAGATAGTTTTCTCTGTAAAATGAGATGTTGGACTAGATGGCTTCTAGGATGAATTCTAATTTAGCATCTATGATCTTATAAACACAACTGTTGCCATTTTTTTTATGTGGCACCACTCATACTAATGAGATATAGGACGAAAAGGGAAAATATATGATTTCTGTTTCTTAATGTATAGAAAAATGCATACACAGACATGCACACATATATGTGTGAATATATATGTAATATGTATATGTATGTATATTTTTTTTCCTAGACACAATGTATGGTAGTGGAAAAGTAGTGAGTCAAAGCTTCTAGGTCAGAAGACCAAAAGTTCTGGCACTACGACTAACTGGTCATCAGATTTTAGGCCAGTCATTTCACTTTTCTGAGGTTCATTTTCTTCAAGTATATACATGAAAATAGTAGTTGGACCACCTACATTGAAAAGTTCTTTTTAGTATTTAGTAGGATAACAATGAGATGTAAGGTGGTTTGTAGACTACAAAGAGCTATCCAAGTACAAACTAGGATCATTATTGGTAATAAAAAATAAAATCACTGTCTTTGATTTTATCACCTATGAAAATTATAAACTCTCCATGCCTTGGTATACATTCCTCATGAGTTGCTCTGGCCAAAACTGTTCCTGAGTTGTTCCTGGCACCTACTAAGTGTTTAATAAATATTTTTTTCTCATTCATTCATTCATAGACATATATACATGTGACAATGTAATCCATCGCTGAGTCCAATATGAAACTTTTTTTTTCTAGACTAGACTATAATGACATATCTTTCAAGAACCCAGAATTCAATTCCATACATTGGAATAGAGTTTGAATGAAGAATTAAAGCATATAATGAATGCATAAATGATTTTTAGATGGAGTCCCCAATTAATTGTATCATTCTTACACTCTTTAAAGGATTTTCTACAATCATAGTATGATTCTGGCAAGATCCTAAAACATATTTCATTTCTTTCCATTAAAAATATCTTTAAAAAATGACAGCAATTTCCTAACATACTCCAAACCTCAATGAACCAGACATTAACATACATAAGAACAGTTAAGTATAAGCAACAATTAAAGTAAAAAATACCACAGATATGTACTACATTGCCTATGCATATCCTGATAATTACCACGCTCTCCATTATGAGCAAAAGTATATGTTATATCTTCTATTTGAGAGAACCAAGGTTTTCCATTGCAATTATTCTGACTTCAGCTAACTTCCAGTGATATTTTCATTTAGAGTATGGTTGTCATTGTGCTAATTCTCTTCTCTTACCTAACAAAAAATATTTTCAGTCCTTCAGTAGCACAAAGAAACTTGAATTTAACACCTGGTTAGGAAAAATAATCAGCAAAAATGGGAAGGTACCAGGTAGCTTGCTTCATCTTCCTAGTGAGGTCTTTCAGGGTCACAATGGGGCTTGTCAATAGCATTCGAGAGACATTTTAATAGGAATTTCTTATACTGGTCATAGTTTTGCACTTCTCTTGGGAGAAATCTCTGTCTCCTCTATCTTTCCTCCATAAAACTCTGTGAAGCCTCTTATATCTCCTATTCTCCAACTTCTGAATTTCTTCCAGAGTTGAACTTTTTAAAGTTTCCAAGGGGCATAGCTAATTTGTTTGCTCAGCCAATCCAGTTGCACTGTTGAATTAAATTCCATTCTTAAATCAATTGGAGTGTTATTCTCAGCTAAAGAAAAGAAAAGAAGGGGCAGAGCCAAGATGGAGGAGTGAAAGCAGGGACATGCCTGAGCTCTCTCACAATTTATTTCACATATCTCTTGAGAAGTGAATTTGAACAGATTTGAGAGAGGTAGAATGCACTATGAGAGAGAGTATGGCAGATTTCCCAGCCAGGAGAGTCCAGAAAAAGAGGGATCTGTTTCACTGGGCCTGGAGAGTGCTGGGGGTGCAGAACTACACTCGACCATACTGGAGCTCCATACCAGAACAGGAGCAGGATGAGCCCTCCAGCTGTGGTGGCAATCTCCAGCCTCTTGGGACAGGACTGGAGCTAGGTGAGACAGAAGCACAAAGCCTGTAGCAGCAGCAGCTGCAGCTACTCCTGAGGCTATTCTCCAAAGTCTAAAGGTTTGAAACTCACCTTCTCGAACTTCTGGGAGCCATGATGACAGAGTAAACTCTAAGAGCTCTCACCCCTCCCTTGAATAACCAAGAAACTACTACCCTAGGAGAAACCCTGGAATAGAGGAGCCAGAAGTGGGGATTCAGTAGTGTTTTAGCTCAGGAAGCTAGGGAGACCACCTTTTGCAATGACAATGGCAGACCAGTGTAGGAAGGGAGGCATGCCATTAAGCCCCACCTTAGCAGATCAGGGGAGTTCCTGAGCTTCAGGGGGTGGAGCCAGCAAGCACCAACACCAGGACCCCAGGAGTGCCTTCAAACAGCCAGGGGAATTGGCAGACACCAGTGCAGAATGATGGCTGAGACCACCTGGGATATATAGTGCAGCCTTAGGGGAAGAGGAGACTTCTAGCAGCCAGGCTACCCCCCACCCACACCTCACACTCTGAGCTTCAGTGTAATGCTGGGGAAATTCAGAAAGACTTCACTAGGCCTCAGTCCTTGGCACACACCATCCAGCTCTAGCTCAGCACCAGGTGAACTGCAGCAGTGTACAGCTTAAAGTTGACAAAACCAGAGGCCACAGGACACAAAACCAGTAACCAGGTCCCTAGCTCTGAACATGTGAAGCTTGGGATGGGGCTCCCTGAGTCCCAGAAGCAGAAATCTACTTTAAAAGCCAGGAAAAAGACAACCACCATGAACAACCAAGATAAAAAAAGTAAAAAAAGACCATTGAATCATATTATGGGGACAGAGAAGATCAAAATATGAATTCAGAAGAGGACATCATTGACAGTATACCAACATCTGAAACCTCAAAAGAGAATATGATCTGGTCTCAAGTCCAAAAAGCATTCCTGGAAGAGTTCAACGAGGATTTTAAAAGCCAAATTAGAGAGTAAATAGAAAAATTACGGAATCTAACAGGAGGAAATGAATTCTTGAGAAGTAAAATTGGTCAAATGGAAAGAGAGATACAGAACCTATCTGAAGAAAATAATTTGTTAAACATTAGAATTGGGCAAATAGAAGCTAAAGACTCTGTGAGGTATCAAGAATCAGTCAAACAATATCGAAAGAATGAAAAAAAATAGAAGAAAACATAAAATATCACATTGGAGAAACAACTGAACTGGAAAATAGATCCAGGATTGATAATCTAAGAATTATTGGTCTACTGGAAAGTCATGATGAAAAAAAGAGCCTGGACAGTATCTTCCAAGAAATTATCAAGTAAAACTACCCCAAGGTCCTAGAACCAGGGGGTAAATTAGCTATCAAAAGAATCCACTAATCACCCTCTGAAAGAGATCCCAAATTGAAAACTCCAAGGAATATTGCAGCCAAATTCCAGAATTATAAGATCAAGGAGAAAATGCTGCAAGCAGCCAGAAAGAACCAATTCAAATATTGTGGAACTACAGTCAGGATCACACAGGACCTTGTAGCTTCTACATTAAAAGATTGGAGGGATTGGAATATGATATTGCAAAAGGGAAAGGAGCTTGGGCTACAACCAAGGATCAACTATCCAGCAAAATTGAGCATAATTTTTCAGGCAAGGAGATGGACATTCAATGAAATAAGGGAATTCCAGACCATCCTGATGAAAAGGCCAGAGCTCGATGGAAAATTTGATCTTCAAATACAAGACTCAAGAGAGGCATAAAAAGGTAAACGGGGAAAAATAACCTTGTTATTCAGTAAGGGCAAAATGATTATATCCCTATATGGGAGCATGATATTTGATAATTTTGAGAATGATATAGTTAGTACAATATCTAAAAGGTATATATATATATATATACGTACATATATATATATATAGATGAGGGTGTGGGTATAAATTAACAGATGTGATGATAAAAATAACTTAAGGGATGAAAAAGGATTGTATTGGGAGAAGTGGTAAGGAGGGGGCAGAAAGGAGTAAATTACATCACATGAAGGGGCATAAGAACATATTATATTAGAGGGAAAGAAGGGAGGGGTAAGAGCAGTGTTGGAGCTCTACTCTCATCAAATTATGTTCAAGGAGGGAATAACATACTCTGTTAGGTATAGAAAAACTTGCCCTACAGATAGTAGGAGGAGGAAGGTGAAATAAAAGGGAGGATGTGGTTAGAAGGGAGGGAAGAAGTAGTAAGAGAAAAGGGTAAGATGGGGGGGGCTGAAAGGGAGTAAATATATAGCAAGGTGGTGGTCAAAAGCATAACTCTTTTAAGGAGAGAAAGAGAGAAGGGAGAAATTAAAACATAAATGTGGGGGGAGCAATAGGATGGAAAAGAAGACACAGATAGGAATCACAACTGTGAATGAGACTGGGATAAATTCTTTCATAAAACTGAGGTGTACAGAAGAATGGATTAAAAACCAAATTCCTACAATATGCTGTTTACAAGAAACACATTAGAAACAAGGGGATACACACAGGTAAAGGTACAAGGCTGGAGTAGAACATACTATGCTTCAGTTAAAGTAAAAAAAAAAGCACAGGCAGCAATTCTAACATCAACAAAGCAAAAACAAAGATAGATCTAATTAAAAGAGATAAAGAAGGAAACTATATCCTGCTAAAATGCACCATAGACAATGAAGTAATATCATTACTTAACATATATGAGCCAAGTAGTATAGCATCCAAATTCTTAGAGGAGAAGTTAAGGGAGTTACAAGAAGAAATAAACAGCAAAAGTATACTAGTGGGGGATCTCAACCTCCCTGTCTCTGAACTTGACAAATCTAACTGCAAAATAAGGGAGAAAGAAGTTAAGGAGGTGAATACAATTTTTTTAAATGAATTTATTTTTTCTTTATCTTCAGTTTACAACACTCAGTTCTACAAGTTTTAGGGTTCCAAATTTTCTCTCAACCCCTCTCCTCCCCACTACACACAAGATAGCATGTAATCCAATGTAGGTTCTACATATACCTTCACATTAAACTTATTTACACAATGGTCAAGTTGTTTTAGAAGAATTATAACCAATGGAATGAATCATGAGAAAGGAGAAACAAAACCAAAAAAAGGAAAAAAAAAGAGAGCAAATAGTTTACCTCCATCTGCTTTCAGACTCCATTATTCTTTCTCTGGATGTGCATAGCTTTTTCCATCATGAGTCTTTTGCAGATGTCTTTGTACTTTACATTGATGAGAGGGGCCAAGTCTATCAAAGTCAGTCCTTACAGATACCATGTGTCTCTAATTGAGTATAATGGTATCCTGGTTCTGTTCCCCTCACTCAGCATCAGTTCATATAAGACTTTGCAAATTATTATGAAGTCTGTCTGCTCCTCATTTCTTATAGCACAATACTATTCCATTACATTCATACACCACAGTTTGTTTAGCCATTTCACAATTGATGGGCATCCCCTTGATTTGAAATTCTTTGCCACCACAAAAAAGCTCTTATAAATATTTTGGTACATACTGGTCTACTTCCCAGTTGTGTGATCTCTTTGGGACACAATCCTAGAAGTGATATTGCTGGGTCAAAAGACATGAACATTTTTATACAATTTTGTGCATGGTTCCAAGTTGCTTTCCAGAATGGCTGGATCAATGGTGAATAGAATTTAACAAAGGCAGATATGATAGACCTCTGGGAAAACTGAATGGGGATAGAAAATAATATACTTTTCTCTCTGGGGTACATGGAACATATACAAAATTGACAATGTACTAGGGCATAAAAACTTCACAATCCAGTGCAGAAAGGCAAAAATAGATCATGATGCAATAAAAATTATTTGTAATAATGGACCATGGAAAGATAGACTGACAATTAAATGGAAACTAAATAATCTGATCCTAAAGAATGAATGGGTCAAAAAACAAATCATAGAAACAATTGATAACTTCAATCAAGAGATTGACAATAATAAGACAACATATGAAAACTTATGGGATATAGTGAAAGCAATTTTTAGGGGAAGTTTTATGTTTATGAATGCTTACATGAAAAAAATAGAGAAAAAGGAGATCAATGAAATGGGCACGTAAATGAAAAAGCTTGAAAAAGAACAAATTGAAAATACCAAATTAAATACAAAATTAGAAATACTGAAAACCAAAGGAGAGATTAATAAAATTGAAATCAAGAAAACTATTGAACTAATAAATAAAACTAAGAGTTGGTTTTATGAAAAAAAATGAACTTGATAAAGCTTTGGTCAATTTGATTAAAAAAAGATAGAAGAAAATCAAATTAGCACTTTTAAAAATGAAAAGGGTGAATTTACCTCCAATGAAGAAGAAATTAAAACAATAATTAGGAATTATTTTACCATTAAAAGAATCCATGGAACACCTCAAGAAAGAGATCCCAAAATAAAAAGCTTCAAAAACCATTATAGTCAAATCTCAGAATTCTCAAGTCAAGGAAAAATACTACATAAACAAAATAGAAAAAAAGACAGATCAATAAATTGGAAATGCAACTAAAAAATAGAAAAAAAATATTTAAAATCCTCAATTTTGCACCCAATTGGAAATCCTGAAAATCAAAGGTGAGATTAAAAAGATTGAAAAATTTTAAAAATATATTCATGCTAATAAATAAATCGAAGAGCTGGTTTTATGAAAAAAGCAAAAACAACAACAACAATAAGGATGAAATCACCACCAATGAAGAAGAAATTAAAGCAATCATTCGGAAATATCTGCACACTTATATGCCAATAAAATGGATAATGTGAGTGAAATGGATATTTACCAAAATACATAAATTACCTAAATTAACAGATCAGGAAACAGAATGCCTAAATAACCCTATCCGAGAAAAAGAAATTGAACAAGCCATTAATGAACTTTCTAGGCAAAGATCCTTAGGGCCAGATGGGTTCACAAGTGAATTCTACCAAACAATTAAGGAACAATTACTTCCAATACTATATAAAATATTTGGAAAAATAAACAAAGGAGTCCTACCAAAATCTCTGTTTTTATAGGTTGATTTACTGCCATAAGTTCAACAGATTGACTACTTTCACCTGTCCTAGTACTTTCCAAAGTCGGACTAGTACATGGATATTAGGCACACATATATGCATATATATACATACACACACATAAACATATATATATATATATATACACATACACATACATAAATACACACACATATACACATACATATACACACATGCATATTCCCTTTAGCTACCCAAATATTGAGGTCTCATGAATCCTACACAT
>CM053624.1:232025839-232048207 GCA_028646595.1 Phalanger gymnotis | reverse complement strand
GAAGCATCCACCTAAAACCATCAGAAAGCATTATATGTAATAGGAATAAGCTAGATGCATTTCTCATAAGATAGGGGGTGAAACAAGGATGAACCTTAGTGTTCAATTTGGTACTGGAAATGTTAGCTTTAGTAATAAGTAAAGAAAGAGAAATTGAAGGAATTGGAATAAGCAAAGAAGAAACTAGGTTATGACTTTTCGTAGATGATATGATGATATACTTAGAGAATCCTAGAGAATCAAGTAAAAAACTACTTGAAATAATAAATAACTAACTTTAACAAAGTTTCAGGGTATAAAATAAACCCACATAAATCCTTGGCATTCCTATAAATACTAACAAAGCCCAATAGCAAGAGATAGAAAGAGATATTCCATTTAAAGTTACTGTAGACACTATAAAATATTTGGGGGTCTACCTGCCAAGACAAACCCAGGAACTGTATGAACAAAATTACAAAACACTTCTCACACAAATAAAGTCAGATCTAAATAAATGGAAAACATCAGTTGCTCATGGCTCGGCCAAGCCAATATAACAAAAATGACAATTTTGCCTAAGTTAATTTACTTATTTAGTGCCACACCAATCAAACTACCAAAAACTTATTTTATAGAGTTAGATAAAGTAATAACAAAATTTATCTGGATGAACAAAATATCCAGAATATTAGAGGAATTAATAAAAAGAAATTCTAGAGAAGGAGTCCTAGCTATAGTAGATATTAAACTCTATTTTAAAGTAGAGATCATCAAAATTACTTGGTGCTGGCTAAGAAACAGAGCGATGTATCAGTGGAATAGGTTAGGTATACAAGACACAGTAGTCAACAACTATAGTAATCTTCTCTTTGATAAACCCAAAGAGTCCAGCTTGTGGGATAATGACTCCCTATTTCACAAACATATCTGGGAAAACTGGAGCAGAAATTACATATATCAAAATAAAGTCAAAATTGGTGCACGACTTAGATATAATGGCTGATACTATAAGCAATTTGATATAGAAGGGAATAGTTTACCTGTCAGACTTATGGAGAAGGGAACAATTCATGACTAAACAAAAGACAGAGAGCATTATGAAATGCAAAATGGATAGTTTTGATTATGTGAAATTGAAAAGTTTTTGTACAAACAAAGCCAATACAACCAAGATTAAGAGGGAAGCAGAAAATGGGAAAGGCTTTTTATAACCAGTGTCTCTGACAAAGGCTTTATCTCTAAAATATACTGGGAACTGTTTCAAATATGTAAGAACACAAGTCATTCTCCAGTTGATAAATGGTCAAAGCATATGAATATGCAGTTTTCAGAGGAAGAAACTAAAGCTACCTATAGTCATATGAAAAAAAATGCTCTGACTATTGATTAGAGAGATACAGGTAGTCCAAGAATTCTTAAAACCTCTTTCCTGCATCTATTTCCCTGGTAAGTTGTTTTCCTAATGGGGCATTTTATGGTTTTTCCCCCATATTTTCATTCTTTTGATTTTATTTGACTGATTCCTGATGTCTTATAGGTTCATTAATTCTCACTTCCCTAATTCTAACTTTTAAGGAATTATTTTCTTCAGTTAGCTTTTGTACCTCTTTTTTTTCCATTTAGCCAATTCTTTTTTTGTTAGAGAGTTATTTTCTTCACTAATTTTTGTGCTTCATTTTCCAGGCTGTTGACTTTTTTTTTTCATAATTCTTCACCATAACTCTCATTTCTTTTCTGAGTTATTCTTCTACTTCTCTTACTTGATTTTTAAGATCCTTTTTGAGGTCTTCCAAGGGGACTTTTTGGGCTTTAGCCCAGTTAATATTCTGCTTTCAGGCTTCAAATGGAGATATTTTGATGTTGTCCTCTTCTAAGTTTTTGTTTTGATCTGCCCTGTTGCTTTTTATGATTAGGGCTCTCTTCTGTTTTTTGTTAATTTTTTGGCCTATTTCATGACTTTTAAAGTTGAGCTCTCCTCCCCGGGCATAAGAGGTACTCTCTCAAGGTTCTTATTCTGGAGTACAGTGCCTGTTCACGGGGACATCTGGTGCTTGTACCTTGCCTACTGTGCTGGGAATGGCCCAGCCTAGTCATGCCACTTGTGCTGGTGTTCTGGGACTGGCAATATGCCTTCTGAGGTGAGGCTGGGGTTCTTCATTTCTGCCTTGCTGAATCAGGCCTAGTTTGCTGATTTCTGCTGGGCCTAAGAGCTTTCAGGTGGGTTGTCTGGACACTGTGGGCACTGAGCTGCACTCTCCTTTTCCCGAGTGAGATAGACCTCTCCTGAATTTCTTCTACATTTTCTTAAACTGGGAAATTATTTCACTCCATTTTTTCATTGGTTCCATCACTCCAGAATCCATTTAGAGATTTGATTTAACTTGTGTCCAAAAGAAACTGGACAGAGTTCATACAACTTCCTGGCTTCTCTCTGCCATCTTGCCTCTGCCCAGAGAAAGTTTGTTTTTCTTAGGATTAATACATCTGTTAATCTACTGCTCCTATAATTCTCCCTTTTCCCATTTCCATTGTATTTACCTGCTGAGTGAAATGTATTTCTGTACCTAATCATTTGTGGTGTGTGTGTGTGTGTGTGTATGTGTGTGTGTGTGTGTCCTTTGTCCAGTGTAGATAACATGACACTCAAGTATCAATCATTCCCACTACCCTCTCCTCCATGTTTGATCCACAGCAAAGACCAATTGATGTCCCATTGGTCTGTGTTCTGCACAGTTCTGTACCTGGATTTGGGTCTGAACAACAGAAGACTTCTTCTATACTCAGTCACTATCAGCCAATTGGAAAACTCTCCTGTTCAGAGTTATAGAACTACAGGTTACCTTTGGTTTGGGATTCCTGTCCTGTTTATTCCTCTACAGACTTCAGATTAGGGTAGAAGCTGGGACTAAGATCCTTCTCTGTTCCTATTATCTGAACCACACTGCTGCTGCTTTCTTTTGGACTTGATACTCTTTGGGTATACTGCCCCTAAATGCTATATCTAGAGAGAGTTACCCTTCTTATTCCTTCCTAATTCTGTAACTGAGAAATTGATAGAGAGTGACAAAACTACCCATTGATGATGTTCCTATTTTGCCCTGGTACATAGACTCTCCCTTGTTCTGTCGTGCTCCACGAGGTGTGCTCCTGATCTGACTCTTTCGGGAGTCTTCTCTGCCACCTTGAGCTGTAAAAATGACTCATTGTGACTTTTTTTGCATTTCACTGTGAGGACTTGCTCTGGTATATTTTCTAGATGTTTGAAGGAGAGTTTTTGGTTTTTGTTTTGCTTGCTTTTTGGAGCCTAAAGGTGAGGGAATTCCCTCTACTTCTTCCTGCTGTTCTGCCATCTTGGCTCTACCTGACAGTTTCTGTTGGCACTGCATGCCTGTGTGTGCTCTCATGTTTTATTTACATTTATTTTTTTCCAGAGGTAGTTTATACAGCTCTAATCTTCTCATTATGTTTGGAAGCCTTACAGTACAATATTTGAATTAATATCCCTAATTGCCCCCTCCAAAAATTCTTTGATTAATAATTAAATAATAATAATAAACACTTGTACAATGCATTCAGGTTTGTAAAGCATTTTATATATGTTATCTCATTTGGTGCTCTGAAGTAGGAAGGCCGAATTTATAATCTCAAATATAATCATGTATATGTTTGAATGGTTTGAAATCGCAAGGTATCAGAGATTCTCTAAGTAGAATGCAATAAAACATTTATTTAGGCTCCACAGAAACGGATTCATGAACCAGCCTCTCCATTTCGATAATTTGATCACAAGCTTCCAGGCCCAATAAGTCCGCCTCACAAGAATAACCAGGAGGCCACAGAAAAACAAGATAGTATTTAGCCAAATCACATTTACTGGCCTCAAGTCCTTGCTTGCACTCCTGGGTCTACACATGAGTGAGCTCTACTTTCGGGTGGGCTCTGCTTCTGCAGCTCCTGCTTCAGCTTCGGCTTTCTCTTGAGCTTCGGCTGTAGCTGTCTCTGCCGCTGTCGCTGCCGCTTCCACCACACTCTCGAAGCTGTATTCCAGCTAGCTGACTGCTTCCTCTCTCCTTCAGCTCTTAACTCCTGTCACCAACAACCTCTCCAACTGCCTCCCCACTGCTTCTCCAACTGCCTCCAACTGCCTCTTAGCTCTGCTCCAACCGTTCCACAAGCTCCTCCCACCACAGTCTTCTATTGGCTCCAGTGCTAGCCACACCCCCCCCCAGGGTCCTGGGAGGCTCACATCCACATAGGTTCCACACCCAACAGGGCTCTGGGCCTGGGACTTAACACTTAGCAAGGCTCGAGGAAATACACTGAATTACTCAAAGAAAACAAAGACCATTTTGCTTGTCAACACATGCTCAATAGAACAAATATACTTCTATCAAGAGAGTTACTGTAATTACTGGATAGAGAGGCTTCCTTAGAGTCAAGATGACTTCGGTTCAGTTCTTGTCTCTACTTCTGATCCGTGATAACTGTGTGTCCCTGGGAGGGTCAGTTCCTCAAATAACTCAACAAGAATATGTTACAGAACAATTCATCTTCACATCTGTAAAGGGAATTTCCTCACCAAGCAACTCCTTGTGCTGATGAAAGCAACAGGCCAAGAACAAAATAAATATAAAACACAAGAACAAAACATCTATGTGTAATCTCAGACTAAATATTAATAAGTCTTCATTTGGCTTCTTCATCAGTGCTTATATTTTTGGATTATCTATATTAAAAATAATAACTCATTATATTAGCAGGTAGCAACAAATAATCTACTAGGAGTAATGTGAAAGATAATGTCACCACAATGTATGTCCTAGAAAAAATAAGTTAATAGGCTGTAGGCTGCCTTACCATTCTCTAAATGTCAAGAGAATATAAGGGAGGCCCCCTGCCTATTGGCTAGATAGCTGATGGGGAATTAAATGGAATCACATGCTTAAGAAAGTCAAATTACATAGGATGAGTAAACATGGATGAGTTGATATCCCAAATATTTGAGCATCCGCTTATTCTAATGAGATCACAGAACTGCTGGAGCATTATTGACATTCACATAGCACTTTAAGATTTTCTATGTAATATATGTGTGTACATACATATACATACATACATATGCATACACATATATACATACATATAAGCATATACATACCCACATACGTGTGTGTATATGTGTATATGCCCTTCTCATTCTAACTTCTCTCATTTCCCCCTACCCATCCCCAAATCTTGGTCTATACCAAAGTTCACATAAGATGAGTATTTTAGAGGAATATATGAAGCAGCTTCTGTTGTGACATTAGGAACTCACTTGTATGACAACTTGCCTACTGTGTCAGAAACTGCTAGCTTCCTGTTTGTAGCAGAATTGATTGGCATTGATTTTAGGAGACTGTCTCAGAATCCAATGCCATTTCAACTTAACATACTCTTATTGATACCTAGTCTCTCAGCTGTGTTTCACAGGAGGTTCCAGACTGAGAGGTTTAATTATGAAGTGAACTTGAGCATTTGATACTGATGGAGCTCTCTGATTAACTGATATTGTTGCATGGAGGTCAAACAATTACTATGAAATTCATAATGGTAAATACATAGCCTTGATTTTTACTTTCCAAGAGAAGGAGGGGGAAATTAAAATTTTATTTGTTTTATTTTTGCTAAACACTTATCTTTTGGTATACTTCTCTTGAAGCTTGATATTTGGTATTTCATTAGAGTAAAGCTATCTTCAATTCTATAACTTTCAATGGAACCACTCCAATGCCTATTCGGAAGTGTATCTGTCAACTTAGTAATTTTGTTTATGTTCCTACATACAATTTCAATCCTTGGTGTTATCTGATTCCTTGTGTCTCATAATCAATTCAGTGTCCTTGGATGCTAGAAGGAATCATTTTGAAAGTACTTTGAAAGATTTAAGGTGACAAATGCAAAATTATAATTACCATCATCATCATAATTTGATTCCACTATACTCAAAGACACAAAGATCTATTTTCTTCCTACCTGCTCTTGCTCTAAATAATGTACAAGTCCTCAGATAGTTATGTTAATAGCTATGTTTCTTCAACATAAAGAGCTTTGGAATTTTTTCAGTGAAAAGTACAAAGTACGTGCGATTTTTTCTTATAGTATTCCAACAGTTACAACAGAGATACCAAGAGGTTTAGGTAGCAATGCCTAGTAATCTCTGTGAGGGAGCTGTGGGGCTTTTAAAATAAACTATATGTGATTTCTACACATGAGATGCTATTCAAGTACCATACATGACAGTCAAGTACATTTAAGGAAAGCTCAAACGCACACAGTTGAGATTTCTGAAGTTGACAGAACAGTTACTATCCAGCAGAGTGGTCTGGTCAGTGATACTGAACTCAAGTGAGCAACTAAATGAAATAGGAAAAATAAAAGAGGAAAATAAATCAGCAACAAAAATGCAAAGAGCAACCCCAAAATTTTAGCTCTAGGAGTGGGTGAGGGGAGAATAATTAGTGTAGTTGCTGCATAAGGAAATAGTGATGGGAATTTTGGTAGAATATATTTTTAAAAGCTACTGACATAAAGTGTTTTAAAGTTTATAAAGTAAATTTTACATGCATCTTATTTAAGCCATGTAAAACAAACCTTTGAGGTAATCACTATAAGTATTTTCCCTATTTAATCAGTGAGGAAATTGAGAAATTCTGATTGTGGCAAATATGGGATTTGTTTGTTATAAATTATGTATGTACTACTTTCTCTAGGATCACACACCTAAATCGCAATGACATGGGCAGATGGAGTCCCAAAGGCACAACCACCATCTGGTGTTTCATAAGTAACCCAATAGGTCACTGTTCCTAACATGAGCCCCCACCAGTAAGCATCAGCCATAGCATCAAGTAGGTCTTAGAAAATATATTTATCCAAATAATATGGCAAGAATAGTAGCTACAAATCATCCATACATGCACATCAAAAAAATCCCGAGGTTACATACAAACAAACAAAATGTGTGTGGGGGAGAGTGCTGTAAGTATAAACTTAGAATACAAGGATAGTGAGGTGTGCATGCAGAGAATATATGTGGCCCAGGCAATTCACAACATAGGAACTATAGGGCATCAATGTCTTTTATATCTTCAGATCGTCCTCATGAAGTTCACTATAGGTGTGGAACCAGTGATAAAGAGGTTGCTCTGCATCCAGGATGGGGTTTGTCCTCACATACCATAGTGTCAGGGTTGGACAGTTTGATCCACTGCTGGGTGGGGCCAGAAAGGTTAAATGGTTGCTAAGTTGGCTTCTCCCTGGGTGTGCAGTCTACGCTGAATGTAGAAATTCATTAGAATCCTTGGGCTCTCTCTTTGAAGTCAGCTGCAGTCTTTAAAACTTCCAGCCTTGGGCTTATGCCCTTACAGTTCAGATGTTGCAGTACCTTTTCATTTGGAGGATTACTCTTAACTTTTAGAAAGAAAAACAAATTATTGAAGTAGTCTCTGTTCTGGGGAAGCTAAATTGTGTGTTGTGGCTTTTTATATGCAATTTAATTAATCAAAGCTTCAGATTCCTTTTCTCAGTGTGGAATATTCCATGTACATCTAAAGGAACCTCACACTTACATTTCATTGTCTCTTTCTGTCCCTTATAGCCTTCAATTTTGCTGAAGTTTAAATGGGGTGTGGTCCTCCATTTATTTGTTGGCTTGTTTATATTTTAATAAAAATTTTCACTAATGCATTGCGACTATTGTGCTTATGAGAAGCTGGTACTGACTTTTTGGGCTATCCAGAGGAATCATTTCAAAAGATTTTGAATCAGGGCTTAACCAAGTAAAGGATGCTCATGACAACTCCATAATCTAGATGGATATGCCTATGCCTATGCCCTGTATTCTCATGCAAAGGTTACTGAAGTACTTATAAATTTTTTAAATGCCTAAACTGAGTTTTATGTGGATAATAACAAGAAAGACAACAAATAGAATTTATATAGCACTTTAAGGTTTCAAGATATTTTACATATATTTTCATATCTTATCCTCACTACAATTCTGGAAGGTAGGAGCTATTATTATCTTCATTTTACAGATGAAGAAACTAAATATGACAGTGGTTCAGTAACTTTCCTCAGAGTGATGCAGCTGGTAAGTATCACAGGACTTCCTGACTCCAAGTCTAATTTTGAAGAAAGATAGAAAAAAAAGATTGATAGACATAGGTATAGATATAGATATCTGTCAGTATATAAATATAGATACACACACATTCATACCTATTTACTTCAGAACCAATTGGGAATTGGAATCTCCATGACATCTTAGTAAAGATTGAAGTAAAAAAGTCACCGATTATTTCTATCTCCTTTTCATCCCTGAGTGTACCTTTTGTAACATGAAGATCAAACAGTCCTAGTGGTTCCCTAGAAGGCTTACATACTTTGATGCATTTAAAAGAACATTTACTTCACTGGCTTGCTTTGGATTTACTTTCGGAACCTTGCAAACTCATTCAAATTCTTTTTTGGTCCACCTCTCTTCTTAATTATGATGAATCATTTTTGCTTTTGAGAGCATTGAGAGCAATGCCATTCTCTTTCCTTAGGCAATCTTATCTGCTTCTTAAAACAATGTCTGTTCTCACTATTATTTTCTCAGTATCCTACTCTTTCCCATTTTTACAAAGACCCATACAAAGTAATTGCTTGGTCTTTAACTTTTTAGATTTCAAATGACTTTGAAAAACATTTTATTCTGAAAAAATATACTTTTTAACACCATTCAATTACTATTTAGTGCAGCTACTTAAATTTTATTATAACTTTGTTTTTATGTCATTCCTATTTCTGGATATCCACATCCCCTTCACAGCAGAAGAGAACCCTTCTATTAACAAAGAAAAACAGTCAAGCAGAAACAATATGTACGACATTCTAACTTCATAGCCCCTCCCCCCCAATCCATAGTTGAATAGTGTATAGATACATTTTAGTGTCCATTATCTGGGACCATTATAGATTTTTTTAGTTACTCAGAATCTGATGTCCTTTTAAGGGGAGTTTGAAGAGTAGAGATTGTGAGAATATTACTAGAGAAGACAGAAGTGGAACAGGGACATATGGAGAGCTGTTAAACTTAGATAATGAAGACCAACCTTATTATCAGAGATGAGAAGAAAAGAAAGCATAGGAGATGATGTAGATGAGATGTCCTATGGAATACAGGGAGAAGAGGGAGCCCGTGCAAGTATCCTCAATTCTTTTTGATATAGTGTGAGATGCCGTGTTTCCTCTTATCTCATTTTCTTAATTTCCCATTGTCCAGTGACTTTTATCTACTAATGTGTCCAGATATCTCTACTACCATAAAAATTAAAAAAACCCCTTCACTTGGTCCTTCTATCCCCTCTAGATATGTTCCTATATTTCTCCTGTTCTTCGCCACCAAATTCCTCTAAAAAACAGTTGTTATTTTCACTTTCTGACCTGCCATTCACCTTAAAATACAATTTCTGACCTTATCAGTCCACTGAAACTGGCCTTTCCAAAGGAGTCAAAGATGCTTTAAAAGTTAAACCCAAAGATCTTTTCTCAGTACACATTCCTTTTGAACTCCAAAGCATTTGACATTGTTAACCTGCCTCAACTTTTAGAAAATCTCCTTCTCCTCACCCCCTGGATTTTAGTGACAGTGATCTTGCCTGGTTCTCTTTTTACATGCTTTATGGTGAATTCCTTTTGATATCTGAAAAATTTGACATTGTTAATCAACCCTAAATATGGGAGAATCTCTCCCCTGCCTGAGTTTTAATGACAGTGACTTCATCTGGCTCTTCTTTTACCAGTGTCTTCTTAGTTTTCTTTGGAGGAGTATAATCAGTGCCCTGCTCCCATGTGTTCTTTTTCCATGTCTTGTCTTCGTGACCTCAGCAGCTCCTATGGTTATCATCAGTTATCATGTATATCATGCATGTTACTCCTAGATCAATCTATCTAAAATTAAAAGTCTCAAAGGACAAACTATACAATTTGCTCTATAGTTAGTTCTTCTCCTAATTTCCCTATTTCTGTCAAAAGCATTGCCTAGTCAACCAGGTTGAAAATCTACATCATTCTTAAATCTTTTTTCTCTGCATCACCCACCTCATTACCAACCAGTTGCCATTATCAATTTTAGCTCCCAGGGATCATTCACATCTATTGTTTTCTCTCTAATCAAATGGTTGCCAATTTCTGGCCACTGTCACCTCTTTATTAAAATAGTCTCCTATCTGTTCTCTTTCCCTCAAGTCTTTGCACTTTTTTATCCATCCTCCACACATCTGCCAAATTGGTAATACTAATACACATATCTGACCATGCCATTCCCCTACTCAGTATGTTTCAGTGACTCTTACTGCTTCTAAGATATAAATTCCTTTCTTTGGCATTTAAAGCCTATCACAATGTGGGTTCAACCTGACTTTCCAGATTGATTTCACTCCTGATTCATTTATACTAACTAGACATCCTTCACAAACCCTCTATTCTAGCCAACCACTACTTATCTCACATACTTTGATTATTATCTTTTCGTCTCTGCCACTTACCTGTTGATCTTTTCAAGGCTCAGCTCAAGTACTGCATTTCCTGATCCCTCCATTGTCCAGTACCCCTTGACAGTTATTTTGAATTCATTTTCTATACATTACATATTGACAAATGCATATAGGTACTATGAATATTTTGCCTACACCCTAGTTCAATATAAGCTTCTTAAGGTTGAAAATTTTTCATTTTTCTTCTTGCCTTTCTCAATGTCAGACATATGTTACTTAATAAACACTTGTGATACTGAGTTATATTGAATTATACAACTTCTATTTATTTATTTTTGTATATATTTTCCTATTGACTAATGGAAGATTGCCAAGATCATGAAATATTTAAGTCTTTGTATTGCCAGCACCTAGCACAATGTTTGGCATCCAGTAAGTCTTGATTGAGTTGAATTGAATTGTCCCTTTTCTGGCAGCACAAGAGTAATGGACACACTTTATAAATTGAAAGGCCAAGAAAATCCCTAAGTTGCAAGGACCACAAAACCAGAGCCCTAAAGAGTGACTGGAATTCACAGTGGGGGCACCAGGGTTACATATATACATATACATAAATACATATATATGCATACATATACATATACATACATACATGTATATATTAAAGGATACCATGTAGAAGAGGAAGTTAGATAGCTAAAATGAAATGCCCTAGAATGTAAATATATATGTGTATATATATACATATGTATGTATACACACATACATACATACACATATATACATACATATATATATATATATATAATATGTGTGTGTATATGTGTGTGTGTGTATATATTTAGAATAGCTGGCTAAGCTGCCAGTTACTAGAGATGGTGCAATCCAGAACTCTCTAGAAGGAGTACAAATCATCATGTTTAATGGCTTGACTGTACCAACAGTCACTAAATGATGTTTGTTTCTGGAAGCAAGACCATAACATTTATCAGGAACCACACTGCTGGAGACAACCTTCTAGGGCATTTCATTTTAGCTATCTAACTTCCTCTTCTACACTGTATCCTTTAAAATTGAGGCCATTTTTTTTCACAAATATTTAAAAGTCATTCACATCTGCCAAATAACAAAGTCTGTATTTTCCATGTTTTTGCCTTCAAGAAATACCAAAGCATCTCAAAATCTTGTTTTTATGTTAATCAGTTGTGATTCAGTTTGCCTCCAAATAGCTTTTTGTTGATATTGTTTGGGATATGATGGGGTAGAGAAGAGTAGAGAGAAAAGAAATAGGCACTCATAAAAATGGGTCACTAATCTTATCTGACACTGAATAAAGAAGTCTGAAGCTAAGGCTCAGTGAATATTTTTTTTTTCTGAAATGTTGAAGGCAGTTCAATAGTAATGTCTTCTGAATTCCTGGAATCAAGTGAAAGGGAATTGTTTTAGTCCTTTATACATTGAAATTGTCTTTAGGCTGTAGTACTTCAACTTCTGCTCTATTCAGAGTCCATTATGAATACCACGATATTACTTTTAATCTGGAGCCATTATTTTATTGATGTGGGTAGTCTTTGATGAGGAAAGTCTTCATACTAACATTTAATATACTAATATACAATTTCGTAGTTTGAAGTCTCAGAAAATTCACTGTGTCACTGAGATATTAATGCACTTTCCCAGGGAAATAAACACAGTATGAGTAAGAAGAAGCACTTGAACCCTGGTCTTCCTCAATATGAAGTCTTTTCTCTATCCACTATGTCACACTGACTCTCTAAAACAATAGATATGGTATATTAGCATTATGCTGTAGTGAGTCACATGAATATTTAATGTTTAGTGGTCAAATTTATCCTTAATCACTCATAAAGCCTATGCAATTACAGAGCCATAGTGCATGATTGATAGGAATACCAGCTGCTAACATTATTTTTTAACCAACAATGTACTTGTAAAACATCCCATTGATATTCCCAGTGGTACAGTGAATACAGTTCTGATTTAAGAGTCAGGAAGACTCTCAGCATCCTGATTTGACCAGTTATTATTTATGTTGCCATAGTTTGGTCCCTTACCCTGATTGAGTCAGTTTTCTCATTTATAAAAAGGGAATAATAATATCGATATTATATATCCTACATAGTGGTTAAAAGGTTCAAGCAAAATTAGATTAGATAGATAGATAGATAGATAGATAGATAGATAGATAGATAGATCATCATACCTGTGGTTTCAGTGTCATATTAACAACCCAAAGACTGAGTTCCTTTTCCCAGTGAAGACTTGTACTTTCTCTGAAACTTAAAGTTTTTTAAGAACAATGGAAAGTTAGATGATTGGTTGATAATGGCCTTCCTGTTTTCAAGGTTAACTCTCTCCATTCCATACCCCACTCTGATATGCATGTAAGTATGTATGTATGTTTATATCTATATCTATATCTATATATGCACACACACATATATATATATACATATGTGTATATAGAAATACATATGTATATATATATATATATATATATATGTACACACAGAGACACACATACAGAGAGAGAGAGACAGAGAGAGTATACTACAAAATAGTAATAATAAAACACTGTTTGGTTTTATTTTAAAAGTAATAAAGTTGCTCGGCGAAACAGAATAGATAAATAAGACTGGGAAGTATCCAAATTTAGAAACACATTGTTGGGAAATCCCAGGAACATGAACTGCTGGAGTAAAAATTCTAATTCACAAAAATTTTTAGAAAAATTGGAGAGCAAAATGGTATTAATTAGGTTTGAAACAACATAGCACATATACCACAAAAAATTATAAGGTATAGATCCCTTAAGCATATTATGTCATATTCTAAACAATTGAGAGGAGTAAAAAAGGAGATAACTTGCATGAATATATCTACATGAAGAGTTCTTGATTAAACATGGCATAGTAATTATCATTTTTAAGAAGATAATATTCATTATATAAAATTAAAAAGTTATGGGGTTGAGCCAAGACGCTAGAGAGAAGCCAGAAGGTTTTCTGAGCTCTCTCTAGTTTCCCTCAGAGGCAACGTTAAATCAAGCCATTAAATAAACCCACAAAAAAATGGAGTAAACAATTTTCCACCTAAAGACAACTTAGGACATTAGGAGGAGTCTGTCTCACTTAGGCAAAAGGAGAGAGCAACCCAGTGGAGACAGTGTCCAGGAAAACCAGCAGGAAGATCTTAGCCACAGCACAGATCAGCAACTGGGGCCCCCTCAGTATTAACACAGCAGGCCAGCTGTAAGGCCTCTAGCCCCAGTGCAGAAAGCAATTAGCATGCCCTAGAATGTCCAGCACAACAATCAGGAATTGGCCAGGCCACACCTAGCATAGTAGGCAAGCTACAAGCACCTGATACCCCAGCATGGAAAGCCAGTGACCAGGGCCTTGGTCCCCACAATAAGAATCTTGGTATAGTGCTCCCTGTACCCCATGAGAAGAGCTGAACTTTAAAAGTCATAAAATAGCCTGAAAAATGAGTAAGAAACAAAAAGGAGTCTAGACCATAAAAGAACTATGGTGGAAGTGAAGATGAAAAAACAAACTCAGAAGAGGACAACTTCAAAACTGCCTGCATGTGAAGTCTCAAAGGAGAATATGAATTGGGCTAAAGTCCGAAAAGTGCTCTTGGAAAACATAAAAAAGGATCTCGAAAATCAAGTAAGAGAGGTGGAAGAAAAATCAAGAAAAAATGAGTTATGGAGGAGAATTATATAAAAAAAGAGGCAACAGTTTGGAAAAGGAAGCCCCTAAGTTGACTGAAGTAAACAACTCTTTAAAAAAAGTAAAATTGGACAAACATAAAAGGAGGCACAAAAATTAACTGAAGAAAATAATTACTTAAAAATTAGAATTGAGCAAGTGAAAGTTAATGACTCTAGGAGATATCAAGAATCATTTAAACAAAATTAAAAGAATGAAAAAAGAAGAAAATGTAAAATATCTCATTGGAAAAACAACTGACCGTAGTATTAATGTGATCAAATATCTTCCCCATCCATTCAATAGGCCTCAGGTAGGCCTAGGCACTAAAGCTTGATTATATTTTTGTTTGTAAGTAGGCCTAACACCCCTACTTACTAGCTGCTAAGCCAATGTTGGCACAAAGCCCGTGGAGCCCTAAGAAGAGTTGCTAAGACCAGAGCCAATGGTATGTACAGAGTTCTAGTCAATTATGAATTCAGCCAACAAGAGACCTGAGTTCTAGCTAATCAGATGACAGCTAGGACTATATAAAAACAGAGCCCAGAACAGAGAGCAGCAGAATTCAGAAGCAGACACCAAGAAGACATTGAGGCAGCATAAATTGAGGGAGAGCCAGCATCGAGAGAGACTGCAGAGTAGAGAGTGCAGAACAAGAGAGTTGCAGAGATCAAAGAGCAGAATATGCAGAGGGCTACAGGAATCAGAATTGAACCCAAGGAGAAGGAGCTACAGAGAAAGGACTGAGCAGGGAGACAGGATTCATGAGTGATTGGTTGTAGCAGGAGAAAGGTTACAAGATGACTTTGTTCTTCCCTTTAATACTATGTTATAATTTCCTTGTTACTACATTGAGGTGGACTTACTGGTTTTGGAATATAACTGCTACTATATCAAAATGGGGGTATTGGTTCTTGGATCTGATTGTCTGGAGTCTAAATAAATGTTATACTTCCTCTGCCTTCTAAATAGAGAATTTTTCATATTTTGTGATTCTAAACCATTCAAGAATGTTCATGGTCATCCTCAAGGTCATGAGTTTTGCCTTACTGATATACTGACATGGAAAACAGATCCAGGAGTGATATTTTAAGAATTATTGGACTACCTGAAGGCCATGATAAAAAAAAGAACCTGGACAGCATCTTTCAAGAAATTATCAAGGAAAACTGCCCATATATCCTAGAACCAGAGAGTAAAATAGACATTAAAAGAACCCACGGAGATCACCTCTTAGGACAACACAAAGCAAAATGAAAACTCCAAGGAATATTGTACCCAAATTCCAGGAATTTCAGGTCAAGCAGAAAATACTGCAAGAAGTCAAAAGGAAAAATAAAAAAAAATATCAAGGAGCCACAATCAAGATTACACAGGACTCGATAGTTCTACATTAAAGGATTCAAGGAGTTAGATATATTCTGGAAGGCAAAGGAGTTTGGATTGCAACCAAGAATCAACTGCCCAGAAACGGAACATAACCTTTCAGGGAAAAGATGTATATTCAATGAAATAGGGAACTCTCAAATTTTTCACATGAAAAGACCAGAGCTGAACAGGAAATTTGATCTTCAAATATAAGACTCAACAGAAGTATGAAAAGGTAAATAAGAAAACAGCAACAACAATATGTTATTCAATAAAATTTAAACTATTTTCCCTAAACAGGAAGAAGATACTTTCAGCTCTTGAGCACTGTTTCTCTATTAGGGATGTTAGAAAGAGTATACATAGACAGAGGGTACAAGTATAAGGAGAATTCGATGCAATGACATAAAAAAATTAAGGGATGAAAGAAAGGATTGTACTAGCAGAAGAGGAAATTGGAAGGCATAACAGGGTAAATTATATTACCTGAAGAGGCACAAAAGACATATTATAGTAGAGGGAAAGAAGGGAGGAATGAGCATTGTTTGAACCTTACTCTCATTGAATTTGGCTCAAAGAGGGAGTAACATACACATTTAGCTGGTGATATAAATCTGTCCTACTGTAGGGAAATAGGAGGGGAAAGGCAAACTAAAAGGGAGGGAGAGGGTAAAAGGGAGAGCAGAAGGGAGGAAAAAAGTGGTAGGGGTAAGGGGAAAGAAAAGGGAGGGGAGCTGAATTAAGGTAGGGTAGACTGAGGGAGGAAGTAGCCAGAAGCAAAATAATAGGGATCAGGGAAAGGGTGAAAAGGGAGAGAAAAGAGTAAATAATGGAGGGCAGGGAGAGGATGGAGAGAAAGACACAATTAGTAATCATAACTTTGGAGGTGGAACTCTCCCATAAAAAATGGAAGCAGATAACACAGAGGATTAAAAACCACAATCCTCCAATATTCCAATATGTTGTTTTCAAGAAACACACTTGAGAGAGGTACACACAGAGTACAGGTAAAAGGCTGGAGCAGAATATATTCTGCTTCAGCTGAAGTTAAATAAAAAAGCAGGGGTACTAGTCCTGATACCATACAAAGCAAAAGCAAAAATAGATCTAATTAAAAGAAATAAGGAAGGAAACTACATCTTGCTAAAAGGTACCATAGACAGTAAAGTAATATCAATGCTAAACATCTATGCACCAAGTGGTTTACCATCTAAATTATTAAAGAAGTTAAGTTAGTTACAAGAAGAAATAGACAGTAAAACTAAAACTTCAAACTTCCCTGTTCAGACCTAGATAAATCTAACCAAAACATATACAGGAAAGAATTTGAGGAGGTGAATAGAATTTTAGAAAAGTTAATTATGGTAGATCTCTGGAGAAAGTTGAATGAGGATAGAAAATAATATTCTTTTACTCAGGTACATAGCACCTAAACAAAAACCATGCATTAGGGTATAAAAATCTCACAATCCAATGCAGAAAGGCACAAATATTAAATGCATACTTTTTCAGGTCATGATGCAATAAAAACTATGTGTAATAGAAGGTCATGGATAGATAGGCTAAAAATAAATTGGAAACTAGGTAATCTAATCCTAATGAATGAGTGGGTCAAAAAACAAATCATAGAAACAATCAATTACTTCATCAAAGAGAATGACAATAATGAGACAACATGTCAAAATTTGTGCAATGCAATCGAAGCAGTTGTTAGTGAAAATTTTATATATCTAAATGTTTACATGAATAAAATTGAGAGAGAATCAATGAACTGGGCATGCAACTAAAAGAGCTAGAAAAAGAATGGATTAAAAAGGTCCAATGAAATACACAATTAGAAATTCTGAAAATCAAAGGAGAGAATAATAAAATTGAAAGTGGAAAAAAAACTATTGAATAAAAGTAAGAACTAGTTTTATGAAAAAAAACAATAAAACAACAAACTTTTGGCTAATTTGATTTGAAAAGAAAATCAAATATCCAGTATCAAAAATGAAAAGTGCATTTACCACCGATGAAGAGGAAATTAAAGCAATAATTAGGAGCTATTATGCCAAACTCTATGCCAATAAGTCTGACAATCTCGGTGAAATGAATACTTACAAAGATACAAATTGTCCAGATTAACAGAAGAGGAAATAAAATACTAAAATAACCCCATTTCAGGAAAAGAAATTAAACAAGCCATCAATGAACAGTCTAAGAAAAAAAAATCTCCAGGGACAGATGGATGTATGAATGAATTCTACCAAACATTTAAAGAACAATTAATTCCAGTAATATATTAACTATTTGGAAAATTAGGGAAAGAAGGAGTCCTACCAAATTCTTTTCATGATACAAATATGGTGCTGATATCTAATTGAGGAAGAGGCAAAACAAGGAAAAGAAAATTATAGATCAATTTTCCTAATGAATATTGAGGCAAAAAATTTAAATAAAATATTAGCAAAGATATTGTAGCACCTTATCATGATGATAATACTCTATGACCAGCTAGGATTTATACCAGGAATGCAGGTCTGGTTCAATATTAGTAAAACTATTAGCATAATTGACCATATCAATAACAAAATTAATAGAAATATATGTTCATCTATATGCAACAAAAGCTTTGACAAAATACAGTACCCATTCTTATTAAAAACACTAGAGAACATGGGAATTAAGGGATACTTCCTTAAAATTATAAGCAGTATCTATCTAAAACCATCAGCAACCATTAACTGTAACAGGGATAAACTAGAACCATTCTCAATAAAATCAGGGGTGAAGCAAGGATGTCTATTTGTAAAAACAATGTTGCTAGCAGCTTCTGTGTGGCTGAAAGACAAATAGCAACAGCATACAGGAGGGTTGCTAGCACATATTTTGATCTGCTTTTCTAAGGAAAGCAACTTTAAGGTGTTAGCAATTTCACATTAATTAAACATACATATACTACTTACTTATTTCAGGAGAAAAAGTCAGCACCCTGAACTTTGGAGTAAATACAAACAGAAATTACAAACAGATCAACGCACAGGCTTTTATCTGTCTGAACAAATCAGAATACATACCAGAGAGAATCACCAATGTCTGGGTTTTTTAAGCCATGGGGACTGCTTCAATGGCTACCCAGAGTCTTGTCACCAACATTCTTTCAATGAGTGTGCCCCCAAAGGCAAAGTACTAACCTCTGAATTCATATACTCTTCTTCAGGGTCAAAGAGCATCACAACCATGTGACTCAAACCCATGTGACCTAGGCCTTCCTTTGGTCATCAAAGACTCCCATTCAAAGATTCCTTACTGCTGAGAAGCACTCCAAAACAAAGACAACAAAAAAGTCCATTTTGTTTGACATTACATTTGAAAGGCAAAACTCATCAAAGGTACTTGATTACTTCAGCATTCCAAAAGAAAAATACAGTGAAAAAAAAAAGTCCCACCCTAACTACCATAACACCTTGTTGCCATTGTTATTAAACATTGTACTAGAAATATTAGCATTAGCAATGAGAGAAGAAAAAGACATTGATGTAATTAGAATAGGCAAGAAAAAAACAAAGCTATTACTCTTTACAGGTGATATGATGGTATAGAGAATCAACTAAAAAACTACTTGAAATAATTAACAACTATAGACAAAGTTGCAGGATGTAAGATAAACTCACATAAATCAAAAGCCCTTCTGCACATTACTAATAAAGTCCAAAAGCAGGAGATAGAGAAATTCCATTTAAAATAAGTGTTAACAATATAAAACATTTGGGAGTCCATCTGCCAAGACAAGCCCAGGAACTATAAGAACACAACTATAAAACACTTTTCACACAAATAAAACCAGATCTAAATAATTGGAAAATATCATGGGTAGACTAAGCTAATATAATACAAAAGACAATTCTAACAAAATTAATTTACTTATTCAGTGCCATACTAATCAATCTACCAAAAATTACTTTATAGAGCTGGAAAAAGTAACAACAAAATTCATCTGGAACAATGAAAATTCTGGCATTTCAAGGGAATTAATAAAAAGATATGCAAGGAAAGGTGGTCTAGTGTAACTATATCTAAAACTGAATTATAAACCAGCAGGAATCAAAACTGGTTCTTACTGGCTAAGAAATAGAGTGGCAAATCAGGGAAATAGGTTAGGTACACAAGATACAGTAGTCAATCACCATTGTAGTCAGTTTGTTAAACCTAAAGACTCCATCTTCTGGCATAAGAACACTCTATTTGACAAAAAGCTGCTGGAAAAACTAGAAAACAGTATGGTAGAAACTAGGCATAGGGCAATATGTTACACTGCATTCCAAGATGAGGTCAAAATAGGTACATGATTCAGACATAAAGGGTGATATCAAAAGCAAATCAGTAGAGCAAAGTATACTTTACCTGTTAGATCTACGGAGAAGTGAAGAATTTACGACCAATCATGAGACAGAGAGCATTATAAAGTTCAAAATGGATAATTTTGATTATATTAAATTAAAAAAGCTTTTGTACAAACAAAACAAATGCAATCAAGATTAGAAGAGAAGTGGAAAGCTTGGAAACAATTTTCAAAGCCAATGTCTATGATAAAGGTCTCATTTATCAATATATAGCGAATTGAGTTAAATTTATAAAAAAAATACAATTCATTCCCCAGTTGTTAAATGGTCAAGGGATATGAACAGGCAGTTTTCAGATTAAGAAATTAAAGCCATCTATAGTCATGTTAAATAAAATTCTCTAAATCACTATTGATTAAAAAATGCAAGTTAAAACAACTGTGAAACACCACCTCACACCTATCAGATTGGCTTATATGACAGAAAAAAAAATGATAAATGTTGGAGAAGATGTGAGAAAACTGAAACACTTATGCATTATTGGTAGAGTTGTGAACTGATCCAATCATTCTGGAGGCAATTTGGAACTATATCCAAAGCACAACCAAACCGTGCATACCTTTAGATACAGCAATTCCACTATTAGGTCTGTATCCCAAAGAGATCATAAAAAAGGAAAAACAACCCACATGTACAAAAATATTTCTACCAGCATTTTGTGGCAGCAATGAATTGGAAATTGAGGGAATGCCCATCAATTGGGGAGTGACTGAGTGAACAAGTTGTGGTATATGAATGTAATGGAATACTGTTGCTCTGTAAAAGATGAGAAGGCAGATTTCAGAAAAATCTGGAAAGTGTTACCTGAATTGATGGGGAGTGAAGTGAGCAGAACCAGGAGAACATTGTACATAGCAACAGCAACATTTGATGATGACCAACTTTGATAAACTTAGTTCATCCCAGCAACACTATGATCTAAGACAATTCCGAAAGACTCATTATGGAAAATGCTATCCCCATCCAGAGAAGTATGGATTCTGACTGGAGATCGAAGCATGCTATTTCTCTTTTATTTCTCTCCTGTGGCTTTCCCTTTTATTCTGATTCTTCTTTCACAACATGACTAATGTGGAAATATGTTTAATATGATTGTATGTGTATAACCTATATCAGATTGATTGCTGTTTTGAAGAGGGGTGAGGAGAAGGAGGGAGAAAAAAAAAACTGGGACTTAAAATCTTACAAAGGTGAATGTTAAAAACTAACTTTATAGGTAATTGGAAAAAAACAAAATATTATTAAATGGAATAAAAGAGATTCTCTTTAGGAACTGACATTTTCCCTTTTGAAATAGCCCACATATTTTTCTTTTAATTCAGAAATCATATTTTATGCTTCACAAGAACATTTCATTAGCAAACTTTTCTATCTGTAAGTTTCTAGTCCACTATGCAGTTTTATCCTTCTCACCTTAAACCTGAACTGCACAGTCCTTTTTCAGTCATTCATCTAAAGCAACCTGTTCTTCTTGCCATTTTCTAGAAATGCTAACTGAGATCTTATAAAATAATACCTTTACTTAGAAATTATACTTTTCAACAATGATTTATAATTTAATAACTTTGCCTTTCTCATAATTCAGTAGTCACAAGTCCTATCTGCCAACCACTGTTCTAGACAGAGAAGGTAATTTACATCTCACTATCCAACTTTCAATTCAAAGACCATCCTTTAATATTTGCTCCTTGGTTCACCTCTAGTAACCATGTTTTCCTAAAGAATTCAATTCTACTTCCTTTGATGTGATCATGAGTTCATTGGTGTATGTCTTTGACTTGTCAACTCCCTGTAAGTCATTCTCTCTTAGAGTCTCTAGCTTTGTTCAAATGTCATTTGCTTTTTGAAACCTTCAGTGATCCTCCCTCTGCCACAATTGTTAATACTCTTTCCTGACTGAAATTACTAGGCATTTACTTAATTTTGTGCAGGTCACATCCCCACCTTAATAGAATGAAAGCTTCTTGAAAGAAGGGACTGTTTCATATTTATCTTTGTATCATCAACACCAAGCACACAGTAATAACTTATACATAATAACAATTATTCAATGGGACAATCTCAACACATCTACGATGAAACATCCCCCAAATCTTTTTCTGCTCATTTCTTCTTTGCATGTTTCCAAATAATCTTTATGAAGAATCGCCCCAACCTCCCATTTTTTAATATTATGAGAGTACCAAAATAACATTCAGGCTGCCTTCTAATTTTTTTTTATTTCTGTCATAGGACTAGTCAAATTCAATTCAATTTAATTTTTTTTAAATTTTTTTTTAATTTATTTTTGACATGTTTGGTTTTCAGCATTGATTTTCACAGGCGTTTGAATTACAAATTTTCTCCTCATTTCCTCCCCCCCCACTCCAAGATGGC
>CM053624.1:231988469-232018344 GCA_028646595.1 Phalanger gymnotis | reverse complement strand
TGGGTGGATCTTCCCCCCCCCCCCCGCCCCCACAGAAGCTGCTAGCCAGATTGTTGAAACAGCTCCTTAAGGTCAAGGACTGTCTTTCTGCTTCTATTTGTATTACCAGAATTTAGGACAGTGTCTGGCATATATAGTAAGAGCTTATAAATGCTTGCTCATTGACTAGCTGACACTATTTTATTTGAATCTTACTACAATCAGGCATTATTATTGCTGTTTTACAAATGGGGAAACTGAAACTCAGAGAATTTTTGGCTTACCATATATCATACAGTTAAAAAAATGTTAGATCTTGGACTCAAATTTAAGCCTTCTGATTCTAAATGCAGCATCATTTTGGCCAGAGAATAGTTGCCTCTACAGACTCAGCTGTATTCGGTAAATGGTATGAATTCCATCAGTTACTATAGGTATTAAATTAAGAATGGCCTTTCTTCAGAAGCTTAATTTAACTTTTTTTTCCAAGTACACCCAGTCTAAGCTTTCACAATGAATTTAAATAAAAATGAGTTTGTGTGCATTCTTAAATTCATTTTTCTTTAATTATACTCTACAAATATCTTGCATTCAATAACACAAAATTAAGAAATTACTGCCACTAGCCAATTTGATTTTAAGACATAGACGGCAGAGTTATCAATTTTGCATGTGACCTGAAGAGACCGTGAATAAAAATAAGTCAGACAATAGAATCAAGATCCAAAAAAGATCTCAGCAATCTGAAGCAATGGGAAGAAAATAGTACATTTTTTTTTCCTTTTTGTTCGGTATGAACCAGTATACCTGCTGGCAATCTTGTCAAATATCACACATCTGCTGGTTCCTGCCTTATGTTGACCCTGAGGCTAGCACTAAACATAAATCAAGGAAGCATTTGTTTCTCAACAAGTTCACTTTACACTTCCCTTGATCTTGTTATCAAATGTATTGATAGTCCTCCAACTGAGGATTCAGATAATGGGGTGGTATAGCTGGGAGGAGAAGGAGCAGGAGAAGGAGGAAGAGAGTCACACACAAGGAAATTCTCCCCAGCTCAGAGCAAGGGAATCTGTTCAGAGTATATGGCGATGAACTGGGCAGCAGAGAGCTGCTGGTGGATGAACTAGCCCACATGAGTACAGAGAGTTAGAAAAAGAGTTCCCTGGCAACAATATTAGTTATCGTTGTCTTTGTTATTCTATAGGCATAATATTATGGGAAATGTGGGATGCTCCACCTTCATATGTGGCTATAGTCTGTTGTTCCTTTCATATCCTTGAAGTGATTGCTGTGCTAATGTCATAAGAGGAAATGTTGAAAGAATTAAGGACATTCAGTCAGAAGAAGGGAAGACTTAGGGAGGATGCAATATTGTTTTCAAATAACGTAAGCTCTCTCTTGTGGAATGTTTAGAATTAGACAATTGAGTGGGTTTTTTTGGAGGGGAACTAGATGGAATCTACAGGAAAGTAAATTTCAATTTATAAGGAAGATCTTTTAATGATCAGAGCTGTTCAATAAGAACCTGGAGTGCTCGGTGAGATATTGGGTTTTCTTTTGCTGAAAATATCTGAGAGATTAGAGAATTTTTGGAAAATTGTAGAGTAGAAATTAGTGGGTAATGGTAGAGAATGTCTTCTAGATCTAAGATTCCAAGCAAACATAATAGCAGAAATTCTAAAATGTTTTTGGTAGGTCAATAAAGTTTTCCTTATTTGGCTTAGCCTTTTAGAGTACATGAGTTAGCATAATTTCTCTCCACAAAACAAGGTGTGAAAATTAACTTATACTACTATTCTTGATATTCTAAAAGAGAAAAAGGATGGTTTATGATCTCATATTTCAAATTATTTGCCACTTAGTTTGTAATCTTGGACAAATACCTTTACTACGTGATAGACATGTATAGAGCAAGGGCTCAGAGTGGTGTCATGCCCAACTGACCACTCTGTGTATGCCTTTCCTCCTGGGACCTCAATTCCCTCACCTGAAACACAAAGAGGCTAGACTAGATGATTTCTAAAATCTCTTCCTTCTCTTGCTTCTTTGATCTATGACTAGAATATGGCCTCTGGCATGAATGGAGCAGATGCTAACAACCACCTCAACTCAGCTGAAAGTGGAGACTGGCATTTGTCTAATTTAGAGTATACAAATAACCTAACGCTTGATACTATAGAGAACCAATTTGACAATATTTCTCTCATAATTCAAAGATTTGAAATTGTCAGTGGCAGAAACCCCTGTTGCTGTCAACTACACAAAAGTTAAACAGATTTTCTCTGTTTTTCTATCCATTTTTGTCACGAATTTTTTTTACATTGCCTAGCAGCATTTTACCCTAGCAGCCAATTAACTGCAGAAGGATGCAATGAAGCATTTTTTAAAGAGCAATTAAATTCTTTGGCAGCTATAGGGACAAGGGAGAGGCAAGATTGAATACCAACTCACATTTGGCTATGGCAACTTTACCAGGGCCATGGAAGAATTTTAGGAAATCATGGTGGGCCACCAAAAAATGAATCAGTAGCAACTGGCAAAAATTCCATGTGCAAGTTAGTAGGTTTGCAGTTAATAGGTTCACTCCTGAGTGCAATTCTAGTTGTGCAAGAAGCATTGGCTTCTCAGATATTTTGGCAAGACCACCCCTTCCTTAGGAATCTATAGAAATAGTGTGAACCTGGGATTCTCTTCATTTCTATCTCTTCCTCACTCACAGTATAATCATTTTCAATTTATAACCCACTACTATAGTCTCTTTCTGTGCTACCATTTATGGAGTAGGCCATCATTATAATGTTAAATAATTAATCGGGGATGAAGAGTAAAACTATTATGGAACTCTAAATTAGTCTCTGACAGAAGAAAATAAAACCCATGATGAAGAGGAGAATTATAACTTTATTTGAACTCATTTAACCATGGTTTTTAAATACATATTTTTACAACCAGTCTTCACTGGTAAATGTCAATCACAATCTAACAGGCTAGCATTTCTATAGGGATTAGTACTCCATGAAGTTTCCCAGATATATCTGCTCAACATTCACCACAAGACTGTTATTTTTGCTTGGCCATAGCTCATTCAGTGTGACTGACCTGTATTTTACATATGGCTAGATTCTCTATAAGATATTTTTTTTCTCATATAGATCATAGGATCACTCACTTATGCAGTCACTCAATCAATAAATGATTACAAAGCCTTTACTATGTGTCAGTAACCACTCTAAGTTCTGAGAATACAAAGAAAGGCAAAAACAGATCTTACCTACAAAGAGTTTATAGTTTTATGGGAGATATATGAAAGTAGGTTACCTACCAATTAAACCAGATTAGAGATTTAGAGCTAAAAAGGACCTCAAATGACTACTAGTGCAATCCTCTTTTTTTATAGAAGACACTGAGTCATAAGAATGTGACTTGTCAGAGGTGGGATTTGAACTCAGGCCCTCTGTAGAGACAGTGCTCTTTCCACTGAACCCTCCTACCTTGAATCTGGGCCATAATAATATCTAAGTAATCATTTCTTTAAATATTGATTTTGTGTTATAATAACTCCCATTTTTATAGTGCTTTAGTTCTAAGTGTGTTCCCCATAGCAATTCTATGAAGCAGATGGAACAAGTTTTACTATCTCTATTTTTTAGATTGGGAAACTGAGAATGAGGGATTTTATTTGCCAAAAGTCACTCAAGTAGCAAGTATCAACGTCAGGTCTTGAACTCAGTTCACTGACACCAAAAGTCTTTCTACAACACCACGGTATCTCTCACAATATACAACTGGCTACTATGGATGTAGAAGGAGTGAGAGAAAGCTAGACATATAGAATGAGAACAAATACTCATTCATTCAGACTAAGCTAGGGATAATTTGAATAATGAGTAGAGTAAATTCATATTTCCTAAGCAAACTCTTCAAAATATAAATTAATAATGTAAACAAGATCAGCAAACATTAAGTGGAAGAGTCACTAGTTGTTATTATCAATATAATGGAAAATATTTTATTATAAATATAATAGAAAAAAAGCATTTAGTACATGGATTCTCAATTAATGAAACTTTTAAATTAGCAGACAATTAATAAGTTCACTACTGAGTAGTTTCAGCTTCTACCTAGAGAATGACATTTTAGGATTTAAATATCCAGAAGAATTTTTAATATAGTCTATGAATTTATTATAATACCTGTGTGGCATAGAGGATAGAGTATGTGAAATAGAGATGAATATCTGGATTCAAACCCTGTCTCCAACACTTACTAGTTAGGTGACTAGGCAGAGAAATATCACCTTTCTGGGGCTTAGGTAACTCCCTAAGATTTAGTTACTAAATTATATATGTGTTGTATTATGTATAATTAGAAGGAGTTCTCATACTAATGAAATCATATCTCTTTGACAAATTGTTGGATATAAAGATATACAGATATGCACACACATGTACATACACATATATACATAAATACACACACACACATATATGTATACACATTCACTTGTGGCTCCAAGAAACTGTAGCATGTGAAGAGGTCACACCTCAATAAACCATCCTGGTGAATGGGCTAAACCAGGTTTAGGATAACTGACAGGCCTCAAACCTGTTTCTGAGTTAAGGGGATATCTGCAAAGTAGGTAGATGAATACAATTTGCTCTGATGGCCAAAAGGCAGCTAAAGTAGGCACTATGGAGGTCTTGGAGCTTGGTCAGGCATCTAGGATGCCAAGATCATTCACTGCATCTTAGGCTATTGACAATAGTCTTCTTTTTTGTCCTGCCATTGGACTTAGATGACTAAGGAAGAGAGAATGAGGCTGACACTTTCGTGCTACTCTACCTAACTTAAATCCAATTCACATGCAAGTCATCATTTGTAATGTCATTGCTTTTCTTTGAAAACAAATAAGAAAGAACAACGCATATGTGTGTATTCCAATATTAATGTTATTGCCATTATTTCCTTGTTTAATTTGAGGATTGAAGCACAGTAAATGAGTGCTTATTGTTGTTGGTCATGATAATATTGGTGATTATCTCAGTTAAATAAAGCATTTTTAAATTATATCTATTCCAGCCTCTTAATTTTATGCTTGGAACATACTAAGTACTTAATAAATTCTTGTTGATGATGATGAGCTGTTGGTGATCTCAGTTAATGCTGCTTTATGAAATTATAGGTAGTCTAACCTCATTTGATTTTATACCTGGAAAACACTGAGCACTTAATAAATGCATATTGTTGTTGATGATGATGATGATTATCTCCATTTAAAATCTAGGATGGCTATTCTAACATCTCATCTGTGGAACCTCAGGCAACAATAAAAGTGCTTTGATATTATACTAGCAAGTTTTAAAATAGCCATAAAAATACCATCACTTTACAGCATTAACTGTTGGTAGGGAAAAACAGAATCCACAAACGGTTAATGTTAACTTGCAGTCTGTCTCCTTCTTTATTCCTCCAGCTATTTAATTATAATCAAATCCTGCTGAAACACTAATATTGAGGAAATGAAAAGAATACCTCTTTTGTCACTGGCTTCCACTGTTATGAGAAAGATGCATTACACATCACTATATACACACGGGGAATTATTTGATCTGCAGCATAACTAAATCTGTGGTATAGTAGGGTGTTTTATAATGAATTTATACTGCTGCTCGTAAATATGAGTATTACATCCCTGTAGGATGTTTGTCCTACATCTCCTGAGAGAGATTAAGGAATTTGATGATATGTAAATGACTTACTATTAGTATTTAAACTTGGAAACTTATGTAAAGCAAAAATACAATTGATTTCCATTTTTTATAAGGTAGTCAAAATTGCCTTTACTTCCTATGACATTTTAGTCAAAACTGGTTCAAGGAAATAGATGACTGCTTCTCTGCTAAAAGTAAAAGCCACTAGGTGATCAAACAGTTCAAACTTCCAACACTGATTTTTTTGGTTTAGCAGGTTGAAAAATATTTTCTCAGTTTTTCCTGGGTGTAACAACAATGCTGCTTGCTGCTACTGCAGCTATGTAAGGCCAATGACATGAGCACACAGGAAGGCTGCTAACATGGATTCTTTGATCTGCTTTTCTAAGGAAAGCAAATTTAGGTGGTTAACAATCTTACTTAAATAAAACATACATATATCATTCACTTAGTTCAGGGGAAAAAGTCAGTACCCTGAACTTCAGAGAAAATACAAACAGAAATTTGCAAACAGAGACAATATAACCTGATCAAGAGACGGGTTTCTGTCTGACCATAGCATTCATAGTTACCAGAAAGAGAAGCACCAACATCTGGGTTTTCAAAGTTGGAGGTCTGGGCTCTTAATGGCTACCCTGAGTCTTATCTGACAAAATCACATGGACACTCTTCCAATTAGTGAAACTTTCACAACAAAATGTCAACCTCAGAGCATATACACAAATATCTCAGGGCCCTGGGGCTTAGTACCTACTTAGCAAAAAGGTATGGGGACTGGGGCCTGGAGCCTGGGGCCTGGGACTTTCTTGTTTCTTAAGCAGGTCATCAAAGACTCTTGATTCAATCAAAGACTCCCAAATGAAACAAAGGCAAGACTCATCAAAGATACTTGATTACCTCAGTGCTAAGAAGTATTTCAGAACAAAAGACAACAGAAAGTCCCACTTTCCTTGCTATTGCATTTGAAAGGCAAGACTCATCGAAGGTACTTGCCTGCCTTACTGCTGAGAAGCACTCTTAAAGAAAAAACAAAGGCAAAAAGTCCCACCCTGCTTGCCATCACACTGGAACATTTTCCTTTGGCGCTTGCCCCTTGCAGTGTTGGAGGAAGGTGGACTTCTTCTGGTGCCATTAATTGTATTCAGCTATTTTTGAATTGCTGAATCTATGTAAACTAAAATAATCTAGTCACCTCACTGGCTACTCAGAAAATTTCAGTAACTCCCTATTGATGTCTTCCAAATAAGGTTTAAGTTCCTTTACTTACCATTCAAGGTGGTAGAAGGGAGTGTTCAAAGGAGGTAAGGTTTCAATGTTGTTGGTGGTGATAATTTATTTTTTTCCACTCACTTACAACATTTCCTAAGATCCAACAGTGTTTTATAGTCCCTGAAAGACAACAAGAAATAACAAGGCTTTATTCCTTAATATCCTACACCTGCTTTCCAAGCCACCGTTGCAGTTTGGGGGAAGATAAATAATATTGCTTCCTCTATATCCAACAATAACAACAACAAAATTGTTGTAGATATTTATACTATAACTGATAGAATAACAGATGTTGAAAAACTTTGATTCTTTAGTGTTCTAATCTAATAGTACCTACCCAGAAGGGAGAAAACAAAACAAGACAAAAAGGTCTCTTCCCCAAGGGATTTGAGTTTCTCAGGAGATTTAATTGAACTTCCTTATGTTTTCATTTTTAGCCATCTTGTTTGCATCATAACTTTTCTTTCTATGACTTCCTTATAAGGAGCTATTGGGTGTCTGCCTTCAGTGGAAAGGGGGTAATAAGAAGGTAAATCTGCTATGATGTAGAATTGAAAAACATTTTGGTGCAGTATCCACTTAGAATTAGCATATCTTTACCACGAAAGGGCCATTGGCATGATTTTATCAGACTAAATAGGAAAAAAAATAGAATAGAAAAATAGTGGAAGAAGGATGTCAATCTGCTCTAAAACAGATCATTTTGGGTCTCCTTAGTTAGCAATTTGATATATACTGTATTTTCTACATTAGGTAGGGTTTAATTCCCCTGGCAGTTTGTTCAGGCCCTTAAAGTTGTACTGTCACCTAACTACTCCCTACATGTTGGAGGAAAAAAAAATATTGAGACACATTGCTTTTAGTAAAAGAACAGTGAACCAAAGAGATTTCCTTAGAAAGCTCTTCCACATTTCAGTGACTTTAGTTTTAGATTGTTTTCCTACAGACTGTAAAAGGGCTTTCCAAAACAAATGAATTACATTATTATACTAATGAAAGACTTGCTCATTGTAACTGCTGCCTACAGCTTCAGAAAGTTAGTCTCCTTTACTCAATCCAAAAGGGTAGAAAAAATAATTTAAAAGACAGTTGAATTGTCATAGTGGATGCCATATTTGGTAACTGGTAATGAGACATACTTTTATCATATTGTAAATCTTCATCTGCAATGTTGAATGGTTCAACAAAGTACCATTTCTTCCTTTTACTGTCACACATTTTTATCATCTTGCAATTTTGATGTGCATTCTGGACATTCCCATGGAAAACAGCATGTATCTGAGGTTGATCCTGAGTAACTGTCAAAAATAATGCACTGATTTTCTTCTGAAAGAGCTCTTAAATGAAATGTAACAAACCAGATTAAAAAACAAAAGGTCAGGAAAACAGAATTTCATTAGAGAGGCACATAAATATTTTTCATTAAACATTAAAAAGAACAGCTGCTGCACTCTTTAACACCATGAAGATTTCACTTTATTAGATTTTGGGTGGTTAATGACTTTAAAAGTAATTTGCAATTTAAACATGTCTGTATCTCTTGGCTAATTCATGACGAAGCCTTTTGAGTTAACACTCACTCTTGTTAACATTTCTCATTTTTCCCTTTAAGGGAGAAAAAGGTATCAAAGTAGAAAAACATTGTATTGAATAGTTCTTATTTCAAATTACAACAACGTATGCTTTTATCTACTAGAACTTAGATGTATCCTATGGCGCTTACTAATGAATTTTGCTTCCTCAATCTCTACCCTGCTCCCTTCCCCACCCCACATAGTCTCCCCAAAGCAGATCCCGAAATCAAAATGCAGTTGCACAATGAAATTAAAAACATTTCTCAAGGCCCTAAACTACAATATGATTACATGCATATGTGTAAACACACACATAGACACACACACACATACACACACACACATTTTGTGATTATCGTCCTTCTTTGTTTCATTTTAATTTTCCTTTATAGTTTAGGAAGCTTTAGAACTCCCATAGGGCTCTGCAATAATGTTATAGAGCAAAAAGTGGCTTCTTTCAAAAGATTACACCATGGTATTCGAGTTGGAAATGGCCTCTCTCATCCTGATTTCAAAGCACTTATTCTACTGTTATATTCAAATTTGTACTGAATTTATCAATAGGCATAGTTTGTCATTGGGGCAGCTAGGTGGCAAGGTGGATAGAATGTTGGGTCTGGAATCAGGAAGACTCCTCTTTTTGAGTTCAAATCTTGTTTCAGATATTTACTAGCTGTGTGACCCTGGGCAAATCACTTCACCTGGTTTGCCTCCATTTCCTCATCTGTAAAGTTAGCTGGAGAAGGAAATGGCAAACCACTCCAGTATCTTTGCCAAGAAAACTGTCATGATGAGTCAGATATACCTGAACAAAAGACTGAATTGAAGAGTTTATCATCCTCTACTAAATTTTACATTCCTTAGGGGCATTAATGATGACATTTATTTGTGGATAAATCTAATCCTTCTTCTACATAGCAGACTTCAAATATTTCAAACAGTTATGTTTCCTATGTCTTCCTTGAGGTAAATATCATTAGATCCTTCAACCGATCCTCTGATGGCATGATTTCAAGTCCATTCTTCAGAAACTAGGACCAAGACTTCCCTACTATTTCCTGGTCATTTCCTTACCATACCATCATACTTAACTCCCTCCACTCCTACTCTAATCTTTTACTCTGCTCCAGAGAGTCTGGGTTCTAGTAGATAAATTTATACTGTATCTTGCCCAGAATAAAACCTTCATACTACTTCTGGACCAATTCCTCATCATGCTACTTCCCATTTAGGTATTTGAGGGCAGGTACTGGTATTGCTACAGCTTAGCACAGTGCTTGGAACATTATGATTGCTTAAAAAATGTTCTATTAGGCTGTTTGTCTGTCTCCCTAGCTATCTTTCTTTACCATCTTGTTCATCCTGAATTGGATTAATGGTAGCTTGTCAGATTCTTTCTTAACATGGTATGGGCAGAAGTGAGTTCAATAGTTCAGATGTAGTCTGGCTCCATTCCAGATGTATTGTGGTGCTTCTGTACACAGCTTCTCTTAATACAGTCTAAGACTGTATTGACTCTTTTTATCTTGACTGCTAATTCTTAATTAGCTTGGAGTCCACTGAAGTTCTCAAGTCCTTTTCACACAAAATATTCTCTAGCTACATCTTGATAATCAATACAATTGATTTTTGGAACTCAACTCTGAGATTTTACATTTATTCCTTTTAAATTTCATTTAAAATTTAAATAAATGATTCTGTACATATAGGACAATCTTGAATCAATGCATTAACTATTCCTTCAGTTCTCATGCTAAAAATTTGCTGTGTCTTTACCTGTCATTGCTAAAAATTGTGAACATAAAAGGTCCAATGATAAAGTCCTACACTGATCTGCTTAAAATTTAACAAGAATTGAGTAAACATTTACTATGTGCAAAGCACTGTGCTAAGTGTCAGGAATCCAAGTGGAAAACAGTTCCTGCTTTCAAAGAGCTTGTATCGATATTAATCCATTAATACATATTTTGCAGCCATTCACCAGGTTCCCCATTCCACCTAATTGAACTACCCTTGGCCCACACAACTCTAAATGACTTGTTGCATTTCAAGTATACTATGCCTCTGGCTCTGTCAAAAAGGAAATGAGAATAATCAGGCATCACCTGATAATGGCAAATCAGTTCTCGAAATAGTGATCCTCACTTCTTTTTACCAGCAATCACAAACTAATGCTTTCTAGAACTTTACCAGCAATTATTAAACTTACTGATATGTGTTTTGAAGGCTTAATGTTGTTTCATATTAAGCTCACTGACATCAGTTGAAGAATTCACAATTTCCTTCCTTTTTGAAAAAAAAAGTGATACATTTGGCAAACCCTAATTTTTTGTTCCTCTCTTTTTCTCAATCATTTGAAGATAACTGACAGCAGTTAATACACACTTTATTTCAGTATCCTTAGATTTGGCTCTCCAGATCTACTGACTTGAATCATTATTAAGTGTGGCTAGACTGACTCCTACAATCTCCTCTCTTATCTTGAGTTTCAATTCCCTGTTAATCATCTTTGCTTTATCTTTTGCAGTCTGAAGACCATTCTTCTTGTCAGAGAAAATAGAAACAAAAAATAGAGTAGTTTTGTCTTCCTTTCAACATTTATTATCTTCTTTTCATGTTAAAGAAGAAGTCTATACTTTCTCTGCTCCTTCTTCCTCAAAAAAATCATTTAAAAGAAAAGAAAGATTTTTCCTCCTGCACCTATCATTTATTGAAAGCCTCATCCATTTCTGGGCTTTAGGGTTTTGATATTATTCTTATAGGACTACGCCACTTTTTTATATTTCTACTGTTTACAAAGACTAACTTGGAAGCAAGTCCATGTCTTCACAACATCTGAGCTGGTGAATGAGTTTTCTAAGCATCCACACTGATCTTTTTTCTTTCCAAATTGCTATGATTGGTAGAAAATTGACATCCTCTTCTACCTACCTATTAGATTCTAAGGAATAAACATAAGGAGGTTTACAGAAATCTTCAGAATTCCTAAATAGGAAACATTATTTTAAACCTACAATAGAAGAACTCCCCATCCTCTCATGTTAAGCACATTTGTCTTACTCATTTGTGCACTGAACCATTACAAATTCTACTTAGAACTCCCCCTCTCTTTCTCTCTCTCTCTCTCTGTGTGTCTCTCCCTCCTTCCCTCTCTGTTTACTTTAATAGGGCCATAATACAAGCCAGTCCAATATCAATATCTTGGATCTATGGCAAATTAAGCAAAATCTGAAAAAAAAATGAACTGACAGGCCTAAAAAAAGATAATAAGCTCTTTTCCTTTTTATTGTACACTTTAAAAAGGCAGATAGATGTTGAAGTGAGTAGAATGACAACAGTCAGAAAGGCTTGAGCTGAAATGCTGCCTTAGATGCTCAGCAGATATATGACCTTCATCAAGTCATCTAGCCTTTCGTCCTCAGTTTCCTCTTCTGTAATAGCACCTACCTCATAGCGATATTGTGAGGGTCAAATGAAATAACACATCTAAAGAATTTGCAAAACTTAAAAAGGCATTTAAATTTTAGTTATTATTACCATGATCATTATTCTTTTTCTTATTTCCTTTATATTGTGAGGATCAGATGTAATATTTGTAAAGGTTTTAGCACAGTGACTTTAATAAATGCTTTTCTCCCTCTTTCTGAAAAAAAGTATAAAGGAAAAAGGTATGTGTGTATACATATATACATATGTATACATATATCTATATATCTATATACAGATATAGATATATACTTATAGATGTATGTACCAGAGGTACTTAATGAATATACTGCCCCAACGCTTCATAAAATCCTTCTTTGTATCAGAGAAGCATTATAGTAGAATGAATAGGCACAGTGGATGAATTTAAAAGCAAGAGTCGATTTTCCATACTAGCTGCTCTTTACCTCTGTTGAAAAGGAGGAGAAAGGGAAGTACTCCTCTGGAACCAAGATTGGTCATTTTACTTAATTTAAGTTGATGTGCCTTTTAGTGTTGTTTTTATTCATATTATTGTAGTCATTTTATATATCTTTCTTTTGGTTCTACTGTTTTTTTCCTTTTCAGTTCATACAGGGCTACCCAGTAACATGCTGTTCTTGTGAAAAGCTCTGAAAAATTAAGAAATCTAAAGTTATAAGGGGAAGGCCTTTATAACCTATGAAGACTTAAAAAGATGTGACTGTTGTTGTTGCTGTTCCCCTCCATTTGGTGATAGCCAAGGACATATTCCCAAGCTCCCCCACAGTCTATAGTGACATGAAAGCAGATACTGAAAATAGAACATCAAAAGGCACTAAAATGTGAGATTGGATCATTTAGATGCTGTCCCTATGGTACATTAAAGAGAGAAGAGAAGTAACTAGAAAGGAACATGGTACTCCTTTCTGTCCCTATTGTGCCTTTGCTCAAATTATTTCAAGTTTTATTGATATATCTTTATTTAAGCAATTAATTAATTTTCTTTCTTAAATATCCTTTTTGTGCTGAATTTAACAAACAGAAAATTAAATGAGTATTTTCAAATATCAATAGAAGAAAGAATATTGTACATAACACCGTAAATTTTTCTTAAATACAGCCTGCTTTTTCTTTTATGTATCTAATAACAACACGTAACTATCAAAGCTATCCTGTTTAACTATGTTTTATTCTGGCTTCTCATCTTTTATCTTCTGTGCATTTTTAAAAGTGTTTCTATGATCCACTCTTCTTTCTGTTTCTTTCTTCTCTCTCTCTGACTCTTTCTAATCTTTGTTACTCCTCATCCTTGTCAACTCTATTCCCTCAATGGAAAAAAATAAGACACACATAGCATATACATTTATACATTACTATTGGAAAAAGAACAAAACACAAATATGTATGAACAACACACATATTCGTATGTGTATGTATGTATATACACATGTATATGTATGTTTATATGTACAGAGAAGGTACATATCCATCCATGTGTATGTGTGTATGTATGTATATATATGTATAGTGTATATGTGTAATACACATTTCTTTTGCATATATATATATGCATGAAAGATATATGTATACATATCAGATATGTATATATAAGTATGATTGCATGCATACATATGTATATGTGCATATACATATAAATTCGCGTCTAAGCAAAACATGTTTATGCAGATGTATGTTAGATGTATGTTATACATAATTTATTCACACATATATGTGTGTGTATTCATATATCTCATTTTCTATACTGTGTGTGTGTATATACATATACACACACATATATATATATATATATCTGTGTATACAAATTCCATATCTTGTATGCATAACTGTAAAGATATGGGTAACATGCTTCACAATAAGCCTGGAATCATGATTGCCATTGCATTGATCTGAATAGTTTCTTCCAATTTATTTTTAAGATGTTATTAGTTATAAGTTGCTTTCCTTGTTCTCATCACTTCACTCAGTATCAGTTCATATTAGTCTTCTCAGTTCTTTCTGAAATTTTTCCCCAATTTTAATGACACAACAATGTTTCATTACTTTAATATAATTTGTTTAGTCATTTCCCAATTCACGGAAATTCCCTTAGTTTCCCTTTTCTTTGTTATAAAAACAAGAGCTAATACAAATATTTTTGCATGGATGTGATTCCTTTACTCTTTCTTTGGTTTCTTTATGATTTAAATCTAGTAGTGTTGTTTAAGCCTAGTAGGTCAAAAGACATATTTTAAAATGACTTTGGCGTCATTATTCCAAGTTGATTTACAGAATTGCTGGATTAATAGACAGTTTTACCAACAGTTCAGTAGTGCTCCTCTTTCCTTTGGGCCCTCTAACAAGGGCAATGTAATTTGCTTTGCCATATTTATCCACCTTAAGCAAGTGGGATGAACCTCAGTGTTCTTTTAATTTCCATTTCTCTGTCAATGATTTGGAGCATTTTTTTTCAAATTGCTGTTAATGGCTGAAATTCCTTCCTATTCATATACATTGATTGTTTATCTCATTAGGTAATAGCTCTTTTTTACTTACATATTTAAATGTAGATTATTCATGCCCAACCTCTGGTAGAGACCTCTGAGTTCATATTGGTCTATTCAGCCACAGTTTGACAAACATTACCTTGACACTGACATAGTGATGTCATTTTGGTCCTCCTCAAGCATGAAGGAGAACAAAGATAGATAGATAGATAGATAGATAGATAGATAGATAGATAGATAGATAGACAGATCATATAAATAGGTATCTTACATATCAGACCATTATCAGAGAGATTTACTGCAAAGATTTTATCCCAGTGAACTGTATCTCTATTAATTTTAGCTTCAGTGTATTTATTTGTGCAAAATCTTTAAAATTTTATATACAGTAATCAAAATAATCCTTTTTAATCTTTTGTGATCTTTTATATTCCTTGTTTGTTCATAAATTCTTCCCCATCTTTAACCCCAAAAGACCATTTTTTTCCTTTTCTCTAATTTGTAATGTAATTTTTTCTATTCAGGTCAAGTATTCCTTGGAATTCTTGGTATATGTAATGGAGTATTGTTCGAAACCTGATTTTTCAGATTATGGTTTAGCTTTCTTAACAGTTCTTGTGAACAGAAAGTTCTCATCCCAGAACTTGATATCTTTAGATTCATCAGACATTAGACTATTATTACATGTGTTTACTTCTATATGTCACGTACACAATCTGTCTCACTGATCAACCTTCTCATATTATAAATAGAAGCAAATAATTTTGGTAATTGCTTTGTAATATAATCTGATATTTGGTACTTTTTTCATTATTTCCTTTAAGATTTGACTTTTTTCTTTTTCTAGAAGAATTCTGTCATTACATGTTCTCACTTGATAATCATTTGCTAGTTTGCTTGGTGTAATATCAATTAAGTTGGGTGTCTTTGATTGAGCCTTAGGAGATGCTAAACCTCAGGCCCCAAACCCCTATCTATTTGGTCCTAAGCCTATGTGGGTGTGAATTGATAACTGAGGTGGGGCTCCAGGTGGGGCCAATGAAGGGAGGTGCTAACTCCAGAGCCAATAGTAAGAGCCTAAGTTCTGGTCACTCAGATGACATTTGATGACATCTGAAACTGTATAAAAAGAGATAACAGAGTTATTTGCTTAAGCCTCTCACTCCTGGAGGTGTGGGACTCTGGGCAGCCATGGTAAGGGCTTTCTGGCTGAACTCAGATGTTGATGGTTTTCTTGGTAACTATGAATTGTATTTGGTCTATTTGTAATTGTTTGTATTTGCACTGAAGTTCAGGGTGCTGGCATTTTCCACTGAACTAAGGGAATATTTGTATGTTGGATTAAATTAAGATTGTTAACCCCTTAACTTTGCTTTCCTTAGTAAAGGAGATCAAAAGAACCTGTGCTTGCAGCAATCTGTGAGCTGGTTGTTGTTGGTTTTACACCCCCACAGAAGCTGCTAGCCAAATTGTTGAAACAAATGGCAATAGTTGGTAGGATCAGCATTTTGAAAAGAAAGTATGCAGTTTTGGTGTACTGGGGTGGCTGAATGTTTCCCAGTTTTTGGATTGCTCTTTGTACTCGGGGTGGCTGTCATTCTGTGGGGCCCCAAGAGGCACAGTGGCCTGAGGGAAAACTGCCTAGTAGTTTCCCAGGAGCCCAGAGCAGGGCCCCTGGAAGATAATCCCTCCTTCTGAAGAATTAAGTTGATAAGCTTGGCCCAGAAGGACTGTGCTGAAGATTTGGCAGGAGGGGCTGGTGAGGAGAAAGAAGAAGTGAATGGCAACTGCCAAAATATTGACCCAGACAGAGCAGAAGACTGCCTGCACGAGAACTTTGGAAAGGTGAGAGTGGTGAGCTGCCTTCCAGCTGACTTTGGTAAGATGAGCCCAAAGGCAGAGAATTGCCTACATTGAGATCTAGATTCTGGCAGAAGCCAGGAGAGACCAGCCAGAGCTAGATGACCAGGAACCCAGAGGCTTGGAATTCAGCCCTGGGGCAAGATGGAAACTTTGCAGCAAGGAGATAAGTGTGCCTTTTTGCAGCTTCCCCCTGGGCCTGTTTGGGATCCAAGAGGGAGGAGTGGATTTGTCTATGATGAGGTAGGGGAAGTGCCTTGGACCTCCAGGGACTCCATCCTGTTGGCTTCATTGACCGGCCACCCCTCAAGATTTGTAAGTGGCAATTGGAACAGCATGGAGAGGACAGACCCGCAACAGACCTTTGTTTGGACTTTTCCTTGAGTTGGGACTTTGGGTATTAAGAGGAAGACTGCAACTGCAGTGTGGGGAGAAGGAGACATCCTCAAGAGAACTTTATTTGGACACTCTATATTAGCTAAAGAGATTAACTTGCTTTGACCTAGGGGTGCACATTTGAATTGTAAACAAGTATTTTGGGAATGATTGATTGAAGAGACTAACTTGCTGGGACCTAGGGGTGGATCATGTTTGCATTGTAAACAAGTATTTGAGAATGATGCTAAATGATATGTTTTGCTTAGTTGATGAATGATATGTTTTAGTTTCCTGCTTGATTGGATCACAATGTATAATGGTTCTATTTTTTCCAGGATCCATAGCCATTTAATTTAGATTTTTGTTGGGCCATGGAACCTGGAAGAGGAGTTAGTACCTGGAACTTTTGTTTCAACAATTCAGCTTGCAGCTGCTGTGCAGGTGTAAAACCAACAACAACCAGCTCACAGATTGCTGCAAGCACAGGTTCTTTTGATCTCCTTTACTAAGGAAAGCAAAGTTAAGGGTTTAGCAATATTACTTTAATCTAACATACAAAAATCATTCACTTAGCTTGGGGGAAAATGCCAGCAACCTGAACTTCAGTGCAATACAAACAAATTACAAACAGACCAAATACAATTCATAGTTACCAAGAAAACCATCAACATCTGAGTTCAGCCAGAAGGCCCTTACCATGGCTGCCCAGAGTCCCACACCTCCAGGAGTGAGAGACTTAAGCAAATGTTCTCTCTTTTTATACAGTTTCAGATGTCATCAAATGTCATCTGAGTGACCAGAACTTAGGCTCTTACTATTGGCTCTGGAGTTAGCACCTCCCTTCATTGGCCCCACCTGGAGCCCCACCTTAGTTACAAATTCACACCCACATAGGCTTAGCACCAAATAGATAGGGGTTTGGGGCCTGGGGTTTAGCATCTCCTAAGGCTCAATCAAAGATACTCAACTTAATTGATATTACACTTGGTATAGCACTGACTAAGTAAATTAGACTAGATAGTTATTTACATTTTATTATATTGGTGTAGCTTCAACATGAGCAATTACTATTTCTGCAGATATTCATGTCTGTCTTTGTTCAAATGATGTTTTATATTTCTATATATTTCCTGTGTAATGGTAGATAGAGCCCCAAATGTTTCATAATACTGTATTTATCTTGAATAAAATTGTTCTTTCTATCTTTCCAGCTAGGTTTTGTAGGAACTATACAGAAATGTTAATGATTTGGTGGGATTTATTTTATATCCTGCAACCTTGCTAATGTTATTTATTGATTCTATTTAAAAAAAAAATCTTAAGCATAGGAATAAAAGAGAACATCATATTTTCTGCATATATATATGTATATACATATGTATATATATATAGTTTTGTTTTATTTTTGCCCATGCCTTGCCTGCCCTTTTATTCTGCTGTGACTCTGGTAAGGCCTACATAAAAACCTTGCTGTCTGCATGCTGGTCTGGGACCATTATTTTCTTTGTCTAGGAAGTGGTCTGTCTGCTCCCTTATCTGGACACTGGTCTGGTCCTGTCTTTTTCTGTGTCTCTGTACTGCTCTGCTTTAGGTCTACTATTTTTGTCTTCTCTCAAAGCATCTTTATGTTTCTGGTAGTCTTCTTGTGTAGTTGCAGAATGGATGAGGAAGCTTAAATCCTTTTTCTTTTGTTTTTTTCTTTATCATTTTTCCTTCTGATACATTTATATTTGTATTAATGTTTGTGGGGGATCTGGGCTCTTTTATGTCTTTTCCCATTTTCAAAAGCACACAAATATCTCACCTCTCTTCCAAACATACACAAACACACACACACAATTTGAAGAGATGTACAACAGGGATAAAAATGGCATACTATGTTTTTGGAGTGTATTAAGTCTATTCTTTCTTGGGGATTCCATTTCTCTGTACAATACAAAGAGAAGATAAGAAATAAAAAGTTATACCAGATTCCCTTCACCCATATAATAGTTTTGTAGTTTCTTTCTAGGTCAAGAAAATGATAATTAAATTACATTTAAATTAAATTTACATTAAAATACATTGGACATTAGAGTTTCTTTAAATTATGTTTCTGTGACTTGGGTTCAAGTCCTCTCATCATCTTGGCTGCTACCCACTGATGTGTTCCAGTCTGACAAAGCAATTTCTAAAATTTGGTCCTTATACCTGGACAAACATAATGTTTCAACTATGTTTTGATTGAGGTAGAGTACAGACAGATACATTACCATCTTATTTTTGCTGGATGCTCAACTGTGTAACTGAGTGGCTTTTCTTGTCTTTCTTGCTGGGACCAGTTAGTACAGTGTTATGCTGAAAAACAAACCAAAAACCCTTATATACTAACCAATAGAAGTCTTGATTGAAATGAATGTTGACATTACTGAAAACAAATTCAAGGTTAGTAGGAGAAAGTTATGTAGAAAAAAAGAGGAAAAAGAAAGAAAGTAAAAGAAAGAAAGAAAGAAAGAAAGAAAGAAAGAAAGAAAGAAAGGAAGGAAGGAAGGAAGGAAGGAAGGAAGGAAGGAAGGAAGGAAGGAAGGAAGGAAGGAAGGAAGGAAGGAAGGAAGAGAAAGAAAGAAAGAGAAAGAAAGGAAGGAAGGAAGAGAAAGAAAGAAAGAGAAAGAAAGAAAGAAAGAAAGAAAGAAAGAAAGAAAGAAAGAAAGAAAGAAAGAAAGAAAGAAAGAAGGATAACAGCTTTACAAGTCATGCAAAATTCAGCCCTAGGCTGTGTTTAATTTTTTGAAACTTGGAGAAAATAACCTTGGGTATGGAATGTACTGCAGTTAGGAGTGGAGAAGAATCACCTAAGTTCAGTTATTGTATTGTATGTATAGAAGATACACTTCTATTAAAAACACAGCCAAATGCCCCCACAGAGACAACAAGGAGCAGCGTCAAACAGTGACATATAGGCAGCCACAATTGCTGGTCAAGAAAATACATATGTTGTGAGGAGAGTAAGAAATCCAGAGAGAGAAAGGGGGAATAGAAATCTTCAAAAGTGTTTCAGCTGACTACAGATTGCTCTTTTCCCTCCAAAAAAACCAGAAAATAGCTTTGAGCATGTTCCCCATGATGAAATGGAAAAGTTCCACGCATTAGAGCCAATAATGTCAACAAAAGGCAATTGTGAGATTTAATACATCTTTTTGACAAAGAAGTAATCTTGTATAACCTCACTGAAGCATGTTTTCAGGCCCCTGCCTCTCCCTTAAACCATATTGTTAATGGAGATGACAGTTGTGTGAAACATTCTATAAAGTAGCAGAATATTTTTCTTCCCTATGTGTCCACATGTATTCATATACAAACGCATACAAACATACACATAGATATGCAAATGTGCATACACACATGTGTAGATGTTTGTAGATTGTGGCATGTATGCATACACATGTGATTACATAAATACACATACAACATTTTTGTGTATGAATGCATGTGTGTATGTATGTAAACACAAGTGTAATTGTTGTTTTTATATGTGTATGTATTTATATGTTTATAAAAATGAAGTTTGCTTTGCTGCATTAGTATGGGTTTAAGAAAACTAAAGAAGTAACAAATTTATTCCTCAATTAATTCCTTCATTTCTTGCTTTAGGATATCATACAGCTCAAGTGGTTCCTGAGAGGAAACAACCTCATTTTAAGCTTTCAGAAGCCATCAATGATACATATTGCCAGAGAAAAGTCAACTGAGCTCCATTAACTTACCTTCTATTAATCATTGGAGGCTTGATTCAGTGTCCACAAACCACTGATCCACTTTCCTTGGCTACATGACAACATTTTATAGCTTGCTTATTTCTGCTTTCCAGAAATGACAGGCCTTGTTTGCTCCAGACGAATCAAGTTTATTAAACCTGCTATTTTCCTCTGTTTATGTTCATCTATATAATTTCAAAGAATTGACCAAAAATTTGGGAAACAAGAATAATCTTTATGGGTGAAAATAATTATCTATTTGTTAATAGAATGTATATTCCTTTAAGGTAGAGCACTTTCATTTTTGTGTATCCAGCTCCTGGTACAGTATTTTGGAAATGGAAATAATGTTTGTTAATTGATTGTTTATTAACCACTGAATAATTGACCACTGGATTGATTAATCAATTGATTAATAACTAATGATTAGTTGGTTAATTGATTAAATATTAATTAATTTAAGAATTTAAGGAGATTTATCTCACTACTTGGACATTGTGGGCTACTTACAAAAACTAGGTAATCTTACTGAATTTCATTTACCTCTAAAGGACAACAAATTATTTGTTTTCTGCCTGCAGATATGACATTTTGAAAGGCATATTCATTCATTCCTTCAATAATTATTCAAGTACCTACTATGAGGTAACTGGTGGAACAATTGATAGAGCATTGGTCCTGGAATCAGGAAGCTCTGAGTTCAAATCTAGCCTCACTTAGTAGCTGTATGACCCTTGGGAAGTCACAAGTTTGCTTCAGTTTCCTCAACTACAAAATGGGGATAATAATAATACCTATCTTGTATTGTTGCTATTAGGATCAAATAAGAATAATTATTTAAAACTTTTAGCACAGTACCTGCCACATAGTAGGCACTGTATAAATACTTTTCTCTCCATACTAGGTTCTAAGAGCTATCCTATGTCCATAGGAGAGGTACAAAACTAAGTCCTGATTTCTGCACTCATAGAGCTTATAATCTAAAACAAGAGATATGACAAACACATATCCAAATCACTGTATCCTTAAACCTATATTCACATCAGGAAATAGATTCCTCTAACTTTATTTGTAAATTTCTGTTTATTTTAATACCCATGCTTGAAGTCTTGGTATGATCTTTGGCTCCTTTTTCTTGCTTCTCATATCCAGTCAGGTACTATATGTTACTGAATCAATCCCTGTATTATCCCTTTAACCAATTATCTCTTTTATAATTCTGTTGCCACCACCTTAATGTAGATCCTCATTGCATTTCATGAGGTCTATATTTTAATTAGTTAATCCAAGCAAATATGCTATGTGAAGATAAAATATAATGGTAATTCATAGCATTATGGATTTTCTGGAGAACCAGTTGACATTTGTCCTTCCACACTGACTATGTGGCTATTAATTCTAAAAGCAGCTTCTTGAAAATATCTCATTTCTTGAACATAAACATATCAGTTCCAAATTTACTAGAGCCAAAGAGTTGTACCAATTGCTTGGAGGACTCAGGGGTCTTCACACAGTTTTTTCTCAAGTTATATGCATTTTTTTCTCCTTGAATAATATGGATAACTGCATCTTATTTGTACTTTTCCAGTGAAGTCCTTGAGGGTAATAGTCCTATGGAAGTAAAGTTGTATTTAACAGGAAAAGAAAGGAAAATCAATTCCTGGTAAAAATATGTTCCCTTCTATTTATTATGAAGCTTTATGGTACAGTAGCTAGAGTGTGAGGCCTTGAGTTAGGAAGACTCTTCTTCATGAGTTCAAACTCAGCCTCTAGATATATGACTAGATATATGACCCTGAGCAAGTCACTCTACCTTGTTTGCCTCAGTTTCCTCATCTGTAAAATAAGCTGGAGAAGAAAATGGCAAGCCACTCTAGCATCTTTACCAAGAAAACATCAAAATGGCATCACAAAGAGTCAGACACAAATGAAAATTACTGAAAATCAACAAAAAATATTTCAGAAGTTTTCTAGGAAAGTATTTTGTGGAGTGTTTTGGAAAATATTTGTTAGGAAGTAGCTGTTATGGCAAAATAATTTTTAGAAATTAAAAAAATGTAGTCATTAAACTCTGTACTTTTAAGTAGAGTATAGCCCTCATATTGATATTGTGGAGTTGAAAAGTGAGAACAATTTATTAACTGTTTGGACATAATTCTAAATTTCTTTCTGAAATAGCTCTATCAAAAATACATTAATGTATACATTTTCCCTTGGCACTCCCAACATTATTCTCCTTTTTACAACTTTGGCAAAGTGAGAGGTGTGAATTGGAACCTGAATCTCTTTAATTTTGATTTCTCTAATTTTTGATGATGTGGAATGTTTTGCACGTGACAATTTGATAGATGACAAACTTAGAAGAGGGAATATTCATTGGAGAAAAGTATGTAATGATCAAAAGGATAATAATACTTTTCTGAAATTTGACTAGAAGAGTTAAAAGATGACAAACTGAGAGAATAACAAGACCATGGGAGGGTTGTGTTATTATTATTTTTTATTTATTTTCTTGTTTATTTGTTTAAGATGAGGAGTCATAGTCAGGTTTGTAAGTGGTAGAGAAAGCAGCAGATAGAGAGACTGAATATTAGAGAAAGAATGACAGCAAGAACATGCAAAAATATAAGTAATTGGATTCACCATGGAAAAAGAAAACTCATCTCTGCAGACAGCTGGTGGATAGAGTAAAGGGCCTGGAGCCAAATCTGGCCACATATATTTATTAGCTGCAAGTTATTTACCTCTAACTACCTTAATTTTCTCAACTGTCAAATGGGGACAATAATATCACCTACGTTTTATGGCCATTGTGAGGAACAAATAAGGTGCTTTGTAAAGCACTTTTCATAGTGCCTGGTATATTGTACCTGTTTAATAAATGCTTGTTCCTTTGTTCCCTTCCCTTCTCTTTGCTCTTCAGACTTAAATTAGTAACATCCCAAATGAGGATCAAAGGATAAATCATAGAAAGAATAAATATATGAAACAGAAAGGTAACAATCAGACATCATAATATTTGGGAAATTTAGCAAAGGCTTTCCTGATAGGCTAAAAAGAAAGTATATCTCCAAAAATATACACTTACAAAATAGCAAAAGGCATCAACAGTATTACACACACACACACACACACACACACACACACACACACACACACACACACACACAATGGAGAGGCATCTCCATTATATATAATTGTAAACAACCTACAGATGCATGAAATAAATAAACCCTAAACAAGCAACTGAAAATAATGACACTTTTTTTTTTAAAATTGACCTGAAGATTTAATTTCATAGCAGTCAAACTACCAGTAGGTTACTTTATAGGGCTATACAAAAAAGAAAGCAGATCAACTAAATTCATTTGAAGAAACAAAAGATTGAGAATCTCAAGGCAAATAATGAAAATAGGATATATGGAAAGGAGAATAAATTTTTGAGTGTTAGTGTATTTTATACATATATATGTATGCGTGTGTATATATGTACATACATATAGTGTTATTTTTCATATATGTAGGTATCTATATATGTCCTCATTATGAACTTGAAAATCAAAACAAATATGAGTCTTTCAATATATGAAGAGTGAAATAGGAGTATATATGAAATTTTAAATTTATGTTAAGTAGAGTTTGTGTTTTGAAAGAATTTATTATATTTAACACCGTAATAACAAAATTGTCCTACTTTTTGTGTCCCCTTTTAACTTCATTTGCTGTCTTTTGTTTGTTATGAATATTTCATTGACTCTTATTTTTCTTTACTTATTTATTTTTATATCACTATTACTGCTTCTACCTCTCCCCGGCCTAAAGATACCTTTCCATTATAACAAATAAGTACAGTCAGGTAATAAGAAATCAATCCATTGGATGGTTTGGTAAATATATGCTTTATTCCATACCTCTAGTTTATCACTTCTCTGCCAAGAGATTAGAAGCCAACCAGCACTGGACTTTTAAAGTCATGGTTGTTGCTGAATTGATCAGAGTTCTGAAATCTCCTAAAGTTGTTTTCCTTTCTGTTATTGTGCTCATCATGTAAATTCTTGTCCTGATCAGCTTTTAGGACTATCAAATTAATATTTAAGCCATATTACCAATTTTTAATAAAACTAAGACTCTAAACTATGTAGGAAGGACTCTTTATTCAATAAGACCCAGGTGAATGGAAAACAGTTTGGAAAAAAAGAGGGAGGGAGACTTTAACTAGCATCTTGTATTGTATGTCACAATCAATTCAATCAATGAACGAATTTATTATCAAGTGCTTATGTGACAGGTACTGTGCTAGGCCACAAGATGAAAGAACAGCATAGAGGTGAACTAGCTAACTATAGGATCAGGGCAGGGAAAGGAGGAGAGTGAAGTCAGAGTGGGAGTAACCATTTGAGAAATACTAAGACAGGGAGGGAACTGAGATTTTAGTAGTTTTTAGGAAAAATGAGGCAAAACAAGAGATGCAAGAATAAGAAATTATGATCAGATAGAGAAATGACAGAGTCTCTCATCAAAAAGTGAAATACGTGGGTTAATGGAGATGTAAGCAGTGCATGGCTGAGATACAGTGGTGAAATAGTTCATAGGATTTGATGAGACCGGGGAACTGGCAGATTAGGTTGTCTGAGGGAACAGCAGCATGAATGTTGATATTCCCTTATAAAAGTAGAAGTTGAGGAGGAAGGAAAGGAGGAAGAATGAAACAAGTAGTCATCAGCCACTATGTTCTATATACATTGAAGAAATGTTATAGAATGAACTTCGAAAAAGAAGTTCTTGAGTAATGACACCACAGTGAGATTCTAAGAGTGGAACTGGGAAGCATTACAACTCTCCCTGTAGGTTTAGCGAATATCCTGAAGGTCAGAAGATATGGGAGAGGTTATAACCAACACTAGAGAGGGTAGGTAGGAATGCATTATAATCTAAGGGAAGCCAGGGATAGACATAGTGGGAATGAGACATAAGAAGAGTAGAGCTAAGTTGGATGGAGATGAGAGAATGGGAGGTGGGAAGTGACAGGACAGTAGTTTGATATTAGGTAGACATCATTTAAGTAACATAAAGATGGAAAGAATAAGATCTCTTTGAAGTTTGCTACTCATAGGAGTAAGAATGGGTGGCAGAAGAATTGGAATGTTTGTCTTTGTGGATCTCTGAATTTCCAACTATTGGATAGGTAGCATCCACAGTAGTGCTGTGAGACAAAGCAACGAGAAATCTGAGCACAAGTCTGGCAGAGCCTTTGGTCTTGCTTATCTGCTGCATGGAGTTGAAAATGGAATTGTACTTTGGGAGTGGTAAAGATAGAATGTCTTGGGGGCACCACAGCATAAATATAAAAGGCCATATTACAAAAACAAGGTGTAAAAGTTATTATGGAAGGTAAAATATGCAGTTCTATTGCATTAAATTAAAAAAAAGTTTACATAAATATAATTATCTAGATAGCATAAAAAGTGAAACTTAATTAAATAAAAGTTTTACATCATATATAATAATCTGTTATCCAAGATATATGTGGAACTAGAATAAGTACACAAGACCCAGACACCAATGAACAACTAATTCACAGAAGGATATGAGCAAATTATTTTTGTAAAGAAAAAGTACTATATTTTTTTAGCTGTGCAGAGCCAAGATGGCCTACTAAAGGCAAGGACTCACCTGAGCTCTTCCCCAGACACCTCCAAATACCTTTAAAAATTTCTCTAAATAAATTCTAGAACAACAGAACCCCAAAAAGACAAAGTGGAGCAAGGTTCCAGCCCAAGACAACCCTGAAGGTTGACAGGAAAAGTCTGTAGCACCATGGTGAGAGGGGTGCACAGTCCAGAGAATTACCATGACAGCACAGACAGGGCCCAACAAGCCTGTAGCAGGCCTGGGCGAGACTAAATCACTGGCACCAATGATGCTTTCCAGGTTTCCCAGACCACAGATGCCAAAGACAACTTAGAAAGTCAGCAGGAAAGGTCTCTCGGAATTTGGTGAGAGAGGATTGTAGTCCGACACAGGCTGTGCTAGCATAGCCAGAGCCCAGCAAATGAGGAGCAGGACTTGGGAGTGACTGAATCAGCAGCAGCCATGGTTGATTCTGGAACTCTAAGCCCACAGACAGTAAGGTGGTTGAACAATGTGAATCAGTAATTAAGGTAGGACTTTCTTTTACTGTTTTCTCTTTTAGCACTCATTTAATCCAGTGCCCTTGATGAGTTTGGCCTTTGTTTCTTTGATTGGATACAAGAGTCTTTGATGACTTGCTTATGTCAAGGGAAAGCCTAGTTTACATGGGTTTGAGTTACATGTTGTGACACTTTTTGACCCTGAACAGGATATATAAACCCAGAGGTTGGCATTTTTCTTCGGGGCTCTCACTCACTGGAAGAGTGGCATGTGACTTGAAGACACTCTGGGTAGCCATTGTTAAGAGCCCCCTGGCCTGCAGACTCAGATGTTGATGCTTTTCTGGTAACTATGAATTGTGATTTGAATCAGACAAAGCCTGTGTGCTGATGTTTGTAATTTCTATATGTATTTACTCTGAAGTTCAGGTTGCTGGCTTTTCCTCCTGAACTAAGTGAGTTTATATATGTATGTTTGATTAAAGTGAGATTTTTAACCCCTTAAAGTTACTTTCCTTAGTAAAGCACATCAAAAGAACCTGTGCTCGCAGCTTTTGTTGCTGGTCTTGTTGGGTCTTACACCCCTATAGTAGCTGCTAAAAGAATTGTTGCTACACAAGGTCAGAAGAAGATTACAGGGGTCTCTTTGCTAGCACCGAGGCAGTATTCCATTGCATTGCTCATACTTAGTTCTGGGTCAGAGTCCTGGGTAGCAGTCTTGGGCGAAGGGGAACCACTAGCATAATAGAGCTTGTTGCAGCAGTGGAAAGGGCACCCTTCTCACAGCTTCAGGGAAGACAAGAGTGTTTGTGGTCATTCACAGACCAAAGCACAGGACAGGAGATGAGTAAACACCTCTCCTTAGATCATACCACCTTAGAAGAACCAAAAAGTTACAGGTCCCTAGAAATATCTCTGAAAACAGATGCACAAAACCACTGAAGCTTAGGACAGTTTGCCCTACACACTGGATGCAGAGCTATACCTTAAAAAAGAGTTAAAAAGTCAAGTAATAGGTTCAGAACATGAGCAAACTGACTAAAGAAACTTATTTTGGTGACAAGGAAAGTCAAAACATACACTCAGAAGAAAACAACAAAGTGAAAGCTTTTACATCAAAAACATCTTAGAAAAATACCAATTAGTCTCAGGCCACAGAAGAGCTCAAAAACAATTTTGAAAATCAAGCAAGAGAAAGAGAGGAAAAATTGGGAAAAGACACAAGAGTGATGTAAAAATATCATGAAAAACACGTCAACATCTTGCTAAAGAAGGTACATCTAAAAATACTGAAGAAAATAACACCTTAATAACAGACTAGACCAAATGGCCAAAGAGGTCCAAAAATCCAGAGGAGAAGAATGACTTAAAAAGTAGAATTGGCCAAATGTAAAAGAGGTCCAAAAGCTCACTGAAGAAAATAATTCCTTATAAATTAGAATAGAGCAAATAGAAATTAATGACTTTATGAGAAATCAAGAAATTATAGAACAGAACCAAAAGAATGAAAAAAAAATTGAAAATGATGTGAAATATCTCATTGGAAAAACCACTGATATGGAAAATAGATACAGGAGAGATAATTTAAAAATTATTTTACTACCTGAAAGCCATGATCAAAAAAAGAGCCTAGACATCATCTTTCAAGACATTATCAAGGAAATACCCTGATATTGTAGAATCAGAGGGTAAATAGAAATTGGAAGAATCCACCAATCACTTCTTGAAAAAGATCCCAAAAGGAAAACTCCTATGAATGTTGTAGCCAAATTCCAGAGTTCCCAGGCCAAGGAGAAAATATTGCAAATAGCCAGAAAGAAACAATTTGAGTATTATAGAAACACAATCAGGATAACACAAGATCTAGCAGCTTCTACACTAAGGGATAGAAGGGTTGAAATATGATATTCCAGAAGTCAATATAGCTAGGATTAAAATGGAGAATCAACTACCTAGCAAAATTCAGTATAATACTTCAGGGTGGGGGTGGGGAATGGAATTTCAGTGAAATAGAGGGCTTCCAAGCATTCTTGTTGAAAAGACTAGAGCTGAATAGAAAATTTGACTTTCAATTACAAGAATCAAGAGAAATATGAAAAGGTAAACAGGAAAGAGAAGCCATAAGGGACTTGCTAAAGTTGAACTGTTTATTTGTAACTTATGAGACCTTTCTCAGTATTCGGGTAGTAGAAAGGAATATACATACATACACACATACACACACACACACACACACACATATAATATATATTATATATATATGCACACAGAGAAAGACAGAGAGACCTAGAGAGACAGAGACAGAGACACAGAGACAGACAGAGACAGACAGAGGGCACAGGGTCAGCTGAATATGAAGGGATGATATCTAAAAAATAAAATTAAGGGGTAAGAGAGGAATGTATTGGGAGAAGAAAGGAAGAGATAGAATGGTGTAAATTATCTCACATAAAAGAGGTAAGAAAAAGCTGTTATAATGGAAGGATTATAGGGATAACTTGTGCTAGCACTGGGCAAAGGACTGCGCACTGTTTGACAATTCCATTGCCCATAACCACTTCTGGGTAATAATTCCAGGGAAGAGAGAAGTCAAAAGGGATTATAGGCTTTGAGAAGTAGTCTCATCAGAATTGGCTCCAAGGGGGGCGGAGCCAAGATGGCGGCTGGGAAGCAGTGACTGGCGTGAGCTCCCCACCAAGTTCCTCCAAAAACCTATAAAACAATGGCTCTGAACCAATTCTAGAGCTGCAGAACCCACAAAGTGGCAGAGGGAAGCAGGGCCTCAACCCAGGACAGCCTGGATGGTCTCTGGGTAAGGTCCGTCCCACGGACCTCCCAGCCCCCAGCCGAAGGGAGCGGAGCTGAGCCCAGTGCGCAAGGCGCCAACAGACAAGACGCAGACCTACCAGACCAGGAGATGAGTGGAAAGTGCCCTGGCATCCTGAAATACTGAGCTGTGGCATGTACCAGACCTCTCAACCCACAAAGAGCAAAGACATCAGAGAAGGTTAGTGGGAAAAGCTGCGTGACTGAGTTTGCGGTTCTGGCCACTTGCCCCTGGGGCAGCAGAGGTGGGGCAGCTTTAGAAGTAGGCTGCAGTTGCTTCTGGCCCCAGGCCCACCTGGTGGGAGGAATTAAGCGGCTGATCAGAGCAGGAGTGAAGAGACTGCTGAAGATTTAAGCCGTCCGTGGTAGGGGCTTTTGGGGAAGGAGGAGTGCTGGTAAGGCAGCGCATCCACCCAAGCGTGGAACATAGAACTCTTTAGTCTTTAAGCAGCCATGCCC
>CM053624.1:231953816-231987969 GCA_028646595.1 Phalanger gymnotis | reverse complement strand
TGAAATGTTTTTGTACAAAAAAAGCCAATGCAACAAAGATTAGGAGGGAGGCAGAAAATTGGGAGAAAATCTTTACAACTAGTGTCACTGAGAAAGGCCTCATTTCTAAAATATATAGGGAACTGAACCAAATATATAGGAATACAAGTCATTCCCCAATTGAGAAGTGGTCAAAGGATATTAACAGACAGTTTTCAGAGGAAGAAATTAAGGATATCTATAGGCATATGAAAAAAATGCTTGAAATCACTACTGATTAGAGAAATGCAAATTAAAACAACTCTTAGATACCATCTCTCTCCTGTCAGATTGGCTAAAATAACAAAACAGGAAAATGATAAATGCTGGAGAAGATGTGGGAAAATTGGAACATTGTTACATTGCTGGTGGAGTTGTAAGCTGATTCAGACTCCCTACTTCCCCAAATAATAGGTTCAAAATTAGGTGTTTATAAGCAGGGGGAACTGTCTTAATTATTAAATTCCTATGAGGGATTCCCATAGGATCTTCATAATATTTGTCTGCAGTTCCTGTCATGATAGCAGTCTTCATTACCTCTTCCTTTAGTCTTGTGATACAATCTCTAAGTGAATGCCAGGGTCTATGCTCAGTGGGCCACATAGAATCAATAGCATATCTCTTATTGCATCCCTCAGCATCTAATGCCAGCAAAGAAGTCCTGCCAGCACCTTCTCCTTGCTGATATTCCCTAAAAGCTTGCTTAACTAGAGGATTGTGGCTGATACCCATGAATCTCACACAATCCATCCTATCTACTAATATTCCATTGGCCCCTTGATCACTCAGTCTTACCATCCAGGATATCAATGGTTCTCCTATTCTTTGGCTGAACCTACTCAAAATGTCCATGACCTCTTGCTGCGAAAAATCTTCCTGAATTTCCCTTGTAACTGAATGGTCACCTTGGGTTTCTGTCTTTCTCCTTTGTATGGGACGAACATCTGTCTGATTTCCTCTCCACTCCCTTCCCCTGCCACCATGGCAAGGACAAAGCAAGCAATCAGGCTCGGCCTGGGCTGAGTTGGAATGCCCTCTTTGCTTATTTGGCCTCCTGTTGCTCCTAGCCACATTAATGGAAAAGTTATCTGAGTCAGCTGTAGATTCCTGAGCAGCAGTTTGTTCTCCTGCTATCTGCCATGGGGTAGGAGTGCCCCCAACTCTCAATCTTTCAAATACTAGCCGGTAGGCTGATAACACTATCCAGCTTTGCCTAGAGAGTGATGCCCCTCACTGCATTCCAATCTCCTGTAAACATTTTTCTAAATCCTTAGGATCTCCTCTCTGTAGCCTTGGTTCCCAGTTTTCACAGGGTCCAGCACTTTTTGCCAATTCCTTTGCTAGGGAGGCATAAAATGGATCCTCCCACCCTGGGACATTCATCTCTTCCCCTGAAGTTCTTCTGTTTTTAAATAAAGATCTTATACCCAGCGACCCCATCCACCTGGTCACCAAATGTAGTAGGAAGACCGAATTTATGATCTCAAAAAGGATCATATAAATATCTGAATTGTTTGAAATCGTTGGGTATACAGAATTCTCCAAGCAGAAGGCATCAAAAAATTTATTCAGGGCCCAGAGCAACAAATTAGTGAACCAACCTCCCCATTCCATTATTGTGAACACAAGCCTCCAGACCCAGTAGGCCTGCCTCCCAAGAGTAGTCAGGAGGCCACAGAAAAATAAGATGGCATAAATCATATTCACCGGCCTCAAGACCTCTCTCGAACTCCTGGGTCCACACAGGGGTCTGCTCTGCTTTGGATTTTTTCCAGCTGTAGTTTTCTCTCAGCCAAGCCTCTGGCGTTCTCAAGTCCTGCCTCAACGACTAGAGACCAGAGTCCAGAGACCCATTGGTTCCCGAATTGGCCCCTTTTAAGTCCTTAATCAGGTTTCACACATGATAGGGCTTTGGGCCTGGGGCTTAGCATTTAACAGGTGAAAGTACTTTCACGGTAAACAAAAGCCAAACTCCTCAAGGGCACCTGTTAAACTAAGCCCATTTTGCCTTACTGGCACACTATGTAACCTATGAGAGCAACAGAATGGTTTCTTTTCTTATCATGTTAGTGTTCCAAGAAATCTCCCTTAAGCAATACCCACTTGAACTGAGTGGTCCAGGGCCCACATTATCATTCAACTGTGAATGATAAAATTTTCTGAAGGTCTCAAATCAACCCAGTTCTTTTCAATTATATTGCTCTGTGAAGAAGAGGTACTACCTTTCTTTTTTAAAAAAATTATTATTTATTTACTATTTTTAGTTTTTAGCATTGATTTTCACAAGAGTTTGAACTACAAATTTTCTCCCCATTTCTACACTCCCCCCCAACCCAAGATGGAATATGTTCTGATTGCCCCATTCCCCAGGCAGCCTTCCCTTCTGTCACCCCACTCCACACTCATCCCCTTTTCCCTTACTTTCTTATAGGGCAAGATGGATTTCTATGCCCCATTGTCTGTATATCTTATTTCTCAGTTGCATGTAAAAACTTTTTTTTGAACATCTGCTTTTAAAACTTTGAGTTCCAAATTCTCTGTGCTCTTCTCTCCCCAGCCACCCTCCCTAAGAAGGCAAGCAATTCAACATAACCCACATGTGTATCATTATGCAAAACCCTTCCACAATACTCATGTTGTGAAAGACTAACTATATTTTGCTCCTTCCAATCCTATCCCGCTTTATTCAATTTTCTCCCTTGACTCTGTGCCTTTTTGAAAGTGTTTGCTTTTGATTACCTCCTCTCCCTATCTACTATCCCTTCTATAGTACCCCATTTTTATCTCTTTCCTCTTTCTTTCCTGTGGGGTAAGATACCCAATTGGATGTTTATGTTAATCCCTCCTCAGGTCAAACCCAATGAGAGCAAAATTCACTCATTCCCCCTCACCTGCCCCCTCTTAATTTCCAATGAAATGCTTTTTCTTGCCACTTTTATGTGAGATAATTTACCCCATTCTACATCTCTGTTTCTCCCTCTCTCAATATATTCCTCTCTCATCCCTTAATTTGATTTTGTTTTTATATATATATGTATGTATGTATGTATGTATGTATGTATGTATGTATATTCCCTTCAGCTACCCTAATACTGAGGTCTCATGAATTATACTCATCATCTTTCCATGTAGGAATGTAAACAAAACAGTTCAACTTTAGTAAGTCCCTTATGATTTCTCTTTCTTTTTTACCTTTTCATGCTTCTCTTGATTTTTGTGTTTGAAAGTCAAATTTTCTATTCAGCTCTGGTCTTTTCACTGAGAAAGCTTGAAAGTCCTCTATTTTATTTAAAATTCCATATTTTGCCTTAGAGCATTATACTCAATTTTGCTGGTTAGTTGATTCTTGGTTTTAATCCTAACTCCATTGACCTCTGGAATATCGTATCGCAAGCCCTTCAATCCCTTTATATAGAAGCTGCTAGATCTTGTGTTATTCTGATTGTGTTTCCTCAATACTCAAATTGTTTCTTTCTGGATGCTTGCAGTATTTTCTCCTTGATCTGGGAGCTCTGGAATTTGGCAGCAATATTCTAAGAGTTTTCTTTTTGCGATCTTTTTCAGGGGGAGATCAGTCAATTCTTTCAATTTCTGTATTACCCTCTGGCTCTAGAATATCAGGGCACTGAGAAAGCTTGAAAGTCCTCTATTTTATTGAAAATCCATTTTTTTTTTGCCTTGGAGCATTATACTCAGTTTTGCTGGGTAGGTGATTCTTGATTTTAATCCTAGCTCCATTGACTTCTGGAATATCACATTCCAAGCCCTTTGATCCATTAATGTAGAAGCTGCAAGATCTTGTGTTATCCTGATTGTGTTTCCACGACACTCGAATTGTTTCTATCTGGCTGCTTGCAGCATTTTCTCCTTGATCTGGGAGCTCTGGAATTTGGTGACAATATTCCCAGGACTTTACTTTTTTGGATCTTTTTCAGGAGGTGATCAGTAGATTCTTTCAATTTCCATTTTACCATCTGGCTCTAGAATATGAGGGCAGTTCTCCTTGATAATTTCTTGAAAGATGATATCTAGGTTCTTTTTTTGATCATGGCTTTCAGGTAGTCCAATAATTTTTAAATTATCTCTCTTCAATATATTTTCCAGGTCAGTGGTTTTCCCAATGAGATATTTCACATTGTCTTCCATTTTTTTCATTCCTTTGATTCTGTTTTATAATTTCTTGATTTCTCATCAAGTCATTAGTTTCCACTTGCCCCAATCTAATTTTTAAGGTAGTGTTTTCTTCAGTTGTCTTTTGGACCTTCTTTTCCATTTGGCTAATTCTGCCTTTCAAGGTATTCTTCTCCTCATTGGCTTTTTGGAGCTCTTTTGCCATTTGAGTTAGTCTATTTTTTTTTATGGTGTTATTTTATTCAGTATTTTTTTGGTCTCCTTTAGCAAGTCATTGACTTGTTTTTCATGGTTTTCTCACATCATTCTCATTTCTCTTCTCAATTTTTCCTCTACTTCTCTAGCTTGCTTTTCCAGATCCTTTTTGAGCTCTTCCATGGCTTGAGACCAGTTCATGGTTTTCTTGGAGTCCTTGGATGTAGGCTCTTTGATTTTGTTTACTTCTTCTGGCTGTATGTTCTGGTCTTCTTTGTCACCAAAGAAAGATCTTAAAGTCTGAGTCTGAATCTGAGTCCATTTTTTCTGCCTGGCCATGTTCCCAGCCAATACTTGATCCGTGATTTTTTTTTATGGGGGTATGACTGCTTGTAGATTATAGAGTACTTTGTCCCAAGCTTGAGGGGCTGTGCTGTTGTTTTCAGAGCTATTTCTACACTGTAAGCTCTGCCATACTAGCAGTCCTCCTCCCCCAAGAACCAGCAACCCAGACTGTGACTCAAATCTAAGCAGCCTCTGCACTCCCACTCTGATCTGCCATTTAATTCCTCCCACCAGTTGGGCCTGGGGCCAGAAGCAACTGCAGCTGTAGCTCTGTAAGCAGCCTCAGAGCTGTACCACCTCTGTTGCCCCCAGGGTGGTGGCTGACCACTAACTCCTTTCACTTTGTCTCTGAAGTTTTTATCACTAACATTTCCTGTTGCCTTTGGAGTTTGTGGGTCGAGGAGTCTGGGAACTGCCACAGCTCACTGATTCAGGGCACTAGGGCCTGTTCCACCTGGCTCCTGTGTCTGGTTGGTCCGGGCATGGCCCATGCTGGGCTCTGCTCTACTCTGCTCCCAGCACGGTGCAATAAACCTCACCCAGAGACCATCCAGGCTGTCCTAGGCTGGAGCCCTGCTTTCCTCTGCTATTTTGTGGGTTCTGCAGTTCTAGAATTTGTTCAAAGCCACTTATTATATGTGTTTGGAGGGTCCTGGGGGAGAGCTTTAGGCAAGCCCTGCTTTCCAGCCACCATCTTAGCTCCACCCTCTCCCAATGTCCCCAAATCTTATAACCTAATTATCCACCTTGCCTCAGTATTATATCTTGGATTTCATCATTACACAAAGTTTTCAATTTCCATGATAAAAACACTAACATTTCTCTATCTTATTATAACCTCTTATCATTTCATGTCTTCCTATGGTTCACTTCTGAGGGTTTGGAGGGTCCTGGGGGAGAGTTTTAGGCAAGTCCCTGCTTTTCAACCACCATCTTGGCTCTGCCCCCCAAGGTCCTACTTTTCACTCCTGCTTTATCTCTTCTCGTTACAATGAGCCTAACAGCTACAATATGATGACCAGTTAAAGAGCACCATAGTACACTAAAAAGAGAGCTATACAAACATATTTATAGTAGTTCTTTTTCTGGTAGAAATCACCCTGAAAATTAGAGATGTCTATCAGTTTTGGAATAAATTGTGGTATATGGATGTAATGGGATACTACTACATTGTAAGAAATTAGGAAAAAGTTTCAAAGATACATGGAAAGTCTTGAATAACCTGATAAAAATACAATAAAAGTAGAACCTATCTTCCTTCCATCCTTCTTTCTTTTTTTTTCTTTCCTTCCTTCAGAGTACAAATTTTTCAAGAAATGCTTCGTTTCATTAATTTAAAGTCAGAAGACCTGTGTTCAAAGCACAGCTCTGTCATTTACCACCCATGTAACCTTAGGAAAATTGCTTAGCTTATCTGATTCTCATTTTCCTTATCTGTAAAATAAGAGGGTTGAGCTTGATGAAATCCATGAGGTATCTCCCAACTCTAAATTGATGGTTCTATGAACTCTCTGAGAAAAGAAGATACTTGTGAAAGTGTCATTTCCATGTTCAGGCCTGTAGGAAAATCCATAGTAAGATGCTGCCTCCTCCAGTATTCCAGATTCTTAAAGAAGTTGTGAAAGTTTCTCCAAATCCTAACATCCTCACTACAATACCTGACCTGAACTATATGTGATATTAAGACAAAAGGCAAATATACAAACAAATTAATAAAAAAGCATCCTATAAATAAGTTTTGCTATTATTTTTTTCATTTATGGATTATGTTAATCATATATTTATTTTTAAAGAGTTTTTTCATACACATACTATTTGGAACAATATTGAAAAAATGAGACCCCTAGGGGATTATTACAAATCAAATAAAATCATGAATTGTATTAAATATTAAATTTATCTTAGAAATGTCTTCACATTATTTCATAATTCAATACTACCTAAACTGCAGATCTATAAGATGGCTTCACCTTTATCATTATTTTTATGAATTGACTGTAGTTAGCTAGTTTGTGCAGGCATGCTTTTATACATCTAATTAGTGCTAATAGGAAGTGCCTTTAAAATTGATATAAAAATTACAATGGCAATTCTTATCAGAAAAAATGTGCAGAAGCTAATGAAGTCATCTTATTAAAAGATCTAATAGTGTGGTCATTTGAAATATGGAATGGAATCCATTCATTTTTATATTTGATTATGTCTTTCTTTTATGGGTTCCTTTGTAAATCACCATCTTAGTGATTCCCACTGACTTCTAAAGATGGAAGGAAGAAGACCTTTTGAAATCTGCTTTAAAAGGATAACATAAAAATCTACCAGCATAATCTGTATCCTGCCAATCTTTTCATATTTTCTTGGTATGACTCCCTTCATGCACTTTCTCTTTCTTGTGCAAAGAAAAGGGAGTAAGTCCATGTAAAAGAGAAAGGTTCTATTCTTTATATTCCCAGATGTTTCAGGGAACAGTAAAAGGAAGGATATTTTCTCTTTAAAGGTTTTCCCTTTTAGATAATGCAATTAATCCTTCATAAAGCTTAGAGTACCTTATTACTGATGCTTAACTCATATGAATCCATATCAGAGAGGGAATAGGATGGCCCAAGTTTTTGCAATCCTTTTGCTAAAATTAGTTGAATGGGCTTAATGAAATTGTTTAAAGTTAAGATCAGGAGTTTGAAAGAGAATGTTAATGTAATGTCTACTTGAGCAATGGCTCCCTAAGAATCAGTGATTTCTCCCTGCGGTAGCACTGAGACTATGTTAAAGAAGAATCACAAAGAACAAACAGGATGAATATAGGGGCAGTTGCCTTAGGTGTAAGCCCCAACTCCATTTTGTGTGTCAAGGGATTTTATTTGGGTTAGTCCAGCCTTTTAGAATCACCACTACAGGATACAGCTAGAATGTGTCCGATACACTGCAGTGTTCCAAATATAATTTGATTCAGTTTACCAAATACTATATTGAACTATTCCTACATGCAAAATATTGTTCTCAGTGCTGGCAGATAAAGAGATAAGTAATTCAATTCAATTTTTCAATGAGTGTTATTAAGTAATTACCATATGCAAAGCACTATTCTAGACACAGAATACACATTAAAAATGACACAATTCTTCAACTCAGGGAGCTTACATTGTACTGGTTGGAGAAGGGAAGGAGAAGAATACAATATATTCAAATACAAATAAAATGAAAGGTAAAGTGTGACGGGGAAGAGGAGTGGGGGCTGTGGGGGTGGAAAGGATCTAGACAAAGTTCTCCAGTTAAATTTGAGAAGGGACAGAGCACTTTCTGTTGCACAGAGATTAATACTTGAACTGTGGCTTGAAGACACAAAAGGATTTCAACAGGAGAAGGTATGGAGGGAGAATATTATTACAGACCTATATAAATACAGAGAGTTGAGAGAAGGCAAAATGATACTAGGAACAGGGAGTAGTCTAGATGGGATAGAATGGATCATAAGCAAAATGGAGCTGCTAGGTGATGGAATACAAAGAGTGCCTGGCCTAGAGTCAGGGCAGACTGTATATGCATACCTGCTCACTCTGATTCTGCCATTATGTCCCCACAGGGCAAAAATCATATCACATTTTGCACAACTAGAAAGGGCTATAGAACATTTATCCTGTCAATCAGGGATAGGAAGAGAGGAAAGTTGTCTCACTGAACTCCTATGTCAACCCATGAGGGACTTTTCTTCTATTGCCTGACAGTACTCAGAACTCCTGCATGCAGGTCAATGAATTAGGCTCAGAGCATAATAATACTGATGTATGTTGTTTTTACATCACCTTCATTTCCAAATGTAGCTATCATGAGTTCTTTTTCTTAAATGGTAGTGGGGGGCATAAAGTATACAAGTCATGAAAGTAAATATCTGTGAAGCCAAGACTATAACCCAAGTCTTTTAACCCCTAATCCAGTGTATCATATACTTGTTGGCTTTAGATTCAGGCTGAGTCCTTACTATAAAACATCACCACAGATTGTAATCCAAGCTAGTGCAGATAAATCAGACACTTATTAAATACAAAAATAGCTTTGTTGTAAGGTTATCTCTCCTATGAGTCATTCCCATATTGTCCATTCTCTTGCCCCTAGACCACACTATTATGAAATACCAGCAAGTTTCATATTACCTTGGTACAAAATGTGCAAATTCTAAACTTTATAATATTCTACATGGCAGAAATATGTAAAATTTGAAATAGTTTTAAAGTTAGGATCTTAGTATTGAAGTATTGAATCTGAATCATACGTTAGAGGTCATTTTGTCCAAATCTCATCCAAAGTATGAATCTCCTCGACAGCACCCATTCAAATATTTATCTATTTGGCCAATTCTACTTTTTTTTGGCAGGGAAATTGGGGTTAAGTGATTTGCCCAAGGTCACACAGCTAGTACATGTGTCAAGTGTCTGAGGCCGGATTTTAACTCAGGTCCTCCTGACTCCAGGGCCAGTGCTCTACTCACTATGCCACCTAGCTACCTCCACCAATTCTACTTTTTAAGTAGTTGTTTGTTTGTTCTTCTCCTGCCCTGTCTTTCTGTTGCCTCCACTGTTTCAACATTTTGTCTCTGGCTCTATTTTATGGTTGTTTGGAGGTGAATATGGGAGAGCTACAAGCAATTTACTGCTTACTCCAGCATTTTGGCTCATGGAAGTCCTTACCTGATATTTGCAGACATTTTGACAAGATTCAAAATATATCATAAGGTGATATATTACTGTAGGTGGGTCTGTGGTATCTAGAAGGAGATATCCATTGATATCTATATAATGTTAAAAAAAATTCTAAAGAAAACAACATTTCCACCAACTTGTGTGGACCTCTTGTGAAGAATTTTTTTATAAAATACAGGTGCAAGTTGCATAGGACTCATAAAATAAAATCCAATAAAATAAAGGTACAAGTTGCATAGAATGAGAATGCATGGGTCGTATGCAATCTTCACCCTTTGAAGGTATACAGATACTGGTGACATCAAAGATACAATGGCATTTAGAAGTATTGATGAATCCCTCAGTTAACAATATCATGAAGAAGACATATTAAATTTAATAAATTTAATATTTGCAGGCTTTAAAAATGTCATTCTAATAGAATCATAGTGATTAGGTAGGAAGATACCTTGAGAATAGTCTAGTGTGAATTAGCAGTCAGCAAACATGAATTCAAAACTTTGTTACTTAAAAAATAGTGACTGGCATAAAGTTGTTCAATGCTTTATATTCATTATCTCAATTGAGCACTAAAATGCTTCTATACGGTTGGTACTACAAGTATTATCCACTTTTTACAAATGAGAAAAGTGAGCAACAAAGAAATTAAGTGACATACCTGTGGATACGGAGACATTAAATGTCACAGGCAGGTTTGGAATCTAAGCTGCCTGAATTGGAAATACAATATTCTACTTACTATACATTGCTTATTTCCTCAGTGATCTTGGGCAAATCTCTTTCCCTACTGACAGTTTCCTCTTGTATAACATAAAGGAGCTCTTAATCCTGTAATGTAACATAACCTGTGCTTCCAAACAACCATGAGGCATTTTGTATAAGACTGTCCTAAATGATAGAGAGAATGATTACTTGAAAATCTGTGTCTGCTTGGGGCCTGATTGAGTGTGGGGCTTTGGAGAGGAAAAATGGTCTATCATTTTTTGAGGGAGAGACATATGTGGTTCCAGACTTTCTTGAGGACCAACTCATGGGAGGAGAGAAAAAAGAGACATTGAAATCAGCAGACATATAGGGGAAGCAGACACCTCAAAATGTCCCTAATTTCCATCTGGCCTGGTATAAAATTAGGTGAATTTTCCCTTGGTTGATAACAGCGTCTCTCCCTTGATTGAGCAAGAGTGCAGCTCACTTCCATCTTGCATATTTTTCTACTATATTCTAATCTGTATAACTATTATGATTTCTACTTACTCATTGCTTGGATAAATACATTTATTCTCTATTTACTGTTATGATAATCTTTTATATAGTTAGTATTTTGTGAGGAGTCAAGCCTGAAAGTATAAACTTGGGGTATCCTCCTCCCTAAAGTTCCAACTGCCAGCAAAGTGACTTGAATAAAAATATCATACACTATACCAGTAATACTTTGGGGCAGATAGAAATTTCTCTTTCTCTCAAAGGAGAATAGAGTTATCAACTTCATGGCACCTTCTTCAGCATCCTTCAGGACATCAAGGAATGAATTACATCTTTTTGGAGATAGGTGGGTAAGATTTCAGAAGTGTCTGTCCACATCTTCCTGCAAGCCTCATTTAAATAATTATATGGACATATATCTTATAGTGCATACTCAATAGTGTTCCAAAGAAGAAGAAGAAGAAGAAGAAGAAGAAGAAAGTGAAAATAGTATGCTTCGGTCTGTATTCAGATGATTGTTTCAGATCATTGTGTTGCTGAGACTAGCTAAGTCATTCACAATTCTTCATCAAATAATATTGCCATTACTGTGTACAATGTTCTCCTGGTTCTGTTCACTTCACTTTGTATCAATTCATGTAAGTCTTTCCAGGTTTTTTTGAAAACATACTGCTTGGCATTTTTATAGCATAAAATATTCCATAACAATCATATATACAACATAAGAGTTCAACCATTCCCTAACTGATTCCAATTTTTGTCACCACAGAATGAGCTATATTTCTGTATAGATAGGTTCTTTTCCACTTGTTGGATCCTGTTGGGATACAGACCTAGTAACTGAATTCCTGGATCAAAGCATATGCACAGTTTAGTTGCCCGTTGGGTATAGGTCCAAATTGCTCTCCAATATGATTGGATCAGCTCATAATTCCACCAACAGTGCATTAGTGTCCCAACTTTTCTATATCCTCTCTAACATTTATTATTTTCCTATGTTTCTCATATTAGTGAATCTGATTAGTATGATGTGACACATCAGAATTTTAAAATTTGCATTTCTTTAATCGAGAAAGATTTAAAACTGTTTTTTTTTTCATTTAACCATAGATAGCTTTGATTTCTTTGTTTTAAAATTGCCAATTTATATCCTGTGGCCATTTATCAATTGAGGAATGATTTGTATTCTCATAAATTTATCTCGATTTTGTACGTATTTGAGAAATGAGGTCTTTATCAGAGATACTTGCTATATTTTTTCTCCTACTTTTCTGCTTTCCTTATAATTTTGGTTGCATTAGTTTTGTGCAAAAACTTTTCAATTTTATGTAATAAAACTTATCCATCTTACTTTTTGTAATGTTTTCTAACTTCTTTGGCTGTAGATTCTTCCTTTATCCATGGATCTGGCAGGTAAACCATTCCACACTCTCCTAATTTGCTTACAGTATTATATCATGTACCCATTTTGACATTTTCTTGGTATACAGTGTGAGATGTTGACTTATACCTAGTTTGTATCCTCTTGTTTTCCAGTTTTCCTAGCAGTTTTTGTCCTCAAATCTTATATCTTTGTGTCTATAAAACACTAAATTATTATGGTTGTTTACTATGCTGTATTATATACCTAATCTATTCCACTCACCTACTACTCTTTTTGAACCAAATAAGCATATAATATTAAGAAAGAAAGCTTCAGAATTATACTTTAAATCAAACCTAATTTCCTTTGATGTCTATGCACAATGAATGGTAGAAGATATTCCCTTCTCTGGAGTACATAGTCTAAATGGCAAAAACAACATATAAAGAAATATGTGTTAACTGTACACAGGATAAATTCAAGATAATCAGCTGAAAATGTAGTATTATTAAGAGGAATTTGGGCAGGTTTCATGTAGACAGTGAGATTTTAGCTAGAACTTGAAGGAAAAAAGGGAAGTCAGGAAGCAGAGATGAAGAGAGGGACCATTCCAGAAAAGGAAGAGAGTCAGTGAAAATGCCTAGATTTTGGAGATACTATCTTGTTCAAGGAACAGTAAATATCCAATGAACCAATGTCACTGGATCCCAGAGCATATTGGTTAGAAGAAAATCTTGAAAGATGGTGGAGGTGGCTATTCATGAAAGATTTTGATCACCAGATGATTTTACATTTGGTTCTGGTGGTGATAGGAAGTTACTGGAGTTTATAGAATAGGATGGTAACATGGTCAGATCTAGTTTCAGGAATATTACTACAATAGTTAAGTACAGGATGGATAAGAATAGGAAAAGACACATGAGAGGGAGAACAACTACCTTGAAATTGCAATAGCATAGGCTTGAAGTGCTGAGGATCCACACCAGAGTAGTGATGCTATCAGACAAGAGAAGGGGCAGTATATGAGAAATATTAGAAAGGTAAAGTTATCAGGTTTTGGCAACAGATTGAATGGGGTGGAAGTAAGGAATCAAGAATGATATCTAGGTTTTGAGCCTGGATGATTGTGCTTAGCATACTTCCTGGTACATAGTAGGCTCTTAATAAATATTTATTGTATTATGTCATTTTAATGTACTGTATCATACAGTATAGTATAGTAGTAACATCAACAAGGAAGTTTGGAATGGTTAGCATTTTGGTGAGAAGTTAATGAGTTCAGTTTCGGTAATGACAAGTTGAATTTAAGATGTCCATAGGCAGTTTAAAACATGAGACTGGAGGTCACCAAAAAAAAAAAGAGCTGAATAAGTTGATTTGAGAATGAGTAGCATAGAGATTATAATCAAATCCATGGGAGCTCATGAGATCACCAAGTAAAATCGAATGGAGTAAGGATAATTTATAAGGGCCCGAAGAAGAAACCTGTGGAATACCCATAGTTAACAGGTATCAGCTTAATGACTACATATGGCAAAGGAGCTTGAAGAGGAAAACAAAGAGAGAATAGTGTCACAAAAACCTAGAGAATTCAGGAGGAGGTACTGATGAATAGTGTCAAAAGCTATCGCTTTTATAGAGGGAGGAAGAAGAAAAAGTTAGTGAAAAGGTCATTAGATGTGACAATTAAGAGATTACAGAGAACATGGCAGCAGGAAAACAGGGACTCATTTAAGCCGTCTCACAAATCCCTCCAAACTCCTACAAAAATGGCTCTGAACAAATTCTAGAGCTACCAAACCCACAAAATAAAAGAGTGAATCAGGTCTCCAGCCCAAGATGACCTAGATGGTCACTGGGAAGTGTCTATCACACCATGTTGGGAGACAAGTGCAGCCCAGCATGAGTCCCACCAGGACAGACCAGGTGCTAAGGAAATCAGGTGGAACAAGCCATAGGGCCCTGAATCACTGAGCTATGGCAGTTACCAGAGTTCTCAACCTGCAAACACCAAAGACAAGTTAAGCAGGTCAGTGGGAAAACTGCTAGATAGGAGTGAGAGGAATACGTGGTTGGCCCCTGCCATGGGGGTAGTGGAGGTGGTGCGTGCTGTGGATGCAGTAGCAGCAAGCTCCTGTGGCTGTGTCCAGAGCTCCAGCTGTGGTTGCTTCCAGCCCCTGATCCACTTGGTGGGAGGAATTAAGTGGCAGATCAGAGTGGGATTACAGGGAGGACTTTGCTCATGCAGAGGCAGGGTACTTTTGCTTTGCCCTGCTTGGATCTGGGTCATGGTCCTGGGGAAGAGGAGCACTGCTATGGCAGAGCTTGCCATGTAGAAATAGCTCTGAAAATAGCAACTCAACACCCCTGAAGCTTGGGACAAAGCATTTGTCATTCTGAAGGCAGTCATACCTTGACAAAAGCCTCAAGGATCAAATAGTTGGCTGGGAACATGAGCAAACATCTTTTTTTGGTGACAAAGAAGATCAAAACATAGAAGAAGTCAACAAAGTCAAAGAGCCCACATCAAAAGCCTCCAGAAAAAATTTGAATTGATCTCAGGGCATGGAAGATCTCAAAAAGGATTTCGAAAAGCAAGTAAGAGAAGTAGAGGAAAAATTGGGAAGAAAAATGAGAGGGATGCCAGAAAACCATGAAAAACAAGTCAATGACTTGCCAAAGGAGACTCCAAAAAAATACTGAAGAAAACATCTTAAAAAATAGACTAACTGAAATGTCAAAAGAACTCAAAAAAGCCAATAAGGAGAAGAATGCCTTAAAAGGCAGAATTAGCAAGATGGAAAAGGAGGTGTAAAGGACCACTGAAGAAAATACTACCTTAAAAATTAGAATGGAGCCAGTGGAAGCTATCCAGAAATTATGAAACGGAACCGAAAGAATGAAAATGTGACAACGTGAAATATCTCATTGGAAAAACCACTGACCTGGAGAACAGATCTAGGAGAGATAATTTAAAAATTATTGGACTACCTGAAAGCCATGATCAAAAAAGAGCCTAGACATCATCTTTCAAGAAATTATCAAGGAAAACTGTCCTGATATTCTAGAACCAGAGAGTAAAATAGAAATTGAAAGAATACATTGATCAACTCTTTAAAAAGATCCCAAAAAGAAAACTCTTAGAAATATTATAGTCAAATTCCAGAGCTCCCAGGTCAAGGAGAAAATATTACCAGGAACCAGAAAGAAACAATTCAAGTATTGTGGAAACACAATCAAGATAACACAAGAACTAGCAGATTCTATATTAAGGGATCAAAGGGCTTGGGATATGATATTCCAGAGGTGAAAGGAGCTAAGATTAAAACCACTAGTCACCTACTCAGCAACACTGAGCATAATACTCAAGGACAAAGTATGGATTTTCCATAAAAATAGAGGACTTTCAAGGATTTTTGAAAAAGAAAAGACCAGAGCTGAATAGAAAATTTTACTTTCAAATGCAAGAATCAAGGGAAGCATGAAAAGGTAAGCAGGAAAGAGAATAATAATCTACCTAGCAGCTGCTGTGGAGGTGTAAAACCAACAACAACCACTCACAGAATGCCAAAAGCCCAGATTCTTTTGATCTGCTTTACTAAGGAAAGCAACGTTAAGGGGTTAACAATCTTACTTGAATCCAGCATACAAATACCATTCACTTAGTTCAGGGGGAAAAACCAGTACCCTGAAATTCAGAGCAAATACACACAAGTTACAAACAGACTAAATACAATTCATAGTTACCAAGAAAACCATCAACATCTGAGTTCAGCCAGAAGGCCTTTACAGTAGCTGCACAGAGTCCCCTGTCTCCAGGGGTGAGACCCTTGAGCAAATAGCTCTGTTCTCCCTTTTTATACAGTTTCAGATGTCATCAAATGTCATCTGAGTGACCAGAACTTAGGCTCTGTTGGAGTTAGCACCTCCCTTCATTGGCCCCACCTGGAGCCCCACCTTAGTTAACAATTCACACCCACATAGGCTTAGCACCTAGTAAGACTCAAACAAAGACACTGAATTAATCAAAGGAAACAAAGGCCAAACTCTTCAAGGATCCCCAATACACTCCACCCCTTTCCAGGTTCCATGTCCTAACAAAAATCTCAATTAAATGGCCATGGATCTTGGACCAAATAGAACAATTACACTGTTGTGCCAAAAAAAGCGAGTGAGACCTGGATATAAATTTTGATATGGATTTATTCAAGCACATGACTGTTTGGAGTAAAGCATCGAACAGCCCCCAGCAGGTGTAGGGCCAGGTTATTTAAAGGGAAAAAACACAAACTGATTTTCATGGATAAACAAACAGTGGGGTGAGCTGGGGCAAGATGGAGGGTAAACAAGGTGGGGAAGGTCACAACATTCTCCAATTTTTTTCAAAGTGTGTCAATTCCTTGACATATTCTCAGGGGACACATCACAAGAATCAGGAGGACTGAAATTTGCAAACCAGTGATGGGGATCCCTAACCAATAGCAATTTAACAGAGCTTATGTGGGACTTTACAAATTGCAGAAAATGATTAGTGAGGCCGGGGCCCACAACCAGAGCTATAATGAAGAGGAGGAGAGGGCCAGCCTGGGCCAACACCAGGGTAGTGGGCCAAGGGGATGTATGGAACAGGGACTGATGCCAGTTCTCAGAGTTTTCTGGCTTCCTCTGTCTATTGGCAATATTTTGGCATACCAACCTCAGGCTTTTCCTGCACCACCCCAGAGTTGTTAGCACAGCATAAAAGTGTCTCCGAGGGCTGCACATAGGCCACCCTGCTTGCGAAAAAGAAGGTCAAGGCCTCTGTGGTTCTGGAGGACCACCTCTGCCAAAGAATCCACTTGTTTTTCTAGGACTGAGATGGACTGCTTTATGTGGAAGAGGTCAGTGCTTACCTGTGCACTTAATGCCTTATAGCTGAGATCTCCTTTGACTAGGGCTGCCGTCCCAGTGGGTGGAACCCACAAGCCCGAGACCCACTAAGATGGGGATGAGGAGTGGTATTGCTTGCCTTTGATGGTAATTCGGTTGCCCTTTGGGGGAAAAATAGCACCAGCCTTCCTCACCTGGGAGGAGGGACACCCGGGGAATTATGGCCACCAAGATGCACAGAGGGCTCTCCGGGTGTTGTTGGTGTCTGAGGAGCACAGTAGCAGAGACACACTGGGTAAGGCTGTCGTGACACACCCAGCAGGCTCCTGGAGGGGCCAGGAAGTAGTCTGAGCTGGAGGCCTGAATCTCCTGAGCTTGTCTGCAAATGGAGCCATACTGAGAACTGAATAAAGTGGTGCTAAATAATGTGAGGCAAAGGCCTGTTCCCCTCACATCCCCAAGGTTGGGCCATGGTTGTTCCTACTTGCAGTTCTCCATGTTGGAGGTAGGGGTGTCGGGGGCATTTAGTGTCACCCCTACATAGTAAGGAGGCTGGGTCTTAACACAGATCCAACAATTTTGGCTCAGCATGTGGTTAGAACTGTTAAGTGTCTTATGAACAGCTGACAAAAGGGCAAGCAAGGGGGCATGATAGGTGAGTCTCTGGGAGTAGGGGAGTGTATGGCTTTGGGGTTTTGGAAAGTCCAGGGCTCTCTGTTCCCTGTGGTAATTACCCAAGTAGAGCTTGGCTTGGGTGCATGGGGATTTCAAGGGACCGCACAAGGGGTAATAGGAGGATCAAGAAGAGGGTCAGGACAGTCTTAGCCTTTGGGGGTCCTCAAGGGGCTCTGCCTTCTGTTGTGCAGGCGCAGCTGCCTTCACAAGGCTGTGGTGGAGTCAGACAGGAGTGGACCAGAGGTTGCATGTTTCTGGATTAGGACAGAGTCCCCAGGCTGGACGTGGTGGAGGTGGTCAGAAGTTGGAATAGGCGGGGCTTCCTGGACAGATTTATGAAGCTGAGACTGGGTATGTTGCAGACCCTTTGGGAACTTAATGAGGGAAGAGTTAACAAGAGGGGGCCACCCAAAAGGAATTTCAAAGGGGTCAAACCAAGTTTATTAGGGGTGCATCGGCTGTAGAGCAAGGCCAGAGGGAGCAGAGTGACCCAGTTCTCCTGAAACTTTTTAAGGGTGCGGTTTGCTCATTCAACCTGACCAGGGCTCTAGTGAAATAGGCACAATGCAGTTTCCATTCTGCCCCTAAAGCTTTGGCCACACCCTGAGAAACTTTGGCAACAAAGCTAGGGCCATTGTCTGAGCCAATGCTAAGGGGAAGGTCAAAATAGGGGATCAGTTCATTCAAGAGTTTCTTTACAACCACCGGGGCTGTCTCTTTCTTCAACAAAAACCAAGAGATATTTAAAACCCACTGCTGGTGGTTTGACTTCAGTAAAATCTACTTCCCAATGTTCCCTAGCTTGAGTTCCCCACAGCCTTACCCCTAGCTGAGCTGTCTCTGCCTGTTTTGCGTTCACTTGGGTGCAGGATGTGCATCTGGTGACTGTGCTGGTAAGGATGTTATCTAGGTGGGGAGTGTAATATCTGTCCCTGAGTAGCTCCCCAAGCTTTGCAACCCCAGGGGTGTGATTTGATGGAGTCTTCCCAACCAATCCCTCCCCAAGACCTCAGGAATAAAAGTTCAGCCATCTCCCTAAACCCACCACATGGACTCCTTCTCCTCACCCCCTTTTTGCTGTGAAGGAATCATCTGAGGGTGAATAGGAGGGAGGAGGGGTGGCAGAAGGGAGGGGGTCTGAAACAAAAAAAAGAGGGGCAGTGTCCGTGTCCGAGAGGGATGCTGCCTGGGCATAACTTTACAATAATAGTATTTTCTGGCAAATACCTTTTCTTTTAAAGCTTTACCAGGACCTCACAATCAAATTTTAATTTTTAAAAGAACGTCCTAAAAGCCAATTATTAAAAATTAGTCCTACTGACTTTAAAAACCAGGTTCAGAGGTCAGCTACTTTCTGACCCCACTGTTCTCTCTCTTTCAGTAAAACTTGCACTTCCAGGTTTTCTCAACTTATTGTACAAATAGGGATCCCAGTACTGCTGCTGCAAAACCTGGAAGTTTATAACGTCTTAAACTTCTTTAAAAGACATGGTCATATAAAATAACTTAACAGTTGAACTTAACAGTTGTTTACCAAACATTGACAAAATTTTTAGAAATACAATACCATAAACAGATTTCATGTATTTAAACCTTTTAAAACCATAATTAATTAATTACCAGTCTGGCTGGATGTGTTTTCACTTTCAACTTATCACCATTGACATAAACTTCACATCTGAGAAAATCCATATGTGAAGCAATTATATTTAACTTAAACAAATACTTTTTACAATTATGAATACTATTAAAATTTTGTTATAACCAGGTCAGCTTAAAGTGACATACTGGACCAATATTCATGTTAAATTTAATAGAACCTACTCACAGATCTAGTCCAAATGATGGGTGGACATAATCTCTTTCATCTCTCTATAACTTTATCTATCGGGTTTTTAACTCAGGCTATCAAGCCTTTTATTCTAAGCTTCTTGCTCAAGATTTTAATTTACTAATCTCCCACTTTTATCACAGTCTCTCTTTTCCTTTTCCTATAAACTTTAGTGAGAAGCAGTAAAATGAACTTTAATTTATCTTGAGAATTAAAGTAGGAATGACATATCTTCACTTTTCACATTTAGTTCAATTCTTTTCTGATTGGGTCCCATTACACAAAAACTTTTCTCCTTTATGTGGGCAGAAAAAGAGTTAAAATGCTTGTCTAGCTACTTCCCTTTGATCTGAGGGAAAAGTTTTCTCTCTTCTTTTTTCTTAACCCTTCCTTATCTTGAAACTTTTTTAGCACAGAGAAGTTCAAAGGGACTTTCCCATGTACCTTTAAGTCTTCCTCCTTCTCAGATAACTCTGCCTTTTGATCAGGGGTTATACCAAAGCCCTGAGAACTCAGTCTTAACACTTCTCAGGCTTTCTTTTCTCACATCCCCTCTTTTCTCCCCATTTTCGACATAAATCAATCTCCCTGCCCCGCCCCGCAACTTGAAGTTAACTTGTGGGTATTTCTCCTTACCATGGTAAACTTTAACTGGACTATGAACACATAGCCTGCTGTGCTCCCTCCTCAGGAATGCCAGTGGCATAGAGAGGGGCAAGGGGGGAGTTTTACTGAATGCCTCCACAGCTGCTGCTGCTGCTTCTGACAGACTACTCTCACTCATTCACACACACACACACACACACACACACAAACAAACACAAACACAGATACAAATACAAACAGACACACAGAAACACACAAACACAAAATGGAGAGACACCCTGGGACAGAAACTAGAACCAGGCAGGGAACTAGAACTAGGCAGGGAACAAACATCTTAGGTGGCCCCTGGGGGAATGGGTGTGGTATTTTGTTTTTTTTACTGACCACTTAAGTTGTATAAGGCCCGGAATCTCCACCAGAACCAGAAGAGAATTCCCACCAGACAGAAACCAGAAACCTAACTTACCTCCGAGGCTCTGGAATGTCTCGGAGACCAGCCTCACTGGAGGTCTGGAGGTCTGGATCCATAAGAGTCCTAATAGGGGGCAGGTTGGCATTGGGGGAAGGGGGCAGGTTAGTTCTCCTCTGTCTCAGGCTCCAGAGCATCTCAGAGGCCAGCTCCCCAGGAGGTTGGGACGAGGAGACACCCACCACCTGAGGACGAGACCCCTCCTGGCCTGGGTCTCAGGGAGATGCTACAGGCCAACCCCAAATCTCGCTGAGGCCTCCAGAAATGTTGTGCTGAAAAAAGTGAGCTCCAGATATAAAAAAAGTGAGACCCAGATATAAATTTTGATGTGGATTTATTCAAGCGCGTAACTGTTCAGAGTAAAGACTCAAATCGAACAGCTTCGAGCAGGGGTAGCATCAGGGTATTTAAAGGGAAAAAACACAAATTGATTTCCATGGAGATGGGAACACAAACAATGGGACAAGCTGGGGCAGGATTATTTCCGTGGAGATGGGATCACAAACAGTAGGGTCCATGCAGATGGGAGCACAAACAGTGGAGTGAGCTGGGGCAAGATGGAGGGTAAACTGGGGCGGGGTGGGGGGGTGGGGTTGGCAGGGAACAATACAATGTGATCCAATCAAGCAGGAAACTAAAACATATCTTCACAACAAAGCAAAACATATCATTCAATGTCATTCCCAAATACTTGTTTACAGTACAAACATGATTCACTCCTAGGTCCCAGCAATTTAGTCTCTTCAATCAATCATTCCCCAAGTACTTGTTTACGATTCAAATGTCCACTCCTAGGTCAGAGCAAGTTAATCTCTTTAGCTAATACAGTGTCCAAATAAAATTCTCTTGGGGATGTCTCCTCCCCACACTGCAGTTGCAGTCTTCCACTTGGCACCCAAATTCCCAATTCAATGAAAAAGTTCAAATAAAGTTCTGTTGTAGGTCTATTCTCCCCATACTGTTCCAGGTCCCTTTCTAAGTCCTGAGAAGTGGCTGGGCAATAAAGCCAACAGGGTGGGGTCCCTGGAGGTCCAGTGCACTTCCTCCATCCCATCATAAACAAATCCACCCCTCCCTCCTGGGTCCCAAACAGGCCCAGGGGGAGGCCACAAAAAAGCACACTTATCTCCTTGCTGAAAAAGTTCCATCTTGCCCTAGGACTGAGTTCCAAGTCTTTGGGTTCCTGGTTGTCTAGCTCTGGCTGGTCTCTCCTGGCTTCTGCCAGAATCCAGATCTTAATGTAGGCAGTTCTCCACCTTTGTGCCCATCTCACCAGTCAGCTGGAAGGCAGCTCACTGCTCTCACCTTTCCAAAGTTCTCATCCGGACAATCTTCTGCTCTGTCTGGGTCAATATTTTGGCAGCCACCATGTGCTTCTTCTTCTTCTTCACCATCGCTTCCTGCCAAATCTGCACGAAGGCCATTCCTTGATTTTTCTCTCAATTCTGCAGAAAGGCTGTTCTCTGCTCCTGTTTCAAAACTCCTCATACAATATAGTCTTAAAACATTCACCCTTTCAGCACAGTCCTTTGGGGCCAGGCTTATCAACTTAATTCCTCAGAAGGAGGGATTATCTTCTGGGGGCCCTGCTCTAGGCTCCTGGGAAACCACTAACCTGTTTCTTTTCAGGCCTTTGTTGCTCCTGGGGTTCCACAGAACCATACCTATAGCACGTACAAAGAGCAATCCAAAACCTGGGAAACTTTCAGCCACCCTGGTACCCCAAAATGCTGTATTTTCCTTTTAAAATGCAGATCCTGCCAACTTACACCATTTTGCAAGAACAATATTACTTACAGATGCTGTGGGGTTGTAAAGCCAATAACACCAGTACACAGGAGGGCTTTGCTAGAACAAAGAAAAGCATTCTTTGATCTGCTTTTCTAAGGAAAGCAACTTTAAAGGGTTTACAATCTCACTTTAATTAAACATACAAATATCATTCACTTAATTTAGGGGTAATTTAGGGAGCAAATAACACAAATCAGCAGACAGGGCTTCTAGTTGTGTTCATAGCAATACATACATAAGTACTAAAGAGAGACAGAGGCATCAACATCTGGGTTTTCAAAGTTGGGGTGCTCCTTAATAACTACTCAGAGTCTCCACAAGAACATTCTTGCAATGAGTGAGCCCCCAAAGCAAAATGCTAAATTCCGAGTACATATACACTTCTTCAGTGTCAGAGGGTGTCACAACCATGGGACTCAAACCTATGTGACCTAGGCTTTCCTGTGACCCAAGCAGGTCATCAGAGACTCCTGGTTCAAACAAAGGCAAGGCTCAATCAAAGGCACTTGATTTCCTTTGTGCTGGGAATCACTCTAAAAGAAAAAACAGCAAAAAGTCCCCCTTTGCTTGCCATTACAGTTACCTATTTGTATATTACAAGCTATAGATATAGTTGGTGCCAATAATTCTTCAAAATTTATTTTTCTAAATGTTCACATCAATTATTTTTGAATATAGGTGGCCCCCTCCATGAGCCTTCCCTTTGTACCTAAGAGGAGAAAGTAGTTAAACAATGTTTGACAATCTTAGGAGAATAATGAATTAATGGAAAAACACTGTAGGACTGGAGAACAAATATCTCCTTTTTTTAAAAGAAGAGATTGGAGTCTAAAAATTATAGACTGCCCTTAATTTTGGCAAAATTCTAGAAAAAGGCCATTAAAAGGACAGGTAATAATTAACACTTGTAAAGGAAAAATTCAATAAAGTATTGGCAACAATGTGTTTCTTTGCCAACAAATTCTATCAAACTATCCATATCTCCTTTTTTGACAAAGTTATTAGATCATCAGGAGAAAGCTTTATAGTTTATCCAGATGTTAGCAAAGAAACTGAGAAAGAGTTCTATGCTATTTTTGGAGAAATAATGAAAATACAGGCCATACATCTTGATGGATTTCGAACTATCTGAATGAAGAGACCCAAAGGATACTTCTAAAATGGGGCAGTGTCAACTTGTGAGGTGTCCAAGGATCACCACTTGTCTGGGTGTCATTTAACATTTTTTCAACGTCTCAGATAAAATCACTGATAGGTTGCTTACCAAATTTGTCAATGACACAAATGGAGAGAAGGTTCACATGGGGTGATAGATTCCAAAGCCAGAGGATAAAATTTGGTAGGGATAAACGTAAGGAATTTGCAAAAATCTTCTCAAATTGATTAATTTTGATAGTTTCTCTGAAGTATGATGATTCTGGTGGTAAACAAGAACTAAATGCTGGTTGGAAGTTTATCCACATTCATTAATCTACAAAATTTCAGTTAACTATTCAATTCTCTAATGCACCTCACAAGTTTTTGCTCTGGCTGATTATATTCCCATATTCATTGTAAGATTTTATACCCATGTGAAGTTTCTGATGTCTCATACAGATTTGATTCAAACTGAAGGCCTTCCCACACATATTATATTTATGAGATTTTTCTCCAGTGTGACACTGCTGATGTCTAATGAGGTGTGTACTACAGGCAAAGGCCTTCCCACATTGATTGCATTCATAAAATTTCTCTCCATTATGAATTCTGTGATGGAAAGTAAGGGATGAGGAATGTATGAATGCTTTGCCACATTTACTGCACTTATGGGGTTTTTCAACAGTATGAGTTTTCTGATGATAAATAAGCTTTGCATTTTGGCTAAAGGCCTTCCTACCTTCATTACATTCATAAGGCTTCTCTCCAGTATGACTCCTCTTGTGGTAATTGAGCTTGGTCTTCTGGATGAAGGACATGCCACATTCATTACATTTGAAAGGCTTCTCTCCCATATGAAGTTTCTGATGGTAAGTAAGTGATGAAGGATAGATAAAGGCTTTACCACATTCATTTCATTGATAAGGCTTCTCTCCAGTATGAATTCTCTGATGACAAATAAGAGATGAGCTCTAAATGAAGCCCTTTCCACATATATTACATTTATAAGGCTTTTCTCCAGTATGAAATTTCTGATGTCTAAGCAAGTCTGTGCTGCGCCTAAAGGCCTTTTCACACTGATTACATTGATAAGGTTTCTCTCCAGTATGAATTTTCTGATGATAAATAAGATGTGTATTCTGGGTAAAGGCCTTCCCACATTCTTTACATTTATAAGGCTTTTCTACAGTGTGGATTCTCTGATGTCTAATAAGATCTGTGCTCCAGCTGAAGGCCTTCCCACACCGATTACATTAATAAGCTTTCTCTCCAGTATGAAGTCTCTGATGGTTAGTAAGGGATGAGTGATGCATGTAGGAAATGCCACATTTATTACATTTATAGAGTTCTCACCATCATGAATTTCCTGAGGGTGAATAAGTTTTGTGCTCTTGCTAAAGGCCTTCCCTCACTCATTACACTTATAAGGTTTTTCTCCAGTGTGAATCTTCTGGTGTCCAATAAATTCTGTGCCCCAGCTAATGACTTTCTCACACTGATTACTTTCATAAGCTGTCTCTCCATTAGGGTTTCTATGAAAATGAATGAGGTCAGACTGATAATTGAAGCATGTCCGCCATTCATTACAATTAGAAAATGTATTCCCTGAGTTGATTTCTGTATGTTTAACTAGGTTTGAATATTGCTCGAAGTTCTTTTCATTGGTATCACATTCATGTTGACTTGCTCTGACTGGACCCTTCCGCTGTAGCGAAATGAATGACTCCAGACTGAAGCTTCTCCCAATGTTAAGACATTCTTCACTTTGTTCCTTAGGAAGAGTTTTCTGGAAAGTAACTTTCAAGTGCCCTGAATGACCATCCTAGTTACTCTGCTTTTTTTCTAACTTGACATCATATTCCAAACCTTATCTCATTTTGAAGTCCTGGGGGCTGTCACATGTGTGTCTCTCCTGCTGTGATTCATCCATAGAAATGGCCATCTTGGGAACAGACTCACTGGTTTCAGGCCTAGTCTCCCAATCTAGACAGGAACTTTGTGAGCCATCTCTCTTTGGCATCCCTGGGGCTACCCCTTACTCCAGTTTGGGAACTGGAAGCCCCACAGAGAGCAGGTTCTTGTAATTCCCCAGCATGACCTCCTCGTACAGGTTCCTCTGAGAAGGGTCCAGCTGTCCCCACTCCTCCTGGGTGAAGTACATAGCCACATCCCTGAAGGTCACTGACTCCAGGGCCTTGATTCTGAGGACCCCAGGGGCCATTCCCTCTCCTGCCAGGGTGGAAGGCTCCAAAGGAGCCCAGAGAAGCTGATTCCACAAGGTCACAGGGAAGAAAATGAAGGAAGTGGAAGTGGATCTTGGAGCAGGAATCCTGGGAAATACAAACACCATCCACTTAGTTCAGAGGAAAAACCAGCACCCTGAACTTCAGAGCAAATAAAAAAAAAATTACAAATAGACCAAATACAATTCACAGTTACCAAGAAAACCATCAACATCTGAGGTCAGCCAGAAGGCCCTTATAGCTGCTGCCCAGAGTCCCAGGCCTCCAGGAGTGAGAGCCTTGAGCAAATAGCTCTGTTTTCCCTTTTTATACAGTTTTAGATGTTATCAACTGTTATCTGAGTGGCCAGAACTTAGGCTCCTATGATTGGCTCTGTTGGAGTTAGCACTTCCCTTCATTGGCCCCACCTAGAGCCCCATCTTAGTTACCAATTCACACCCACATAGGCTTAGCACCTAGTAAGACTCAAACAAAGACACTGAATTAATCAAAGGAAACAAAGGCCAAACTCTTCAAGGATCCCCAATACAAGGACTTACTAAAGTTGAACTGTTTTGGTTACATTCTTACATGGAAAGATGATATTTGTAACTCATTAAACCTTTCTAAGTATTGGGGTAATTGAAAGGAATACACACACACACACACACACACACACACACACATATACATAACATACATATGTATATATATGCATATATATATTTTTGTATATGGAGAGAGAGAGAGAGAGAGAGAGAGAGAGAGAGAGAGAGAGAGGGCACAGGATGAGTTGAATATGAAGGGATGATATCTAAAAATAAATAAATAAATACAATTAAGGGGTGAGAGAGAAATATATTGGGAGAAGGAGAAAGGGAGAGATAGAATGGAGTAAATTATCTTACATAAAAGTAGCAAGAAAAAGCAGTCCTATTGGAAGGGAAGAGTGGGCAGGTGAAAGGAAATGAATGAATCTTGCTGTCATCGGACTTGACTTAAGGAGGGAATAACATACACACTTACCTGGATATATTATTCTACAGGAAAGTATGGGGGAAGGGGATAAGAGAGAGGGGATGACAGAAGGGAGGGTGGAACGGGGAAGGAAGTAATCAAAAGGAAACACTTTTGAAAAGAGCCAGGGTCAAGGGGATAGAATTGAATAAAGGGGCAGGATAAGATGGAGGGAAATATAGTCTTTCACAACATGACTGTTATGGAAGTGTTTTGCATAATGATCCATGTGTGGCCTATGTTGAATTGCTTGTCTTCTCAAGGAGAGTGGGTGGGGAGGGAAGTAGAACTCAAAGTTCTAAATAAACAAATGCTCAAAAAAAGTCGATTTTTACATGCAACTTGGAAATAAGATATACAAGCAATGGGGTATAGAAATCTATCTTGCCCTACAAGAAACTAAGGGGAACGGGAATGGGGGGGTGGGATGACAGAATGGAGGTCAGACTAGGGAAAGAGGCAATGAGAAAATATGCCTTCTTGGGGTGTGAGAGGGTGGATATGGGGAGAAAAATTGTAACTCAAAATCTTGTAGAAATTAATGTTGAAAACTAAAAAATATCAAATAAAGAAATAAATACAAAAAGAAAACACAAAGACATTACTGAGGCATTTGGTAGAAGGGTGGTGGTGGTGGAGCCAAGATGGTAGATGGAAGATAGAAAATCAGTTGAACTCTCAGTTTTCTTCTCCAAACAACTTTAAAATAACACCTCAAGTCAAATTTTGGAGTTTCAGAGCCAAAAAATGATCAGGATGAGACATTTTTCCACCCTGGTAAAATTTAAGTCAGCAGGAGAAATTTATAATGCCAGGGTGGAAAATTGTTTGAAGACCACACACTAAGCAGCAGCAGTGGATGTAGCTGCAGCAACAGCTTTGGTAGCTCTCAGCCCACATATGGTAAACAGGTCAGAAAAATGATCATAAAAACGATTCCAGTGCACTCTTTTCTGTTACTGGATATGAGTGGCACTGAGTAGCAACTCTAGTACCCATTTGCAGTTATGGGTTTCAGTTGTGAGTAGAGAGAAATGCTGGAGGTTGGTCACAATGGAGCAGGGACACCGGTTACAGTTCCAAGACAAAGAAGAGTGCTTGTGGCTGCAGGTGCCCAGGTACCCTTCCTTAATAAAGATCAGAGCACAGAGCAGGAGAACGGTGACCACATCTGTCCCCACATCACAGCATCTAACCTAGTCTGCCTTCCTTTACATTGTTTCATTAATTCCTTTCATATTCTCCTTTACCAGTCATTTCTTTTCTTAATGTTTCCAGGAATTCTTGTTAAACTTCAGTCCAATTAGCATTTTTGAGGCTTTGTTTATTATTTTTTCACATTGTTTTCTTCTTCTTGGTCAATAAACAAAGCCTCAAAGAAAAATGTTAATTAAAAAAACTGCAAAGGAAGGTGGCCTAGCCATACCAGATCTAAAACCATATTAAAAAGTGGAAATCATCAAACCTATTCGTTTCTGTGTTATAGAGTGGTGCATCAGTGGAATAGGTTAGGCACACAAGACACAGTAGTCATAGACTTGTAATCTACCATTGATAAACCCAAAGACTCCAGTTGCTTGGATAAGAACTCATTATTTGACCAAAACTGCTGGGAAAATTGGAAAAGAGCATGGCAGAAACTAGGCATAGACCAATATCTCATGTTCTTTACCAAGATAAGGTCAAAATGGATACATGATTTAGACATAAGGGATGATACCATAATCAAATTAGGAGAGCAAGCAATAGTTGACCTCTCAGATCTATGGACAAGGGAAGAATTTATTACCAAACAAGAGGTAGGGAACATCATGAAATGTAAAATGGGTAATTTTCATTAAATTAAGTTAAAAAGTTTTTTGTGCAAAAAAATGCAACCAAGACTAGAAGGAAAACAGAAAGCTAGGAAATGATTTTTACAGCCAGTATCTCTAAAAATGCCTCATTTCTCAAATATGTAGAGAACTGAGTCAAATTTATAATACAGACATTCCTAAACTTACAAATGGTCAAAGGATATGAACAACAGGTTTCAGATGAAGAAACCAAACCTGTCTGTAGACATATGGAGAAGTACTCTAAATCACGATTGATTAGAGAAATGCAAACACAAACAACTCTGAGTTACCACCCCTGTTTCAATAATCTGCTAGCAGCTGTTGTGGGGGTGAAAGACCAAGACAAGCCCAACAAGAAGAAGGCTGCCAGCATTCTGCAAAAGCCCATGTTGTTTTGATCTGCTTTACTAAGGAAAGCAACATTAAAGGGTTAACAAGCTTATTTTAATCCAGCATACAAATATCACTCACTTAGCTCAGGGGAAAAAGCCAGCACCCGGAACTTCAGAGCAAATACAAACAAAGTACAAACTTCGACAGACAGACCTTGTCTGATTCAAATCCCAATATATAGTTACCAAAGTTTAACCAAGTCCCAACATCCAGGTTTGCAAGCTGGAGGGCTTCTTAGCTATAGCTGCCCGGTATCCCCTGCACACCACCAAGAGTGAGAGGCCTGCACAAATAGCTCTGTCTTCTCTTCTAATACCATTTCAGACATCATCAAACATCATCTGAATGACCAGAACTTAGGCTTCTATAATTAGCTCTTGAGTTAGCACCTCCCCTTAGTACCCTGGGAGCTTCACACCCACATAGGTTTAGCACCTAATAGGGGCTTGGGCCTGGGGCTTAGTACCTAGTAAGACTCAATGAAATACACTGAATTAATCAAAGGAAACACAAGCAAAACTCTTCAAGGGCACTTGGTTGAACTGAGTGCTAAGAGCCCATTTTGCTTATCAACACAATCCCATACCTATCAGATGGGCAAATGTGACAAAAAAAAGGAAAATGATAAATGTAGTCGAAGATGTAGAATAATTGGATCACTAATGCAATGTTGGTGGATCTGTGAACTGATCCAACCATTTTGGAAAGCAATTTGGAACTATACCAAAGGGCAACCAAACTGTGCATGCCCTTTGATCCAGCAATACCACTACTAGGTCTATATCCCAAAGAGATCATGAAAAAGTGAAAAGGACCCACATGTACGAAAATATTTATAGCAATTCTTTGTAGTGGCAAAAAATTGGAAATTGAAAGGAATAGCTGAACAAGTTGTAGTATATGAATGTAATGGAATACTATTGTGCTATAAGAAATGATCAGCAGGCAGATTTCAGAAAAGCCTGAAAAGACTTAAACGAATTGAAGTTGAGTGAAGTAAGCAGAATCAGGAGGCCATTGTGCATAGTAACAGCAAAATTGTATGATGGCCAACTTTGATGGACTTAGCTCTTTTCAGCAATACAATCATCTAAGACAATTCCAAAAGACTCATGATGGAAAATGCTAACCACATCCAGAGAAAGACCTATGGATACCAAATGCAGATTGAAGCCTACTATTTTTGTTTGTTTTCTTTCTCATGTTTTTCCTTTTTGTTCTGATTCTTTTTTCACAACATGACAATTGTGGAAATATGTTGAACAGGATTGTACATGTATAACCTCTATCAGATTGCTTGCTGCTCTTGAGAGGGTGGGGAGAGAGGGAGAAGAATTTAGAACTCACAATTTTGCAAAAAATTATGTTGAAGACTATCTTTTCATATAATTGGGGAAAATGCTATTAAGAAAAAAAGAAATTTCAAATATGCAAGTAAAGTAACTAAAACATCCATATTCTTCAAAACAGGGATTCCATTACTGAGTTTATATCTTAAGGAAGCCATCAATAAAAGAAATGTTGTCATATACTCCAAAAAATTTACAGTAGCACATGTTATATGATATCTAAAAATAGGAAACAAAAGAGATGGCCACCAATTAGGGATTGTCTAAACAAATTGTGGTACATTAATGCAATGGAATAATAGTGTGCTGTAAGATATGATATATGTGTTTAATACATAGAGTCATGGAAATATTTATGTGATCTCATTCAAACTGAAGTAAGCAGAGCCAAGAAAACAACATACATACTAACTACTGCAATTTAAATGTAAAGAACAACACATTAAGCCATTAAAAGTAAAAGTAACAAGTTTGTGAAGATCATGTGGAACAAAAATGAGAAGTTACCCCCAACTAACTCCTTTGTAGAGTTGGGAGGTCCATACGTATTTCATATTGCACATGTTTTGGGACTTTTCCAATGTATCAATCAGTTGTGCTGCCTCTTTTCCTCTCTAAAATACTATTTGTCATACGGAATGATCCTCTGGGAGTGGTAAATGGGATATTATGGTGATATAAGGAACAAAAAAATCAATAAAAATTGATTTTTTTCTAAAAATAAATATAGTAAAAGAAAAGGAAGTAGAGGAACTTGTAGAAATTTTTCCCCCAAGGAGATTAGCTATAGAAAAGAAATGGGATGATAGGTAGCAAATAAGAATGGATCAAGTAAGCGTGTTTGAGGATGAGATGCACAAGTTTGTAGGCAATAGGAAAGCAGCCAATAGATAAGGAGAGCTTGAAAGTCAATGACAGAATGAGGATGATAAAGGGGACAATCAACTGGAGAAGAAAGGATGGAATGACATCACTTGCATGTATAGAAAGACCACCTCATTATATTAGAATCATATCCAGAAGATAATGCTTTTAGAAGTCATTTATTGAAATTATGTAATTATTGTATTGGGGTGGGGGGGTGATAATGGTCTGTAAGCTCACCACTTTTGATGGGCCTGATTGCTCCCTAAAGACTAATTTAAGGATTATCTAAAAACCAAGATGGATGAAATTCTTTGGGGCATTTTAAATGGTATTTGGGAGGTCGCTGTGCCATATGGAATTTTTGTTGCTAGACTTTTTGTTTCCAATCAAGAGGAATTAGTTACCTCTTCAAGAGCTCAGAAAGCACAATTCTTGATTCCTTCAAGGATTTCAGAGAACTTTCTGGATTTGGAGATAATGATAAATATACCCTAATTGATTTGCTTAGGGTAAGAGTCCTATTCTATCATGTTAAGAGAAAAGATATCTTTTGCTCTTAATCCTAGAAGTTTTATGAAACTTCCAGTTAAGAGATCTATAGAATGGGCCCTAGTGCAGTCTCTGGGCTCCCATCAACACTTGGCAGAAATGGTGACTACTTGCATTTGGCAGCCAGAACACTGTCTCTTACCTCATCTATATAGCAGAAGAGTTGGGACAGTGGCCTTCTTGCATTAGCAGTATGGCCCTAATAAAGATGGGGAAAAATGCTCACAGAAGTGCTCATGCTCTGAAACAGAAAGCACAGTAAGGACATTCCAGTTTAAGAACACGGATGCAGATGTAGTGCTTGGCCCTGGCCCAGGGGAGCATCTGCCTATAATACTATTTAGTATCCAGGATAGGAAGGAAGCATTTGGTTGCAACAAGGCAGTTATTAGCTCCTCATTGAAATAGATTTGGATCATCCAAGTGTGAACACATTATGAAATGCATTACCTTCTGGCAAGAAGAAGAAGGTATAACTAACACTTGGAAAAGAAATGGGGAAGTCCCTGAGCAGAGGCCTTTAAATGGTCAAAGATTTGATATTCATCCCCTATAAAGTTCCAAGAAGGGAGAAATCGTGCTTATAGGCCAAGAAACATCAAATAACGGATTGTGGTATATGGAAATTCTTGATATTTGTCTTGGCCCTGGAACAGGCTGCATGCAAGAGGGCAATGGTACCTTAATTAACCCAGTATAGATGAATATGATTCATGATGAAGATTAGTGACTGTGCCAGAAGTGACGTTATCTATGCTGTGATACTGATAATCTAGGTACAGCTCTTGCTCATTGTCACCATTTTACATCACAATATCAGCTCCAAACTATTCAACAGTTTATTCAGTTCTGTATAGTTCTGTTCCTCTTACTTCATCTTTCTGTTAGATTTATCCATTTCCCAGAAAGGTATATTAAAGTATCTTATCCGTGTCTATAAATTATTGTTTTTTTATCCATTTTATTACTCTTTCTTTTTATTGTATGGTTTAAACCAGAGGTAGCAAATGTATACCTACCACTCTCCTGTGGGAACTAGATTAAAATGTACAGTTATTTTTCCTACATCATAGGGATTAGAAGTGTGAGGCCAAGATGGCAGCTGGAAAACAGGCACTAGACTGAGCTCCCTGCAAATGGCTCCAAAAACCTAGAAAAAAATGGCTCTGAACCAGTTCAAGAACTGCAGAACCCACAAAATAGCAGAGGGAAGCAGGGCTCCAGCCCAGGGCAGCCTGGATGGTCTCTGGGTGAGGTCTATCCCACATGGATCTGGGAGAGGAGCAGAGCAGAGCCCAGCGTGGGCAGTTGGACCAACTAGACCAGGAGCCAGGCGGAGTGTGCCCTAGCGCCCTAAATCGGTGAGCTGTGGCAGTTGCAAGACTTCTCAACTCGCACACACTAGGGACAACAGAGAAGAACTGCAGAACCCACAAAACAGCAGAGAGAGGCAGGGCACTAGCCCAGGACAGCCTGGATGGTCTCTGGGTTAGGTCTGCCCAGAACGGAGCTGGGAGCAGAGCAGAGCAGAGTGAAGCCCAGTGTGAGCGGCACGTACCAGCCAGACCAGAAGCTGGGTGGAGCATGCCCTAGTGCTCTGAATCGGTGAGCTGTGGCAGTTGCCAGACTTCTCAACCTACAAACACCAAAAACAACAGAGAAGGTTAGTGGGAAAAGCTGCTGGGGACACAGAGTTTGTGGTTTGGCCACCACCCCAGGGGCGGTGAAGGTGGAGCAGCTACAGAACTATAGCTGCGGAAGTGGCCCAGGCCCACCTAGTGGGAGGAAATAAGTGGCAGATCAGAGCAGGAGTGAAGAGCCTGCTGCAGATCTAAGCCCAGTCCAGGTAGGGGGTTCTCGGGAAAGGAGGAGTGCTGGTGTGGCAGCACATCTGCCCAAGCTTGGAACATAGAACTCTTTAGTCTACAAGGAGTCCGCCCCACTGAAAAACTCAAGGGTCAAGCAAGTTGGCTGGAAACATGGCCAGGCAGTGAAAACGCACCTAGATTCAGTCTCAGACTCTGGAATCCTTCTTTGGTGATGAAGAAGACTAAAACATACAGTTAGAAGAAGTCAACAAAGTCATAGAGCCTACAACAAAAATCTCCAAGAAAAACATAAACTGGTCTCAGGCCAAGGAAGAGCTCAAAAAGGATTTGGAAAAGCAAGTTAGAGAAGTAGAGGAAAAATTGGGAAGAGAAATGAGAAGGATGTGAGAAAACCATGAAAAACAAGTCAATGACTTGCTAAAGGAGACCCCAAAAAATACTGAAAAATATACTGAAGAAAATAACACCTTAAAACATAGGTTAACTCAAATGGTAAAAGAGCTTCAAAAAGACAATGAGGAGAAGAATGCCTTGAAAGGCAGAATTAGCCAAATGGAAAAGGAGGTCCAAAAGGCCACTGAAGAAAATATTAGCTTAAAAATTAGATTGGAGCAAGTGGAAGCTAGTGACTTGATGAGAAATCAAGATATTATCAAACAGAACCAAAGGAATGAAAAAATGGAAGACAATGGGAACTATCTCATTGGAAAAACCACTGACCTGGAAAACAGATCCAGGAGAGATAATTTAAAAATTATTGGA
>CM053624.1:231909877-231953316 GCA_028646595.1 Phalanger gymnotis | reverse complement strand
TATGTATATATATATATATATATGTATATATATATATATATATATAGAGAGAGAGAGAGAGAGAGAGAGAGAGAGAGAGAGAGAGAGTGAGCAGGCACAGGGTGAGTTGAAGATGAATAAGGGATGAGAGAGGAATATATAGAGAGAGGGAGATAGGGAGAAATAGAATGGGGTAAATTATCTTGCATAAAAGTGGCAAGAAATAACAGTTCTATAGGAAGAGAAGAGAAGGCAGGTGAGGGGGAATGAGTGAATCTCGCCCTCATCAGATCTGACCTGAAGAAGGAATACCATACATACTCAATTGGGTATCTTACCCCACAGGAAAGAAGGAGGAAGATAAAAAAAAGGGGGATGATAGAAAGGAGGGCGGATGGGGATGAAGATAATCAAAAACAAACACTTTCGAAAAGAGACAGGGTCTAGAGAGAAAATTCAATAAAGGGGGGTTGATTAGAAAGAAGCACAATACAGTTCATCTTTCACAACATGAGCATTGTGGAAGGGTTATACATAATGATTTGCATGTGGCCCATGCTGAATTGCTTGACTTCTTAGGGAAGGTGGGTGGGAAGGGAAGAGGGGAGACAATTTGGAACTCAAAGTTTAAAAAAATAGATGTTCAGAAACAAAAACAAAAAAGTTTTTGCATGCAGCTAGGAAATAATATCCACAGGCAATGGGGCATAGAAATTTATCTTGCCCTACAAGAAAGGAAGGGAAAAGGGGATGAGAGGGGAGTGGGGTGGCAGAAGAGAGGGCTGACTGGGGAACAGGGCAACCAGAATATATGCCAACTTGGAGTGGGGGGGGTAGAAATGGGGAGAAAATTTGTAATTCAAACTCCTGTGAAAATCAATGTTGAAAACTAACTAACTACCTAACTAACTAACTAACTAAATAAATAAATAAAAAGAACTGTGGCACCCCATGATCTAGAAAATTTGAGTCAGATTTTTTTTGGCCCTCCCTTCATACGAGAAAGAGGTCTGAATTATTATGGTATTAGAAGATAAAATATGTTGACATCATACAATACCATACATATATTTTATGCATTTCTAAGTTTCTAAACTTTTTCTGTGTCATCTGTGGCCTTTGCATGGTGCCTGCAACTTCTACAAAACACTCCAAAAATTCCCATTTAATTTCTTACACCAATCGACAATATATCAAAAGAACCAAGACCAATAGTGGAAGAGATGGAGAAGAGATAACTGTGATTGGGTAATATTCAATGAAATAAAAAAAATACAACAAAAGATAGAAAATATTACTCTGTGGTTTTCTTAGTCAATTTGAGACTTCAGGGGTTTTTCTATTTGAGTTTGACATCACTGATTTAAACTATTCCTATTTAAAGTCATACTTATTAGGCTTATGCATTCTTAGGCCAGAAGGTGGCCTCTTTGGGTTTATCAAAGAGTAGATTGCTATAGTCATTGACTTCTCCATCTTGTGTACCTATCCTATTCCACTGATCCGCAACTCTGTTTCTTAGCCAGTACCAGGTAGTTTTGATGACTGCTGCTCTATAGTACAGTTTAATATCTGGTGTGGCTAGGCCACTTTCTCTAGCATTTCTTTTCATTAATACCCTTGATATTCTAGATCTCTTGTTCTTCCAGATTAATTTTGTTATTATTTTGTCCAGATCTGTAAAATAATTTTTTGATAGTTCAATTGGTATGGCACTGAATAGATAGATTGATTTAGGCAAAATTGTCATTTTTATTATATTAGCTCAACCTAACCATGAGCAACTGATATTTTTCCATTTATTTAGATCTGACTTTATTCGCGTGGAAAGTGTTTCATAGTTATGTTCATATAGACCATGGGTTTGTCCTGGCAGATAGATTCTCAAATATTTTATACTGTCTACAGTAACTTTGAATGGAATTTCTCTTTGTACCTCTTGCTGTTGGGCTTTGTTAGTAATGCATTGGAATGCTGAAGATTTATGTGGGTTTATTTTATATCCTGCAACTTTGCTGAAGTTGTTTATTATTTCAAGTAGTTTTTTCCTTGATTCTCTAGGATTCTCTAAGTAAATCATCATCAGCAAAAAGTGATCATTTAGCTTCTTCTTTTCCTACTCTAATTCCTTCAATTTCTTTTTCTTCTCTTATTGCTACAGCTAATGTTTCTAGTACTAAATTGAATAGTAGGGGTGATAATGGACATCCATGTTTCACCCCTGATCTTATAGGGAATGCATTAGCTTATCCCTATTACAAATAATGCTTGTTGATGGTTTTAGGTAGATGCTATTTATAATGTTAAGGAAGGCTCCATTTATTCCTATGCTTTCTAGTGTTTTTAATAGGAATGGGTGTTGTATTTTGTCAAAGGCTTTTTCTGCATCTATTCAGATGATCATATGGTTTCTGCTAGTTTTGTTGTTTATATAGTCAATTATGCTAAAGGTTTTCTTAATATTGAACCATCCTTGCACTCCTGGAATAAATCCTACCTGGTCATAGTGTATTATTCCGATGATAAGTTGCTGCAATCCTTTTGCTAAAATTTTATTTAAAATTTTTGCATAAATATTCATTAGGGAAATTGGTCTATAATTTTCTTTCTCTGTTTTGACCCTACCTGGTTTGGGTATTAGTACCATATTTGTGTCATAAAACGAATTTGGTAGGACTCCTTCTTCACCTGTTTTCCCAAATAGTCTACCAAGTAAAGGAATTAATTGTTCTTTAAATATTTGACAGAATTCACGTGTAAAACCATCTCGCCCTGGAGATTTTTTCCTAGAGAGTTCATTGATGCCTTGTTCAATTTCTTTTTCTGAAATGGGGTTATTTAGAAATTTTCCTTCCTTTTCTGTTAACCTGGGCAATTTATGTTTTTGTAGATATTCATCCATATCTCTAAGGTTGTCAAATTTATGGGCATACAATTGGACAAAATAATTCCTAATTGTTGTTTTGATTTCCCCTTCATTAGAGGTGAACCCACCCTTTTCATTTTTTGACACAGGTAATTTGATTTTCTTCTTTCTTTTTTTTTTAAATCAAATTGACCAAAGGTTTATCAATTTTATTGTGTTTTTCATAAAACCAGCTCTTTGTTTTATTTGTTAATTCCATAGTTTTCTTGGTTTCAATTTTATTAATCTCTCCTATGATTTTCAGTATTTCTAATTTGGTATTTAAATTTCAATTTGTTCTTTTTCTAGCTTTTGGAGTTGTATGCCCAAATCATTGATTTCCTTTTTCCCTATTTTATTCATGTAAGCATTTAGAGATATAAAACTTCCCCTAAGAACTGCTTTTGCTGTATCCCATGAGTTTTGGTATGTTGTCTCATTATTGTTATTCTCTCGAATGAAATTATTAATTGTTTCTCTGATTTGTTCTTTGGCCCACTCATTCTTTAGAATTAGATTATTTAGTTTCCAATTAATTTTTAGCTTATTTTTCCATGGTTCTTTGTTACAAATAATTTTTATTGCATCGTGATCTGAAAAGTAGGCTTTGACTACTTCTGCCTTTCTGCACTGGATTGTGAGGTTTTTACGCCCTAGCACACAGTCAATTTTTGAGTATGTGCCATGTACCGCTGAGAGAAAAGTATGTCCCTTTTTATCCCCATTTAGTTTTCTCCAAAGGTCTATCATATGTGCCTTTTCTAAAATTCTGTTCACTTCCTTAACTTCTTTCTTATTTATTTTGAGGTTAGATTTATCAAGTTCAGAAAGGGGAAGGTTGAGGTTTCCCAATATTATAGTTTTGCTGTCTATTTGTTCCTGTAACTCCCTTAACCTCTCCTCTAAGAATTTGCATGCCATGCCACTTGGTGCATAAATGTTAAACAATGATATTGCTTCATTTCTTATTGTGCCTTGTAGCAGGATGTAGTGACCTTCATTATCTCTTTTAATTAAATCTATCTTGAATTTTGCTTTGTTTGAGATTAGGATTGGTACACCTGCTTTTTTTACTTTACCTGAGGCACAATATATTTTACTCCAGCCTTTCACCTTTACCGTGTGTGTATCCCCCTGTTTCAAATGTGTTTCTTGCAAACAGTATATTGTAGGATTGTCGTTTTTAATCCATTCTGCTATCTGCTTCCCTTTTGTAGGAGAGTTCGTCTCATTCACATTCACATTCATGTTGTAATGGGACGAGTTATAGCCGACCCTAAATCATCGTGGGACCTCCACCCCCTGAACCTGCTGAGAAAATCTCAGGGTTCTGAGGTATGGGAGGAACAAGATGGAGTTTGGAGGAAGGGTCTTGTCCTTGTTGGCAACGTGGTGCAGGGTTCTTTTCCGGGTTCACCTGAGCACAGGTGAATCATGGGGAGAGCGGGAGAAAGAGAGGGGAGGAGAATAGGAGGAGAACAGGAGAACAGGAGAAGAATAGGCAGAGAGTAGGCGGGGAGTAGGCGGGGAGTAGGTGGAGAGTAGGCGGATCAAGGCAGTCCTAGTGCTACCTAATGAAGGCTATAAAATCTGATCACTGTCTTAATTAAACGGAGCTATTTCACCATCTTGGCTTCCGGCCTCTTCATTGCCCGCGAAATCAGGCCTTTGTTGGACAAAGGCCTGGGAATATGGGGTAACAGAGTACCCTTACACACATTCACATTCACATTCACATGCACATTCACATTCATATTCACATTTACATTCATAGTTATGATTTCTATCTGTGTCTTTTTCTCCATCCTATTTCTCCCCTCCTGTTTATGCTTTTATTTCTCCCTTTCCCCTTCCACTCCTCAGTGAAGTTTTGCTTTTGACTGATGCCTTCCTCAGTTTACTCTCCCTCTTTATTCCCCTCTGTTGTGTTACTGTTTCCCACTTACTACTTCTCCCCTCCCTTCTGACCACCCCCATCCTTTTTCCCCCCTTCCCCCTCCCACATCCTGTAGTACAAGTTAGATTTCTATACTTATCACAGTATGTTATTCCCTTCTTGAATCAGATCAGATGACAGTAAAGATCAAATACTGCTCTTCTCCTTTTCTTCTTTCCCTTTACTAAAATGTGTTTTTGTACCTTCTCATTTGGTGGGAGAGAGGGTCTGGCTGCCCGAAGTCTCTTCCTCTGGGGTTAGTCTCCAGCATTGTTGCTCTTTAGCAATGGTCTCAGCTGTTTGTTGTTTGAGCTGATGTCTGGCACTTCCCCTTGTGGAGCAAGATTATGTCTGGGCTCCTGGTGTTGACCCCTGCTGGCTCTGCCCCTCTGGGACTCAGGTACTCCCACTACTTGGCCACTGAAGCCCCAGTTCTGTCTCCTCTATTCTGGGTTTTTTTTTTCCAAGGAATTCTCGGGGTGAGTGGGGGAGGGATTAGAGCTGTTTACCTGGCCATTATGTCTCCCAGAAGTTCAAGAAGCTGAGTTTCATACCTTTGGCCTGCAAGCCTCAGGAGTGGATTTTTTTATGGCCAGTGTCATTGCGCTGCCTCTTGTTGCTTCCACAGGCTGCTGTCCTGTGTTGGGAGGCCTGATGATCTCTGCTGGTTTTGGGTGCCCAGCTTTCTCCCAGCCTGTCTCCCACGTGGGTTTCTCAGCCGGCCGCTTCTGCATTGGTGCAATCCGTAGCAGCTCTGTATGCCGAGCACTCTCCAAGCCTACAGATTTGATCCTTCTGCCTTTCAGACTCTCCTGGCTGGGAAATTTGCCCCACTCAGACTGCTCGAGGTTTCTAACTCTCTCAAATCTGCTCAAATTTACTTTTTTATCGGAACTGACAGAATTTGTGAGAGAGCTCTGGTAAGATGTGATTTTCCTGTGACCATCTTGGCTCTGCCCCCTCAATACAGTCTCACCTTTCTCTTTTAAGTCAGTACATTTTCTCAGCCATTAGTTTTGGTTACAAGACATGGATGACAATATATTCCCACAGAGTCTCTCATTCCTGTGCTCTCATTAACCTACCAAAAGTAAATACTTTAAATTTACTTACATCATTATTCTTTTTTCTTTCTTTTTTTCTTTCTTTTATTGCATTCTTTTATAAAAAAGTGTTCTTTTGCTTTGTCTTTCTTTTTATTTCTATTCTCTTCATTCTATTATGATTGCTTTTTTATTCATTTGTAAGCTATGTTGTAAAAAGTCTAATTGCTAATCTTTTGACTAACAAGGCAGCCTAAACCAGTTTTACTCATTTTCAAGACAGAGAACTCACTTATTCAGAAGATACTGCTTTGAGCCATCATTCAGAGAAAACTACACCCAGGTGAGCTTGTTGTGATACCAGGAATTCTCCAGTTGGCTGCTTTGTAGAGATCTCCTATTTAACCTTTTCTAACATGATAATAAAGTTCTTTTTGATACCAGGTTATTATTCCTCTTAACTCAGTGTTCCAACAATCCCTGAAACTGAACCCTTTATGGTCATCAATAGTCGAAGGGTAAAGGGGAAGTGCCTATTGCAGTCTGTTACCAAGGCAAGTATGGGACCTGTGGTTCTGTAGGACAAAGGATATGGAGCAGTAATTAATGAAGAAGACATAGCAAAAAGTATTGTACATATAAAGCACTATCAACTATGGTAGTTTAAGATTGCTTGGCCTTTCCTCCTCCCCTCAATAACTCCCATCTTCTCATGCTTTCTGACATCATCATGTCTCAAGAGACTTATCTTTCTCCCCTTTTCCTTTGGGAAATGAGTTGCTGGAATTTCCATAAGTGATTAATGACTCCCTAAAAGTTGAAGAAGATGAACGCTAGTTAACCACCATTACAGAAATATATTCTGCTTGCCAGGTTCAGGCAGTGATCATTGCAGGTCTGAACTGAGAGATCTCAATCTGTCTTTTTGTACAAACTCTTCTAAAAATTCCCTATCTCCTGAAACCTTGGTTATAATCGGGTACATTGCACATTCCTCTCCATCTTCCAAGTTATCTTGTCTGATTTTGCAAGTTCCTACTCTTCTAGTCCTCAAAGACACTAAAACTTTAAGTTAAAAATGAATCAACAATCTACATTGATTTTCATATTGGAGTTTCATATTGAAGTTCCCTTATATTGATGAAATTACGGGCCCGAACCAAAAGAAAAATAAAAGTGTCAAATTTATTTTGGTTTCTTCTTTGCTAAGTAATAGCTGAAAGCACTGGAATGGAGAGTAAAAATTCTGACTGATCAAATAAACATACTGTCTTCCTTTATGATCTTTCTATAGGTAATTCATTCTGGAGGGATTCAGGACATGGTTAAGGATGAGCTAACTAACCAATGAGTCCCCTTCCAACACTAAAATTCTGTGATTCATAAGATCTCTGTGACTAATTCCCTTGAGTTTTTTGCCGCAATAAAATGGAATGACTAAAAATGACTGAAAGTTATTTATCAATTGTATCCCCGACCCTTTTAAATGTAAGCAGAACAAAAAACACTCACAAACAGGTTGTTAAGTAACTGACAACAGTTGAAAATATGTAACAAGGTTTTAAGCATGGGAGACATGTCTGCACATCGAATTTATGTTTCACTTCCCCTTTCTTTTAGATTAGTGATTTCCAGTAACATCTCTTCAGCACCCTTTCCTACCTGTTAACTCACTTGCTAATTGTGTAAGTCCCCATTATATTTCATTTTGTTTAAATTACTTCCAAAGCAGAGCAACAAAATTCTAGAGAAAGTCATGATGTGGGCGACAAAGTATTTTCTTGTCATCTCTTGTGCCCTTGCTCTGTGCAACCAGGTTAGCACATTGTAATATCAATTAAGTTGGGACTTTCTCACTCTTTTAAAATGATTAATTAAGCGTCTTTGATTGAGCCTTACTAGGTGCTAAGCCCCAAGCCCAAACGAATATTAGGTGCTAAGCCTCTGTGGGTGTGAATTGATAACTAAGGTGGGGCTCCAGGTGGGGCCGGTGAAGGGAGGTGCTAACACCAGACCTAATGGAAGAAGCCTAAGTTCTGGTTGCTCAGATGACATTTGATGACGTCTGAAATGGCATAAAAAGGGCAGACGGAGCTATTTGCTTAGGGCTCTCACTCTTGGTGTCACGCTGATGTGAAGACTCCGGTAGCTAAGGGCTCTCTGGCATGTAAACAGGATGTTGGAACTTTATTAAACTCTGGGAACAATGTATTGGGATTTGAATCAGACAAGGACTGTCTGTTGGTGTTTGTAATTTGTTTGTATTTACTCCGAAGTTCAGGGTGCTGGCTTTTTCCCCTGAACTAAGTGAATGATATTTGTATGCTGGATTAAAGTAAATTTGTTAATCCCTTAATGTTGCTTTCCTTAGTAAAGCAAATCAAAAGAACTTGGGCTTGCAGTGTTCTGTGAGCTGGTTGGTGTTGGTTTTACACCCCTATAGCAGCTGCTAGCTGTATCATTGCAACACACATACAGAATGGTTGTGTGCCAAACCATTCCATCCAATAGAGAAAAGTTTTTCAGATGTGTCTTCTGGAAGAATTGATCACAGTGAAGAGAAAAGTCTTGCTAGCAGTCAGTGCTAAGATTCTCTCATTTATGGGGTGCTGAGAAAGAATTTGTTACTTCCAGTAAAGAAAGAACTTCAAAAAAGAAACAGAAGCCCAAGTAAATATTTTAGAACGTAATAGAAAATTACAAGGAGAACTAAACATAAATAGACAAAAAGGGAGACAGAAAGAGAAAGAGATAGAGAGAGAGACACAGAGAAATGGAGAGACTTAGAAAAAGTCAGAGTTCTCACAAGAACCTAAGGCTAAATGATGAAATCCTTGTTTGCCTTTACTTTTGTTAAAAAAAAAAAGTGAAAGAAAGGAAGCAAGGAAGGAAGGAAGGAAGAAAAAACAAAATTTTAAGGTAGAGATCAGAAGCACTGACATACAAAGTTTTCTTGAATGTGTCACCAGTTAAATTCTACTAAGGCTTTTAGCAAGTCTCTTGCAGCATTGTAGAGAACTAATATAGAATTTTGATTCACTGATTACTTTGAGGCTTGCACAGGCTGTCTCCCATGCTCATGAACCTGGAGACAGTTTCTATATTACCTTAGAAAGGATTTTGAAGCTCATGAAGTCTTGTTATTGCTCTATGCAGTAGAATACACTATCTCATTATCCTGTGAAGCCTATTCGACTTACATCTATGATAGGAATTGGCTGCAAGATGAATCAACCAAAATTGCCCTTAGAGAGACCATACAAATGTATTAACTAGGATTTTTAAGAAAGACTTTGATAAAGGCAAGCCAACAGGTTGAATCCTAGATAAAATCATGTATAGAAAGATTTCATAGTCTGTTTTTAAAAAAAGGGAAAGTAATATTATGAATTAACTTTAACCTTTAAAAAAATCATACATTTAGTTCAACTGTAATATTATATATAGCATTAGATTCAGAGAGGCAGTATGGCAATTAGTAAAATTATGACAAATTTAAAATTAGATAACCTAAATAATCTTTTCAAGTCAGCCAACCTCTAGAAGAGCATGTAGAAAAATCAGAAACAAGGCTATAATTGTGGTAAGTGGGCATGGAACTAAAGTCACCAGATTTTTTAGTTTTCTCTTTTTTTTTTTAGTTGCCTGAAACAGAAGAGTGTATGCTGGAGAGATTGAAAAACGTTCTTCACAGCTGTTTCAGTCAGCTCTTTTTTCATTTGAGGAAGTAGTGCCCTGAGGATTCTTGCCTCAGCCAGGGCGAGTATGATAAGAATGAAGAACTGAAATTCATCTCTGAAGGTATGTCAAGGTAGAATTGAATCCAGCCAGTTAAAGAAGATAACAGAGGAGGAATTAGTTCAATATTTAGATGTTATCTGAAACTGAATAATATCTTTCACCCCCAGGTGTGGCTAGGCTAAGGGAAAGGACAGTTCAGTGGAATAAACATGAACTCTAGAGTACAAAGACATAGGTTCAAATCTCACCTTCCTGACTGTGATCTTGGGCCAATCATTTAACTTCTCTGGAACTTAGTTTCCTTATCTGCAAAATTTAGAGGAGAAGGTGGTATTATAGGGTTCCTGATGTCTCTTCTAGCTCTGAATGACCAATTTTGCAATACTAAGTGGTTCATAGCCATTTTCTGAAAGAGCTATTTGAAAGTTCTACAGCCCTTCACTTCAGAGAGAGGCTTATTAACCACAGCATATACTAATGGCTAGAAGACAATGCATTAGGTAGTCTTAAAAATAGCAAGATAATTGTCTATCAGCTGGGGCAGAGTTATAATTCCCAGCAGGGTATAATGGAGAAGTCACGACTGATGACTGATGGAAAACAGCAACAGTATCACCCAACAGGGGGAATAGAACCAGCAGGTATTGGCACGATAAAATCCCCAGGAAAAATAAGCAACATGGTAGTGTTGGGAACATGAGTTGTTTTACCATTTTTGTAACCTGGACTACTGACTCTTATATGTGTATGTAGCATATGTGATCTACTTTCCTCATTGAAAGTGTGTACATTTGTGGAGAAGTGAGATTCAGATTTATAAGGGAACATTCCATTACTATTTTTAAAAATCTGAAGTGCCTTTTCTTAGAAACAAATTTGTTCTCTGGCTAGATAGTAAGAGAAAACACATCAATGGAGACTTTTGAACTAAAATTGGAACAAGATCCTTATCCATAGTATATTTTGAAGCTTCAATAATTTGCCCATAAAAAGCTGTTCTGTGGGCCTGTGGATGGAGGTGGGTAAAATTCTGAATGCTACAACTAAACTGCAAATTGAAAAAAAAAAAAGAAAAAAGAGAAACTCCTTTGGAAAGTCATATTTTCTTATTACTGTTGAGAATATTAACATCATTCTAGTCATTAAGAGTTGAAAATGATAGAAGGCAATGGAGATGAATATCGTGGGTTAAAGCAAGGGAAGGGAAAAGTTGTAGCAACAATCTGCTTAGCAGCTACTGTTGCTGTGTACGGCCAATAATACTACAATACAGAAGGGCTGCTAACATAGGTTCTTTGATCTGCTTTTCTAAGAAGTGACTTTAAGGGGTTAACAATCTCAGTTTAATCAAACATACATATATCTTTCACTTAGTTCTGGGGGAAAAGATCAGCCCCCTGAAATTCGGAGCAAATACAGACAGAAATTACAAAAATTAACAGACAGACCATGTCTGATCAAATCACAATACAAGCACCAATATCTGTCTGGGTTATCAATGCCGGGAGGGCATTTACATGGCTTGCCCAGAGTCTCAACACTCCTTCCATGAGTGATCCCCAAAAATCGAACACCAAGCTCCCCTCAATTATATCCTGTTCAGAGCCCTGAGGTCTCTGACCTCACCCAGGCTGGGTGTGTGAAAGCTCCCCATCCCCAGTATCACATCATATATAAGTCAATGACTCCTAATTGTCTTACTGCTGAGAAACATTCCAAGACAAGATCCTACTTTACCAGCCCCATTCAAATAAAAACCAGAATCATTAAAGGCATTTAAGAGAAGAATAGCAAAAAGCCCCACCCCGATTATCACTACAAAAGTACATGTTGAGTGCAAACAGGCTGAAACGCATTATAAAAGAGAAATTATAAGGGAGAACCAAAGCAAAAGAGTTATCAAAGGAACTGATCCCTTGGAAAGAGAAAAGAATAATCATTCTTAATCTTCTTCAATTCTTAATTCTTAATCTTCCACTTGTATTTTTATAATGACAAAAATGTTTAAAAAAAAGGAAGAAAATACATGAATGCAATCTCTGCAGGAAAGTATGGGAAAAAAAATCGATAAGAATCCCACAGAATGAACAAGCATAGCTGGGTTGTGATTCTTCATTATTATTATTAGTAGTATTATATATTAATATGGATCATATGTATATATTGTATATTAGTATATATTATAGATAACACTTCTATTTTAGCATTCTAGTTGAGTCATAGAAAGAAAAAAAAGAGAAAAAGAGTGCTGTCAGCTTTTCTTTGTGTTTGCTAATAGTAGAGAGCTCAGAGGAAAACTGTCATTTCAGAAATTTTTAGACAACAGTATGTAAATTGTATGGGTCTTGCTCAACACTTAGAAAAAAGAAAAATTGTTCCGTTCATATGATTTTATCTGTTTCAAAATGAATAAAAGTTTGAGAATTTTTTTTTCCCATAAAGCAAAGAAGAAAGGACTTAGATTTTTTTTTTTTTACCTTAGTCTGCAATTTTACTTCTTCCCCACATAGGTTCTCAATCTCCACTAGGCTTGGATCCCTGAGTCTAATTCTACAAGCAGTCTAAAATAGAAGAAATATTAGAATGTAGGTCTATTTTCTTTCCAAGCATGAAACCTAAAAAATGAAACTATAGGCACTGATTTTGCCACTAAACTAGAAATTAATTCTCTCAGATCTCTTCTCCTGAAACACACACCTTAACGTCTTGCTTGTCAGTAATTCTCTGTAAATGTTGCTCCAGTCATGTGACAAATGAAGGCAAAAGTATATGGAAGTGATTAACTGCCTTTATAATTGAGGTTCAACCTCAATCTTCCTCCAGTTTGGTGTTCAAATTTATATATTTCTTCTCTTTTTAATTGGAAGGAAGCGAGAGTTGGACTGGCCTATATTTAAAGACTCTTTCAACTCTAATATTCTATGATTTAAGAAATAATCATTCTTTCTTTCCTTTGTCTCTCATTTCAAAAAGTAGTATTACAAAGTGCATTTATTTTACTTTAAGTAAAATGCCTTACAGAATTCTGCATTCACTCAGTTAGGTCTAGTTTCAAGGTTAATTGATAATTTATGTAGCATTTTAAGATTAAAAAGCATTTTAGATGCATTATCTCAACTTATCTGTACAAAATTCCCCTAACAAAGAAAGTACAGATATTACAATCTACATTTTATTTGTACCATGCAGACTATATGTTTAGTGTGTGACACTTCAGATGATATAGCAGTAAATGGCCACACCCACAACCAACTTACATATTGCTTTATGCAAGTCATTGAAAAACAGATTATTACTTTATTCATTGATTAATAAACGAGGAAGAGTTAATTATAATTTGGCAACTAAGAGATGTTACACTAAAGTCGCTAGTCAAGTAGTTTTAACAGAGTGTATCTAGTGGACATATGTGGTCTTCCCTATTAAATGCTATTATATCTCAACTGCTCATCAAAACTCTTAAATTCTTTGATTTACCATGACATTGAGGTCTTATCAGGTCCCTTAAGTGCTATTCCTATTTTAATAGTGACCTAGGGTTATAGAAATGGGGTAGTTCTCTCTATTATCAAAATAAGAAAATTTTCTACAATTCTTTCCTATCCTATGTCTGGGAAACTTTCCAGAAACAGTGTAGAGTGTGTGTGTGTGTGTGTGTGTGTGTGTGTGTGTGTGTGTGTGTGTGTGTACCCCTCTCTCTCTCTCTCTCTCTCTCTGTATACATATATATATATATATACATATATGTATATGTGTATGTATAAATATGTGTATACACACACACACACACATATACACACACACACTCTACACTGTTTCTGGAAAGTTTCCCAGACACACACTCCTGTAGACATGTTATATGTGTATATCTCCAAATATCTGTATGCATACATAGATTTATGTATGTAATATAGTTATACATATACAAATACACATATACTCCTACAATGTGTCTTTATATAATGCATATATGTATATTTTTGCATCCATACACATATTGACACAAATACTTAAGTGTAAATATGTGTAGGTATGTATATGTGAGGAGTTGATAAGGAAGCCTATAATTAATGCAATACTCTCAACCTACTTGATTAGACTACATAAATTTAAAGGTAAGAGAGATAACAAGACAATAAGATAATAAAAGAAAATAAGCTTTTGACCCTTTCAGATCTGGAATGCTCACATTTGTACTTATAACCTGGTCTTCTCTGGACATGCCCTGTTCTAACATGGAGATACACAGGAGGGTGTACCTACTTTTGAGCCTACCTACTTTTTCTAGAATGGAGCCTGTTATGTCTCATGTCTCATGTCATGTTATACCCATGAGGCTGAATGTAGCCTTCCCTGATTGATTTCCTGCATCTTTAATCTGAGTCCTTCACTCTCTCTTCTACTATCTTTTCAGCTGTCCTCTTTCAGGCAGCACTTATCTGCTGTGCCCAACATGGATGCCATGAGCTGAAACAGTAAGAAGAGAAGGAACATTCTTCCCCTGTTCACATACTTTTATCCTGGCTCTGAGAAATGGGCCTGGAAATATTTGTTTCTGTTTTGAATTGTTTGTCATCTTTTGTTTCAAGTACCAGAATGATCCTAACGGAACCTGGGGCAGGAGCTATAATGATCTTGGAGCCACAATTATAGGGAGGATGGTGCAGCGAGTCAGCCCAGCACAGGAACCCTAAAAAGCCAGAGTTCCTGGGACTTGAGTAGAAGGAGGGTTTTGGACTTGAAACTGGAACCGTTCTATAGGTAACTGTCTAAAGCTATAAAACGAATCCCCTTCTCCTCCCCAGAAACTGAGTTGTTGGAAGGGTGAGGGAGGAGTGGGTTTTACCTCCCACACGTGGGGAGAGTAAGTTTGTATATTTGTGATTATAACTTTGAAAGTAAATATTCTTTTGTAAAAGCTCCTTGGTTTATACATATTTCAAAAGGTGTAAGACCTTGAGTGATTGAAAATCTGAGTGTCCTGTTCACAGATTGTAAAGAAAATACAAAGAAGTATTTACACTCCATTCTTTCTTTTGGGAATAAAAAATAGTTCATCCACTAAACTTAATGCATCATTTTTTTAAAAAAGGAGAAAAAATATAACCCCTCTGGGATACACAGATCACCACTTGCACAAACAGATTTACTTCTGTCCGATGGATGACCATCCCAGGTTCAATGGATTCACATTTTGAAACCATACATCAGCCCTCACTGAAGAGCTTATATTTAATATTCAGTCAGTTGACAAAATTAGTTCAAAGAAGACTTTTACTTGTAATTAATGCATGAATATTAGTCACAAATCTTTCCTGTAAAAACCTGGGAAGCACTCTTCCATAAATATACATAGCATCAGTGAGAAAAGCATATATAGAATTCACTTACAGAGAAGTATATGCATAAGGAACACACCTCTGTCACAGATAGGCTCCAAGATCCTTTCTTTTCTCATGGTGTCCTCATTCTGTTCCCCATGGGGGTAATATTTCTATTAGGCATGCAAATCTAATAATTCCCATGGCTTGTTCCTCTTCATAGCTTAACATTGTTGGTGTGTTCTGGGTGTAGAATCTCCTAATGAGCATGTTGCACAACTGGAAGACATTATTGCTGTGGGGAAAAAATGAAGAAGAAATCCCCCCCCCCACTTTTGCATTTGTTTCACAATAGAAGAGGTTCAACAGAAAAGGTTGACATTAGCTCTTTATTAAGAGATCGTCTCTTTCCCCATAATTAGTTCTCTTCTATGCTGCCAGCAATAACTTCTTCAATTTCTGTTTTGAGAGAGTCTGAAGAGCTGATGAACTTGCTTTGTAAAGACCATCAAGAATGTGGTTAATCTTTCAGCAGGCCAAAGAGAAGCTTCCCTATTATTTCAAAAAGATGATGGAAGAACCTCATAACCTAAATGGAGCAAAAAAAAATGTGGGTGACTTCTTTATACTTCCTTACAAACTTTAGATGGTTCACTTCCAGTCTTGCACCTTTTACAATCAACCAATAGGCCACTCAGCGAGTGTAACTTATGGTCTCACAATCTTTACATGGTACAAAATGATCCACTGAAAAATCTTTCAGGGGACTATCCTTCATAAAGGACAGATGTGTGAGAAACTTTAACAATTCATTGTAATTTTTATCTGACCCTTAGTATAATCAACTGGACTGAGTAGATGAGATTTAACTGATTCAGAGTTCCCTAATCATGGCCCCCCCACCATACACACACTAATTAGATGTATATAGAAATGTGAGAAAGGGTATTAAGAATCAGTGAGACCCAGAGTCAAGTCCAACCTCTGACTTAGACTACCTCTGTGACTTGGTCAAATTACTTGGCCTGTCTATGTCCAAGGTAATTCTCTAAGTAGCATAACAAACATCTGCATTGGTGGGAGAGGAGGAGAATGTTCTTTCAAGAATTTTATACACATATAAGTGTGTATGCATGCATGTATGTAGGAAGTATGTATATACACATACACAAATATGTATGCATCTGTAATCACATGTATATATGTATGTGTAGATATGTGTGTGTATGAATGCATGTACATATTTGTAAATATGTAGGTGGCATAGTGGATAGAGCACCAGGCCTAGAGTCAGGAAGACTCTTTTTCCTGAGCTCAAATCTGGCCTCAGACACTTACTAGCTGTGTGACCCTGGACAAATCACTTAACTCTTTTTGCCTCAGTTTTCTCATTTATAAAATGAACTGGTGAAGGAAATGGCAAACCACTTGTAACAACAATGTGGCTAGCAGCTGCTGTAGGGGGTGTAAGACTCAACAAGACCAGCAACAAGAACTTCTGACACAGGTTCTTTGATCTGCTTTTCTAAGGAAATCAACTTTAAAGGGTTACCAATCTTATTTTAATTAAATGTACATATATCATTCACTTAGTTGAGGGGGAAAAGCCAGCACCCTGAACTTCACAGTAAATGCAAACAGAAATTATAAACAGCGACAATATAAACAGAACAAATCACAATATATAGTTACCACAGAAACTCCAACACTTGGGTTTTTTCAAAGCTGGGGTTCTCCAGTGGCTACCCAGAGTCTCTGTACCAAAACTCTTCTGGTGAGTGAGAGCCCCAAACAAAACTCTAACCTGTGAGTTTATATACCCTTCTTATTTCCCCAAAGGCTGACATCTAAGCAGTGAAAGGGTGTGGGCCAGGGGCTTTGCACCTTGTAAGACTTAATCAAAGTCACTTGATTACTTTATCATTCTAAAAGAGAAAACAGTAAAATAGTCTCACCTTAATTAACATTACACCTCTGTAGTATCTTTGCCAAGAAAACACCAAATGGGGTCAAGAAGAGTCAGACATGACTGAAAAAAAAAAACTGAACCACCACAACAAATATACACAACACATATGATAAAGTAGCAATTGTTCTGTTATATACTTGTGTATATATGTATACACAGGTATATGTGTAAGTTATGCTTTCAGCATATATATATATATACATACATATATACGTATATATATACATATATATATACACAATCTGTGTGTGCATGGACATACACACACACACACACATACACACAAATATTGAACCTAAATAAGACCTACTTATCCCTAAGACAACACTCTGTGCACTACACTCTTATATTTTGCTTCCTCTCATGAAATACTGACATAATTTGGTTTAGACATGTGATTTCACTTGGTTAAGAGAACCCTGGTAAGGAAACTCCTTCTACCAAGGCAAATAAGCAATTACTCAATATTTCATGTGAGAAAGCATAGTATAGAGGGCATAGAGAGCTGCCTTAGAGATAAATCAGGCCTAATTCGATTCAATTTGCCAACTCTGATGGATATTGATTCTGTGACTCTGAGTAAGTGTCTTTGCTTTAGGATTCTCTCTAATACTATATATTGTAAAATGATGGCATATCTGCTTTGGTGGGGAGAGTTTCCACAATAGAAATTCCATACACCAATGAAATCAGAGGTCTAGAAAAAAACAAATATTATATATAGTTAGAGCTAGGTGACACAGTAAATAGATTGTCAGACCTGGAATCAAGAAGATCCAAATTCAAATCTGGCCTCAGATCCTTACTGGCTGTGTGACTGACCCTGGACAAATCATATAACCTCTGCTTTTCTCAGTTCTCTAATCTGTAAAATATGGTAAATAGTTGAATTTACCTCTCAGTGTAGTGAGGATAAAATGAGATATTTGTAAGGTGCTTCAAAACCTTAAAGCACTGAATAAATTATATATGTATATTATATTATATATAATTTTTATTACTATTACATACAGATAATTGTATCTATGATGCAAACATAATTCACCATGTAGGTAGATCCTCTATTCCTCTACAAAAGAAACAAAAGCAAACCTAAAAACAATAAAAAACTAAGTACGTCTAGATAGAATTATACAGGTTTATGGAGAAAAATAGCATTAGCTATCAACAAGCACAATGACTGATTTTTCTCCCTGTAAAATGAGAGAAATATGGTTAAATGTCACCAGGCTCAAATGTAATAACAAGAAAATAGTTCCTTAAACATTTCAAATAAATAAAAAGGGTAGAGGCTTGTAATGAGTCAGAAAGAAAAGAGATGAAATAAACTGGAAGCTAGAGTTTGGAACCAGAAAGTGAAGGTGTATGAATATATAAATTTTAGCAATTTAAGACTGATTTTTTGGTGGGCATGGGAGATGGAAGAGGGTCATGCTTCATCAAAATGTTAGACTTAATCTGAATAATTGAAATCATGTAGAGTGTGCATGAATAATATTAGTGACTAATAACATGACTAAGGATTCACATTTATTATTACCTCATTTGATCCTTACAAGTATGCTCCATAAGTATCCCAATTTTCCAGATGAGGAAACTGAGGCTGAGATAGGTTAAGTGCTTTGCCCAAGGTTACACAGTTAGAAAATATTTTAGCAGGGTTTGAACTCAAGTTCAAATTGAGTCTTTCTGACTGGGGCAAGAGGCTAGATAGAACACAGCATTGAGTTGAGTTAGCTAAATATATAGTTGAAATTGGGAAGATTTGAGATTAAAGTCGGAGCAAGATTAATGGTCTAAGAAAGTACTGAGGGTTGAAGGTATTGAAGGTCTCAATGAGAGCAGAGAATTGGTTTCTTCAGCAGCGAGCCATAGGAAGATATGAAATGATCACAGGTTATAATAAGTTAGAGAAATGTTGGTGTTCTTATCATGGAAATTAAAATCTTTGACTAATGATGAAATCCAGGATATAATACTGAGGCAGGGTGGATAATTAGGTTATAAGATCTAAGGACATTAAAGAATTAGGGGATTAGGGCATTTGAAAACCCTTCACCATGAATGTTGAAATTCTTAAGAATAAAGGCAGGTATTGGAGAAGACAGGAAGACAATGAACCAGAATACTGAACATCTTGACCAATGAGGGAGAATACTGAGATGTCCAATAAATATCAGCCACAATGGTCTATATATGGTAAAAAATTCAGTAAGAGTAAATGTGAAAGGTTTGCTACATAATGGTAGGAAAATGATAGACTGGAAGTGGCAGTAGGTAGCAGAGTACTCCCATACACACATGCCCCTATTGAGGACCAACATGTCAAGCGGTATGTGAGAAGGTGTAATAAGAATGGGAGATCAAGGTACATCTGAGGGAAAACAGGTCTCTTTGAGTGCAAATGAGTGTGAGTATGAAAGTGGTCCAATTCGAAGGTAAATTTATTCATTATAGAATGATATCTCCAGTAGAAGGGATGGGCAGAGCTTGAGTAAGATATGGAAGAAGTAGGGCTGAAGAGACTAAAGATGAGAGAGTAGAGGATTTGTAGTTTAATCTTTAATAAACACAAATAGGTAATATGGTATATGGAGAATAATAAGTAGAAATTTGCTAGCCTTAGGAGTAAAAGTGGGTAACAAAAAATTTAAATTCTCAGTCTCCAAAGGGTCTCTATGGCTCCACTTCCAAGTCATGGTGGTCATGTTACATGCATGAGTGGACACAGTAGGGCACCTATCTAGAGTGTTGCTCCACTCTGCATCTGCTGCTTTGCCTGATGTCAGCTCCACTGAACAAGATGCTCCTCTCAGATTAAGCCTAACATAACTAATCTCAGTCTAACTCAAGCCTTGACTGACACTATCACCCTCAGCCTCCTCACGCTTCTGATTGAGGGTAGCATATTAAACTCCTCCCTATGCCTTCCTTTATAGGCAGCAGAAACTGGACCTTTGCTCACTCTACTCTTCTGTCTTGCCTGCTTTCAAATTTACCAAACAAGATGCCCTTGTACTGGATACCCTCTGCTCTCTCCTGTTCTGCTTTCCAGTCTCCATTTGTGTGTTTTATTCCCCCCATTAGACTGAAGACAGGAATCGTCTTTCTTTTTTGTTTAATTATATCCCCAGTGCTTAGCACAGTGTCTGGAATATAGTAGGAATTAAATAAATCTTTTATTGGATTGGATTGGATTACTGGGCCTCGGCCTCCTCCTCCTTGGGCTAGTGGCAGGCTGATTGTGTTGTTGTCCAGGACCTGCTACACTATCATAAATATAGAGCTGGAAGGGACTTAGAGGACATACATTTCTCAATTTACAGAAAAAGGAAACTCAGGAACAGCAAGAATATAATGTCAGCCTGTAGACCAGATATAGTAATTTGGAAAAGCCAGAACTTGTATCTAGTTAGTTTTCAAAGGAAGAAATCAAAGTTATCATCAGCGGTATTTTTTACAAAGTTCTCTAAATCACTAATAATTAGAGAAATGCAAATTAAAACAACTCTGAGGTATCACCTTACACTCATCAGGTTAGAAAAAATTGACAAAAAAAGAAAATGAAAAATTCTGGAAGATAAGTACATAATTCACTGCTGGTAGAGATGTGAACTAGTCCAAACATTTTGAAAACTAATTTGGAATTGTCATTCCAATATCCATCAAACTGTGCATACCCTTTGACCCAGTAATACTGTTGCTAAATCTGATCCCCAAAGAAATCAAAGACAAAAAGATCTATGTGTATAAACATACTTATAGCACCTTTTTTTGTGGTGGCAAAGAATTGGAAACTAAAGAATATCCATTACTTGGGAATGGTTGAATAACCTATGGTATATGACAGTGATGGAATACTGTTGTGCTACATCGAATGATGAAAGCAATAACTTCAGAAAAACTTTGGGAATACTTTTATAAGCTAATATAAAGTGAAGTGAGTGTAACCAAAAGAACAATTTACATAATAACAGCAATATTGTAAAGATAAACAACTTTGAAAGCCTTAGGAACTCTGATCAACACAATGTCCAATCACAATTCCAAAGGACAAATGTTGACACAAGCTATCTACCCCTGATAGAGAGAGTATGAATCCAAATGCAGATTGGAAAATGTTTTATTACTTCCCTCCCTTCTTTCCTTGCTCTTTCCTTTTTCTTCCTTCCTTCCTTCCTTCCTTCCTTCCTTCCTTCCTTCCTTCCTTCCTTCCTTCCTTCCTTCCTTCCTTCCTTCCTTCCTTTCTTTCTTTCTTTCTTTCTTTCTTTCTTTCTTTCTTTCTTTCTTTCTTTCTTTCTTTCTCTCTTTCCTGCTTTTTCCCCTTCCCTCATTTTTTTCTTTCTCTTCCTTGTTTCTTTCATTTTTTTTAGACATGGCTGAGACAGAATTTAATTTGCTTTGCTATACATATTTGTTTGCTTGTTTGTTTTTTCTTTCCTTTTCCTTTCTTTCCTGGTGAAGAAGAAGTAGGACAGAGAATTCAGAACTGAAAATAAAATAAATTATATTTTAAAAGGATTGCCTAAATATTTACATTATACATTTCTGATTGGCATAAATATCATTTGGTGATGGTAGCCAGATCAATTACTCTTTGTACAGGAGAAGAACAAAAAGTTTCAGTAATAGAGAAGCTATACCAAATTATCAATAATAAAAATGGTGCACACCAAAATAATTCAACTGTTTCACCTCATACCCACTAGCATTTTTCTACATTTAACCTATTATATCTAAAGTATTACAAGCTACTATCAGTATTTCTAAAAGAATGGAAAAGGGATTATTTCTGGACTTTTCAAAGCTCTGTACCTACCTCCTTTGTAAAACCTTCCCTAATCTCCCAGGCTGAAAGTGATCTCTTCTCCTGAAACTTCTTATAGCAACTTGGCTGTTCTTTTCAATGTGGTTCATTTAATTTTGTATAATAGCTGTGTACCTTCCCTAGTCGAACCTGATACCTAGTAGGTTATGAACTCTTTGAGAGAAGATATTTCTCTTGCTTCATCTTTGTATCCCAGTGCTTACTTTAAGGGCTTTCTTACATAATACTCTGGGTTAGGGGTGTTCTGTATGAAGTTCATGAGTTACTCAACCAAGGTAATGAGATTTCAGATCGGTAGGCTTTGTTTGAAGACATATGAGGAGCACTTCCCTGAGATGAGTATGGGCATGCTCACTTATGTCCTGCTGAGGTTTAGAGAAATTGAAGATTATTTGGGGGAGGGGAAGAATCTACCCTTTTCCACGATTGACAAAAAATGTGTAGATAAACTAGCTCACTCTCTTAAACGTATCATTCATCTCTTATTTGAGGATGGAACAGAGCCCAAGTGGCACAGAAGATAACATGCTGGATGTGGATTCAGGGAGACCTAGGTTTAAAGGTGATATAAAGGACTTACTAGCCATGTCACAATGGGAAACTAAATTAACTTCTCTCAGTCTCAGTTTCCCTATCTGTAAAATGAGAGAGTTGAAATTGATGATTTCTAACATCCCTTCTAGTTCTAAAGCTGTGATTGTATGATCTTGTGGTGGCAGACCCATTCTAGTCCTGGTGGAAGCAAACTTATTTGATGTCCTCAGGAATTTCTTTCAGCTGCCTTAAGGCAGGATCATACGAGACCATCATTCAATCCATCTTATTTTATATTAATAAATATCTCATTAAAATAATGTGAATATTCCCTTAATAGGTGAAGACTTCAAGTCATGCAAACCTTCTCATTCTGTGTGATTTTTGATACAGTCTTCCTGTAAATCCTCGTTGGCAGAGCTAGCCATAGCAGATCTTAATCCCTTCCTATAGACCATTTAGCACTTTATAGGTAGCATTGCAACACTTAAGTTGTCCATATTTAATCAATGCTTATTAAATTTGACTGCATCTCCCCCTCTCCAGTGTTTTATTGTTGAGTGCCAATCTTTTCTCCAGTTATCATTCTGCTATTGACTTTAAATTCCACACTAAAATAAGATTTGATTAAAGCAGTGGGTTGGGGAACAGGCAAGATGTGTTTGAACCATGATGGTTCCTTGCAAATCTCTTAACCTAAACCAAAGAGGGAAAAAGACCCATGCCAATCTCATTTCTAACTGACCTTTCTCTTTTATTGTAAAGGGGGGGAAGGGTTTTCCTTTTATTTTTTTATTACTGTATAATTCAACTCTAATTCATCATTTTTATCTATTAAAAAAGAAAAGATTATGATATCATCATGAAAGGATAATCACCTGTCCTGGTCTTACTTGTTAATGATTTTCAAGGAAATAAACAAAAATGGATGTAAACATTTTTCCCCAATTTGGGGTGCTCAGTCGATAAACAGAAAATGCTAATCATACTAATTTCCTCCTAATAGCAAAATAGTGCATAAGTAATCTATTAACATGCAAAAGCCAAAAGGTTAAGCAGTTCAAACATTGTCATTGATTTCCTCACTTTTTCAATATGCTCACTTTTCTTCATTCAATTGGTACTAAGTAATACTTTTTTCCCCCAAGAATATTGCAAAACTTTGCTCCCTTGAGGCCCTTTGTAAACCTCTTCTATTAAAACATTAATTAAAGGGAGGTGAAGTATTTGACTATTCAGCAGACAGAGTCTGTAGGGGTCCAATCATGAATGACAAATGCCAATATCTACTTTAGGTTTGTTGGATCAACCAGCCAATATGGTAAAACTGATCCATCATCTTGTCACCAATTCCCATAGCAGTCTCTGAAGCCTGCCAATTAAAAAAAATGTAATCACTATACATCACTCAGCATTGATCATGGCCACATGATAAATAGGATTCTTTCCTTTTTTTCTGTTCAGTAGCATGTGTGTGTTATATGTATTTACATTTATGACATTTTTCAAGTTAGCGTATAAATAAAATGCAAAATCAAAGAGCACCCTAAAAGGGGTTTTGGTCTCTCTAATTTTTTTTGTGAGAGACGAAATTTACATTTTTTCCAATGGGTATAAATTCATCTAGACTTCTGAAAAGTGACTGTCAGAAATCTTTAAAACTCTAATTACCTAGGACTGGACAATTTAATGCACGCTTTCTCGCATTCAGAATATTTTATCTGTTCTTTGTGAATACTAGCTAAATTACAGAAAATGGCTCATGCTGGAAATACCTGAACCTTTTGTGATGTTGGCATGTCTTAAAGTTATTATTTGTGGATACTTTAATAAAATAAAAAAGAAGATATAAACACCTCAATACCTTAAAAATCAATTAACAAAATTTCAGAAATGAACTCCAAAGAAAGCTATGTGGTATACTGAAAAGAGGGCTACATTTGAGGAAGTCTTGGTTCTTTTCTGCCTGTGTGAATTTGGGTATATCATTTAAACTCTGTGAATTTGCTTCAGTAGTGATTAGTTTAGATGCAAGGTTTCTTAAACTTTTTCCACTTAAAACCCCCAGCCCTTCTTAAACTGTAGGTTGCAACCCATATGGTTGTCATGACCATATGGGGGTCACAACCCACAGTTTAAGAAGCACTGAATTAAAGGATATCTAACATCCCCTTGAGCTCTAAATTCTATAAAGGCCACAGCCCTTGTTACCTTGTCCCTCTGCAGTGAAATATAGTACCTGTCTCAATTAAAAAGGATTAAAAAGCAGGTACCTTACTTTTTACAACTCAGGAAATGGGCCTGATTAGCTGCCAGAAACTCGAAGGTAGCATTCAATGAGCCTGCAAATGTGTGCAATTGTTTCCCAGACCCCAATAATTGCTTGTACCTGCAATTTCTTTGACCGGTGGAAGTGCCATACTCCTCTCCTGCCCTGCTAGCTAGGTAATCCCTCACTTAAATCCAAGTGACTTGCAAGTCATGGTATCGTTTTCCTGATGTCATGGTCCTCTTGGAGAAGGAAGAACAAACCACAACACACAATAAATGCTTAAGGTTATTGTTCATTAAATATTTTGCAACTGATCAACTTGTTCCTTGTTGAAGAATAAATGAAGTACCCAAACGTCTATGACCTCTTCTGATTCCAGGACTCTCACTTGTGCGTCATTCTACAATATTTGACATGCAATCAACCAATTCCCCACTCTTAGTGAAAGAGGAAGAGAAGTGTCTGTTGTGAACCTATTGGATCAATTGAAATGCCTGAAGAGTAAGGAGATATATTTCCTGTAGCCTCAAATTCACACCCAAAAATTGTCAGCCTTTTAATGTTCAAGACCTCTTAAGTGGAAACCTCTTAAGGTGGTTTGTCTTTAAAAAAAAAAAAGAATTGTGGTGGGACTGGAGCTCTAAGCAGAGGCACAAAAACATTGATGATACTTTGGCTTAACAAATAATGCCTCCCCAGCAGGGATTTATTTATTTATTTGCCTTCTGTTGGAACAAGAGTTAAAACCCAGAAATTAAAATTCAGTAGACAGGACCACAAGTTAAGAGCTGTACTCTAGGTATTGTTTTTAATCTTTTATCTGATTCACATTGAAGAGCAAGGAAGCCTAAAAATAGCTCCTGTAGTCATTTTCTCAAACATCGCAAAGCAACAAGGAATGAGATTTACTTCTATAAAGCAAGTCTTTCATAAAATATTCATAGACCAAACAAAAAATATATAAGCAAACAAGCAAAAATTCATATTCTAAACTCCCAGTGTTGGGTTTTATGCTAAAAAGTAATGATTTAGCCTGAAGTATTTAAATGTTTAACTGTCTTTTTGATATCTTTTAAGGAACTGCTTCAAATTAATCAAAATTGCTAATAGTGAATAGCAAAACAGACAGGATAACTTTTGAACTGTATTTATAGCTTCTGTTTAAAAATAAACTTTTAATTTAGAAATATGAATAAATTTTTTAAATTGAAAAGTTGATCATTTATTTTAGTCTCTTGTAAATGTAACTAAAGTATTTTCATATATATTGCATATGTATATAAATAATACTTCTAGATTTATTTTTTCTCACTCTTACCTCTTAAGAAATAATAATAGCAAGCATTTTATAGCAGTTTAAGATTTATAAAACATTTTATAAATATCATCTCATTTTATTCTCGGGACAATCCTTGAAGTTATTTTCTATTATCCCAATTTTACAGATAAGGAAACTGAGACTGACAGAATTCAAATGACTTGCCCAGCATCAGACAGCTAGTTAATGTCTGAGACTGAATCCAAACTCAAATTTTCTTTATTCCAGGTCCAACAGTCTATCATCTGAAATACACAGGAGATAGATTATTTTTAATGTTTATCACAAATAACATTGCTATACATATTCTGTCTTTATTTCAATAACTTCCTTGTGGCAATAATCTCAGTAATAGGATCTCTAGGTCAAAGAATATGAATAACTTTCTGAGTTTCCCTATACAAGTTTAAATTGTTTTCTGGAATGGTTGTACCAGTTCTTCATGATAGAAGTCAGCTCTACCAGTCATAAATTAGTGTGTTAGTTTTCTCACAACCCTTCAAAAATGAATTTTCTCATTTTCCCCCTTTCCAAATTTTTGGTAAATTAATAGGTCTGAAATAATATTTCCGGGTTGCTTTGCTTTCTCATATTATTAGTAATTTTGTTGAATGTTCTCTATGGCTAATAATGGTATATATTTAATAATTTCAACTGTTCCTATTATTTAACCACTTCTTTTTAAGAGAACAAACATTAACCTGAATGATTTATGTTATCTCCCTATAAATTTTGAATTTTAGAATTTTATATGAAATATTTAAATCAAAGATTTATTCAATTTATATCTTTTCTTAGGAATGTAGGTAAATTCTTTTTTTATGCAAAAGTTTTAATCTAATGCAAATTGAGGTTGATTTTAGTAATCTCTCTATCCTTTTTTGGTTTGAATTATTTTCCTATCCATTGTCTAGAAAGACAACTTTCCATTCTCTTCTGATTTTTTAGTGTTTGATTTGTTTATTATTGTGGGACTCGTTTGCAGTATGTGGTAAAGATGTAAGATATGCTTTTCTGATATAAGCCAAATTGCTTCTCAGTTTGCCTAGTATTTCTTGATTTGAGTCAGTTTTCACTCTATTTTATGTTCTTTGATTATGGAGCAATAGACTACTTAACACATTTTCTTCTGGGTCTGGCTTATCTAATTTAATCCAGTAGATTTTCTGATTTTTATCCATTACCAAATGTTGTATGTATACATATATGTATCCATATTTGTTGTTGTAATGTTGCATTTGTCCTTCATTCTTGAAGAGGACCATGACATCAGGGAGATGATGACATGACTTGCAGTTGACTTTGATTTGAGTGAGAAAAGACTGTGCAAGGTCACCAGCCTCACTTTCTCCTCCAGAGCCATCTATACACACATATACATATATACACATATATGATACATATGTATATATGTAAGTATTTTCATATATACATATACATATCAAACCAGTTTGATGGTAGAATTAATGACCCTTTCTATTTATTTTTATTATATTCGTTTATTGCCCCCCCACACAATGTATTATTTACATTAGTATGTATAAATACTCTATCGATAACTTTTTTTCCTTACAGAACTGTCATTTATAGAAAATGAGAATCCTCCTTTATAACAAAGAATACAATTCAATAAAAGTATCTGATACAGTGACTGCAACTGACAATGTATGAAATATTCTATCCTTTTAATATCCTACTTCTCTTCTATATGGAGGAATACAAGTTTCATTGTCTGTTTTTCAGGGTGTTTTTTTTCTTTTTTTTAGGTACTCAGGGTTTGTCTTTTTTTTTTTTTAGCAATCACTTCATTCTTATTATAGCCACTGTACATATTGTTCTCAATTTTTTTATTTCAGTCTTCATCAGTCATTTCAACTCTTCCTATATTTCTCTTCATTCTTCACATTTATTATTAGTTTGTAATTGTTTTTAATTGCCCCTGTGATTTTAATCATATAAGGAGCTCCTGGCCAGGGTCCTCCTCTTCTAATGTGAATCAGCACCTTCCTTACAACTTGATAATTCACAGAATCAGCATGATTCACATATAAGACTTGAACCCAGGTCTTCCTGAAGCTGATACCAGCTCTCTTTCCACTACACCATGATGATTAGCACATTATTTTTAACTTCACAGTAATAATCTATATATTCACATGTCCATTGTTTTTAGGCATACTTCTTTAAAGTTCACCCACTTTATTTTCTTACTTTATTAGAGAAACACGTTGTTCCTATACACCCTTTGTGATCAGAAGGAGCACTGCTGTGAATATCTTAGTATATACTAGGCCTTTGTTTCTGTCCTCTGCTTCCTTTGGTTCTATGGCCAGTAATAAGATTATTTGGTCAAGCGATATGGACAGTTAATTGACTTTTTCTTGAGTAATGTCAAATTGATGTCCAGAAATGTTTGAATATTTCACAATTATACTGATTACTTATTGGTGTGCCCATCTTTCCATAGCCCCTTTGACATTTTCTTTTTCCTATATTCTGTAGGAATAATGGGGAGAATAATGTGTAACCTTGTTTAACCCTAGTCATATTGGGAACATTTCCAATATTTCTCTTTCACATAAAGTTATTTCTTGATTTTAGAATTTGGGAGGAAGGAAATGAGCCCTTAAGAGCCTGCCTACTAAGTTCTAGGCATTTTGCTAAGCACTTATAAGAACTTTATAGATACTAAGAAGTTATAGATACTAAACACTTTATAAGAACTTTATAGATATTATTACTATTATTATCCTCATTTTAAAGGCAGATGGCAATTAATTGACTTGACCATAGTCATACATCTAGTGTCTTAGACTAGATTTGCACTTAGGTCTTCCTGACTCCAGGTCTGGAGTTCTATGTATTGAATCACCTTGCTGCTTCTAATTTAATGAATCTACATCGTGGAAAGGGAGTTTCATTCTTTCTCTCTTTTGTTTCATTTTCTTTTTTTGTTTCTATATTTGATTTACAATAGTAGGTACCATCTCTGGCTACAGTTTTTGCTGTTCTTATATAATATTTTAAGGATAAATTACCAATATGGTATCTATATAGTATGCTAAACATAGCAGAATGTTAACTTTGAATTCAGATAAAATAAGTTCAAATCGTCCTGATACTTATGACATATGTGACTTTGGGTAAGTAATTTATTCTATATTTAGCTAAGAAAACTTTTGAGCATTCATATGCTATGTCAAAAAAGAGAGGCAATCTAGGTTGGTGGTGGGAATTTCTCTACTAGGAGTTTCTTAAAGAGATGAAATCAATATCAAAAACTATCTTTCTGTGCAATTGGAAAAAAACACATACGATACTATTAAGGAAGAAAAAAAGAAAGAGAAAAAGGTTAATGAGATTCTTTATATTAAGACCTTTAGATCAGAGGTGTCAAACATGGTCCCAGAGATACTGCAACAAACCATATCAAAATGCAATTGAGAATTATTTAACAAAATAAATGAAAATACACCAGAGGATAGATAATTTTAATGTGTGGTTTTCTAAGTGAATATGTAGCCTGCATGGATCTTCTTGAGTAGTTTAGTGGCCCAGTTTCTTTTTACATTTAGATAACTTCTTCTTTCCCCCCTCATTGAAATTGTTTCTGTTTTATTTGTTCAGAATTTCATTCTTGAGAGTTTCCGGTCTTTACTGGGCTGAGTTTACCTTTCTTATGAGCATTTTTTATTCATTGAATCATTGAGGATTTCTTCACATGAGTATGTGTTCATTGCCACTATTGAACCAACATAGTACAGTGCAAAGAGGACCAGCCTTGGATTCAGAGAGACCAGGGTTTAAGTGTTGCCTTTGACACACACTAACTGTGTGACCTGGGGCAAATCATTTAACTTCTCAGCGCCCTAGGTACCTTCCTAAGATTAAATAATACAATATATTTAAATGACTATAGTAATTTGAAGGAAAAATAAAACAAAGTCAAATGCCATTTAATTGTAATGGCCCTAGAAAAGACATGAGGCAATACACTTTGCTCCTTTTATTGGAAGAAAGAGTAAGCGTCTTCTGATTGCTAAGGTTTTTAATTATTTCATGGCATTTTTAGTTGATTCTCTAGGATTTGCTATGTATACCATCATATCATCTGCAAAGATACCTTTGTTTCCTCATTGCCTAATCTAACTCCTCCAATTTTTTCTTCTCTTGTATTGCTAAAGCTAATATTTCTAGTACAATACTGAATGAGAGTGGTGATAATGGACATCCTTGTTTCACCCCTAATATTATTGGAAATGCTTCTAGCATATTTCCATTACCTTAATGCTTGCTGATAGTTTTACATAGATGCTACCTTTCATTTTAAGGAAGACTCCATTCATCTCTATTCTCTCTAGTGTTTTTAATAGGAATGAGTGTTGTATTTTGTCAAAAGCTTTTTTTCCTGAATCTATTGAGATAATCATATGGTTTCTGTTAGTTTTGCTGTAATATCATTGCTAATATTTTATATAAAATTTTTGAATCAATATTCATTGGGGAAATGAATTTCTTTCTCCATTTTGACTCTCCCTGGTTTAGGCATCAGCACCATATTTGTATCATAAAAATTATTTGTATCACAAAAAAAAATGCTTATTTCTCCAAATAGTTCATATAGTATTGGGATTACGTGTTCTGTAACATTTGATAGAATTCACTTGTAAATCTATCTGGCCCCAGAGATTTTTTCTTAGGGAGTTCATTGATAGTGTGTTTAATTTATTTTTCTGAAATGGTATAATTATTTTATTTCTTCTTCTGTTAATCTGAGCAATTTATATGTTTGTACATTTTCATCCATTTTACTAAGATTGTCAAATTTATTGGCATACAGTTGGGCAACATAGCTCCTGATTATTGTTTTAATTTCCTCTTCATTGGTGCTGAATTCACCCCTCATCATTTTTGATACTGGTAATTTGGTTTTCTTTTATTTTTAATCAAATTAACTAAAGGTTTATATATTTTTTCATAAAAACAGCTCTTAGTTTTATTTATTAGTTCAATAGTTTTCTTAATTTTAATTTTATTAATCTCTCCTTTGGCTTTCAGAATTTCTAATTTGGTATTTAATTAGAGATTGGCAAACCCCTGATTTGCTGAAGTGCGACTTACCACTGATTTTCTGGGATATATTTGGTCCTGTACTGCTCCCCTTCCACCAGAGCAAGATAGACCTTTCCTGTTAATCCCCCAAGCTTTCTGGGCTACAAGACTGTGGCACCCTGTCTTTCTGCTGACTCAGCTGTTCCAGGGTTTTTCTTGGGGCAATATTTTCTGGGTTTTTAGAGTTTGAGAAAGAAGAGTGAGTCACTTACTTCTTACTCTCCCATCTTGGCTCCTGGAAGTCCAGCTTCCCTTTCACCTTTCTCCCACTACCGAGTTCCTCTTTGAACTTAGGAATACTTATCTTTGAGAGTTTGATTTTGGCCCAAGACACTTCCTATTTGCGTGACCCTTGGCAAATCACTTAACCCTATTTATCTCAGTTTCCTTATCTATAAAATGAGCTGGAGAAGGAAATAGCAAACATTCCAAGATCTTTGCTGAGAAAATCTCAAATGGAGTCCGGAAGAGTAGACATGACTGAAAAATGACTGAACAATAACAACAACCAGGTCAGCCATCCTATTCTTCTCTCTTGGATGTGCATTTCACTCTGGAGTTGGCTGTATGCCCCAACATTAGTGCCTTCCTCAATCCTTAACTTTTTCTTTTTTATAGTTGTCTTTCTCCGTTATAATATAAGCTTTCTGATGGCAGCAACTTTCTTTTTTTCTAATATTTGTATCTACAGCACTTATCAAAGTGCCTGATGCACATTAAATGATTAATAAATGCTTTGATTTTTTTTTGACTTAGAAAGTATCACAGGATGCCAGAAGTAGCCATGATTGTCATAACCTACCCCCTTTATTACAAAGAAAAGCTCTTTGAGTGGTAGTAGTGGGACAAGAGCAAGGAGAATTAGAGGCAGAAATAACTGCACAAAAAGACATAAAAAATAAAATGAATAAAATAAGTTGACCAGCTATTTTAGTGATCTATAAAGTCATAATGTAGCTCAGTAGGTCATAAGTAGAACTAAAATAAAAGATTCAGACATACCCTTTAAGCACGTTGAGATATTCATGAAGATGTTTTATTATTTTCTCCTTAATGTACTTGGATTACTCTTATTTTGTTTTATTGGCTTTTGTTGGCTTAAAATTTCTTTGCCATGAACAAATCTTAAAACATGTTCTTAAATATGATATGCTCAATAAAAATTTTAAATGAATAAAATGCATATATTTGAGTAGAAATATGCATGTATTACCAAAAAGTCCATGAATAGTGTAGTTGTATGCTTCACTTACTGTAGGCATGAGATATTTACAGAATAAGAGAAAATACAGGAAAACTATGTTATTTTATTATGGACAAATGACAACATAAGCTATGGGACAGCATAATAGGAACTCAGTAATTGCACATTCTGGAAAGAAAATATATTGAAAAAATAAGATAAGCTATATTATAGATAACATGATATAAACTATGTAAATTATCAAATATATTCCACCATTTTTACCACAACCACAATACAAGGCAGTAACTCTTTCAAGGAACATTGGTGAATTCATAAACCATAGAAAGAAAATATAAGTAGTTTTGAAATGTAACATGAGCAGTGCATACTGTAGAGTTATAGACTTCTCTTATGTTCAATAAAGTGCATGTCTGCTTAACTATACTTGGTAATCAATTACTGTCACCTCCTCACCTTCTACTTGTATAGTATGGAAACATATTAATTTTATATTCTCCCATTTAGCTCCAAACAGAACAGGTCTCAAGAATTAAGCACGAATGAATGATATAACTTCCTCTGCCTAAAATGTCTGACTTTTCTTGAAAAATATATTTTTCCATTGGCCCCAAGACAAGCCCCAAGCTTAAAATGCTTAGTTGATATTCTCTCCAACACTCAATGGGTCCCGAGGAGCAGGTTTTAGCAAGAAGGCTGAAAATTGATTAGATTAGTCTTGATTAATTTCATAATGGACAAAGGTAAAAGAAGCACTTTGAGCAAAAAGGCAGAGAAGTCTCTCTGAGTGTCTTCTTTTCCAGGAATGGAGAGCAGAAGCATGGCTTTCAACATTATTCTTGGGCAGTGTTAGTTGCTAGTGTTGTTTTAACTTTTTTTTTCTTTTCTTTTTTTACGTCTGCCTGGGTGCCCTTTGTGAATGAAAGAAAAATTATCAGCAATATATCTCTCTTTATGATCTGGGACATTCTCTATGCCCTGTGTCAAAGTAGATCAACTCAAGCCCTAAAATTTATTTCAATATTCTGTTTATTTTCAATTTATTTTGGTGTATTTGTATGTATTTTTGGTGTATGTTTACGTTATGTTTACTCTTGAACTAAATATTTCCACAAAGTTCTTATGTTTGTGATTCTTGCTCTTCCTTTCTTTCTCTCTTTCTCTCTCCCCTCCCCTCTTTTCTCTTCTACCCCACCCTTTCTTCTACCTTCCCTTCCCCTGTCACTTTCTGTCCCTCTTTCTTTTGCCTCCCCATGCCTCTTCCATATTCCATTAAAGATCCATTTTTTTCTGTAGAGTTATACTTACCTTTGCAAGGCAAATTACACTTTATTGTAAGCCTAAATCTTTTAGTTTTTGGAATGATATACTCTAAGGCTCTAGTTTTTTCTAGAAGTTTTCATGTCCCTTTGGAAATTAATTATTTAGCATTGGAATTGCTTTTTCTGGATACTTGCAGTAATTTTTTTAAAACCATGAATAAGAGTTCTGGATTTTGGGTATGACATTGCTGGGACTTTTCTTTTTGGTATTCATTTTAGGTGGTAGCTGCTAGATTCCTTCTATCTTTACTTTGCACTCTGCTTCTAGTAGATTTGGCTTCTCTTCTTTATGAGTTCTTGAAATAAAATGTCCAGGCTTTCTTTTATCATAATTTTGAGGGCATTTTTTATATTGGATAATCTATTTATTTCAATCTTTTGATTTCATTGCTTGGACAAGTTTTACTATTTTTTCTTCTGTGTTACTCATTTTTCCTTTTTCTTCTTTTACCCACTCATTATTTAGGATTTCATTGTTAAGTCTCCATTTGGATATGAATATTTGTTTGTAGTCCTTGAATCAACTGCTGTTTATATTGTGTTATAGTCAGTAAGGGCTATATTAATTATTTCTGCTTTTTAACATTTGTTTGCAATATTTCTGTGTCCTGGTACATGGTCAGTATTTGTAAAAGTTCCATGTGGTAATGACACATATACAATATGCATATATACACACAATAGGACACACACACACATACACACACACATATATAACATATATATATATATGTATATGCTTTTGCACTCCCAGAATTTTTTTTCAATTCCATATTTGCTTTTTGCTTTCTATTAGACTTATCCAAAGTTAACAGTCTCTTATCATTATTATGTTACTATCAATGTCTTCCTGTAGATCAGATTTTTTCCTTTATGAATTTGGATATATTGAAGCATAAACGTTTATTTCTGATATTGATTTGTTGCTTATAATTCCTTTGAGCATAATATCAGTCCCTTGTTTATCTCTTTTTAAAAAAAAAAAAGAAGTTTTTGGGGTTTTTTTAGCCTTCTCAGACAACATGATTGCAACTTCTGCTATTTTTGTATTTACTTGATGCATAGTAATATTTTTTCCATCTCCTCAATTTTCTTGCAAATAACAAATTGTAGGATTTTGTTTTCTTATCCAATATGCCACAATTCATAATTAAAGTTATGAGTGAGATTTATATTTTTTTCTATCTGTACTTCTATGATTCCTGTGCTCATAGACATGCTGCTAATCATTGTCTTGCTACAAATTCTGGAATTTCCATGGTCTCTTCTCTGGAGGCTTTCTGACTACTCAGGCTTCCTCAAGAGAATTTTTTGAATTTTGCCTTCTCTGAATGCAAAGTTTTACAGACTCTTATCTCTTATTATCTGGAACTTGGGCTATTTGGTAAAGGGAGGGTGAGTATGCTCTTTACTTTATGCTTTGACCTGACCTTGTGTGCAGTTCTGAGGTGGAAGAAGTCACTTAATATGGAATCTCATTGGATTTCTTGAGTATTGATTGGTCTGGTGTGAATTACAGATTTTGCTACAGTAGGTATGTACTAACTGGCCTGTCTCCCATTCAGGTGGTCATCTTGACAGGAAATTCACATAATTCCCTTTGATAAATAATTCAGAACTACATTTTCCTAATTGTCAGACTTTCTTCCCCCCCACCTTTGTTACACTGTTACTATAAAAATTTCTTTAAATTTTTTCCAGAGAGTTTCAAACTGTTGCCCAAGAGTTTCTTTCCTTGCAGTTGTTTGTAAAATTAACAAATATGTCACAGATAGATTTTTAGGAAAAAAATGAAGAATAAAGCTTTTTTCCTTCAAAACTTGCTGGGACCTAGGGGTGGGTCATGTTTGTATTGTAAACAAATATTTGGGAATGTCACTGAATGATATGTTTTGCTTTGTTGTGAATGATATGTTTTAGTTTCCTGCATAATTGGATCACAATGTATAATGGGTCAATGTATGTTGTAGGATACATGGCTGATTAAATTATGTATCCTAGAACAACGAGTGGAGTGTGTTGGTAAGCATAATGGGCTCCTTAGCACTTAGTTCAATAAGTGCCCTTGAAGAGTTTGACTTTTGTTTTTGTTGAGTAATTCAGTGTATTTCATTGAGTCTTACTAAGTGCTAAGCCCCAGGCCCAAACCCCTATTAGGTATAAAACCTATGTGGGTGTGGATTGGCAACTAAGGTGGCGCCCAAGGTGGGGCTAACTCCAGGGAGGGTCTAGTTTACATGTCTGGGACAGCAGAGACTCTTAGACCACGTGGGTTTAAGTCTGCCTCTTTGTGACGATTTTAGGTCACGTGGGTGAGTCGAATGTGTGACTCACCCCTGATGCTGACAAAGATATAAAAGCCAGGGGTTGGCCTCTTCTTTCTGGAAGCTCTTTGCCGCAGCAGTGGTGGTGGGTGTGACTCTGGGCCAGCCCTTGTTCTGAGCTCCCGGGCTGAACCTACATGTCGGTAACTATTAATTATATTAGGTCTGTCTGTCAATGTTTGTAATTTGTTTGTATTTTTCTCTGAAGTTCAGTGTGCTGGCTTTTTCCCCTGAACTAAGTGAATGATATTTGTATGCTGAATTAAAGTAAGCTTGCCAAACCCCTTCACCTTTCTTTCCTTAGTTAAGCAGATCAAAAGAACCTGTGCTCTCCGGCAGCTTTCTGGGTGCTGGCTGTGGGTGGATCTTTCACCCCCACAGAAGCTGCTAGCCAGATTGTTAAAACAACATGATATACCTTAATGTACTTGAGTCAAATTGTGTTCTTTTTGAGCTTTCTCTTCTTACGGCCAAATATTCCTAATTCCTCCAAGTTATCCTCATATAACATAGTCTTGAAGCTGTTCAAGATACCATTTGATCTCTTTGGATGCTCTCCAGGTTATCAATGTCCTCATGAAAATTTAGTGCTGTAACAACAATGTTGCTAGCAGCTGCTGTGGAGGTGAAAGAACAATAACAAGACCAACAACAAGGCTGCTAGCATAGGTCCTTTGATCCACTTTTCCAAGTAAAGCAACTTTAAGGGATTAACAATCTCAGTTTAATTAAACATACCTATATCATTCACTTAGTTCAGGGGAAAAAATCAGCACCCTGAACTTCAGAGCAAATACAAACAGAAACTACAAACAGATCAACAGATAGGCTATGTCTGATCAAGACATCACATACATAGTTATCAAAAAGAGAAGCACCAACATCTGGGTTTTCAAACCTGAAGGGCTCTTAACAATGGCTACCCAGAGTTTCATCTAGCCAAATCACGTGATACTATTCCAGTGAGTTAGAGCCCCAAAACAAAACACTAACCTCAGATCTTATATACCCTTGTCAGGGTCAGAGGGTGTCACAACCATGTGACTCAAAACCATGTGATGTTTCTTCAGGGTCAGAGGGCATCAGAACCATGCAACTCAAACCTATGTGAACTAAGCTTTCTTTGTTTCTTAAGCAGGTCAAAGACTCTCGATTCAGTCAAAGAAACAAAAGACAACTAAAAGTTCACTTTGCTTGCCATTACATTTAAAGGCAAGACTCATTAAAGGTACTTGATTACCTTAGCATTCTAAAAGAGAAAACAAAAAACTCCCATCCTAATTACCATATGTGTAGGTGAGGCAAAATGAGCTCCTTAGCACTTAGTTTGGGGGGTGCCCTTGAGGAGTTTGGCTTTTGTTTACCTTGAGTGAAAGTACTTTCAGCTGTTAAGTACTAAGCCCCAGGCCCAAAGCCCTATCAGGTGTGAAACCTGGGTGGGTGTAGATTGATGACATAAGAGGGGCCAACTGGGGAACCAATGGTCTCTGGTCATTGAGGAGGGGCTTGAGAATGCCAGAGGCTCGGCTGCGAGGAGAGACAACTACAGCCGAAGCTGAAAAAAGCTGAAGCAGGAGACCTGTGTGAAGCCAGGACTGTGAGCAAGGACTTGAGGCCAGTAAATATGATTTGGCTAAATACTATCTTGTTTTTATGTGGCCTCCTGGTTACTCTTGTGAGGCAGGCCTATTGGGCCTGGGGTCTTGTGATCACAATATTGGAATGGGGAGGCTGGTTCGAGAATCTGTCACTGTGGGGCCTAAATAAATGTTCTGTTGCTTTCTACTTAGAGAATCTCTCATACCTTGCGATCTCAAACCATTCAAACATATACATGATTATATTTGAGATTATAAATTTGGCCTTCCTACTACGTAACAAGTGCTCCAAATGAAACAAAGTTCCTCAGTTGCTTGGCAAACACTGGGACCTGAAAGGGTACTCTGTTAATCACAGATGCATCTCAGTGCCAATACAGTATTAATCTTTTCTCAGCTTCAATGGCAGCCCTGGGTATTTAACAATAAGTGTTCATACCCAACTTTCACGAGGAAAACAATGACAAGATGCCTTCCTTGAGTGTTTTACTAAACCCTAAAAATGTAATAAATTCAAAAATTTGCCTTGGAATATCCAATAATCCCTTAATCCACTCTTTCTTTCTCCTTTCTTTCTTTCTCTCCCTTCTTTCTTTCTTTCTTTCTTTCTTTCTTTCTTTCTTTCTTTCTTTCTTTCTTTCTTTCTTTCTTTCTTTCTTTCTTTCTTTCTTTCTTTCTTTCTTTCTTTCCTTCTTTCTTCCTTCCTTTCACATTCGGCCACTCCAAATCCTAGCCATCCATTTCTAATGCCTCTTCTCAGTAGCACATTAACTCATCTCATGCATATTCTTTCTTGAAAAAAAATTATAGTTTCCCAGTTTTCCATTAGCAGCTTCTTTCTGCTATACTTTCTGTAGTTTCTAACAGACGTCTTCCCAGCTGTCAAGGTTCCTCATGCTTATATGTTCCTCCCTATAGTACACTAGGTTCTGTCTCTTCTTTATACCTATTTTCAATATGGCTGAGAAATATACATGACTGACCCAGTTCTGGAGCAATACAAATTGTGAGATTCAGCTTTTCATGCTATTTTTACCCATCTGTCCTCTCAGTGAGAGGAATAAAAAGAGTATATTTCTACATGATACCAACATTGCTAGTTTAAAAAAAGAACATTAAGTTAATTTATACATAGGAATACATTAACAAATAGTCTTCTTTCTCTCTTTAAATGAATATTTTTGGCCCCATGCAGACACAACCTGAGTCTCCTTATGTTTCCTCTGTCATAATTTGTGTGAATATCTTTATAAAAGCAAGTGAGTCAGGCTAGAGGCCATAGCCACATTGAAATTCCTGAGTGTCCTAGTTTCTAGTGAAGCACTCCATCCATAGTCTCCTCCTCAACTCATACTAGCACTGGTCAATTGACTCTCCCAAAGGGCACTCCTCATGGCTCTAGGGATAACTCTGAGGAATTGAGGTTTCTAACAATGTAGTTTTTTTTTTAATCTTTCATTGATATGGTTCCAAAGACTATAAAAATCATTTGAATTATATTAGCATTTACAGAAGAGAATTACTGCGAAGATATAGCAAGAAATACATTGTTCCCTTGTACTCACGAGGTTCCAGGGAATAGTGACTCAAATGAAAAGTATAAAAGGAGTGAAGCAAACAAATATAAAACACATATGGTCAAGGACCAACTCATAGCTTCAAGCTACTAGAAACTTCCCTTTGTGGGGTCTTCATGAAGTTTCACTTAAGTAAAGCTTTCTCATGGGCTGTTAGTTCAGTATCTTTCTAGAATCCAGAGTAAGCCCTTTTCTCTCCAACGATTATAGTTCCCAAAGCTTGCACAATGGTTTGATGACTGGGTTTCCGTGTTGATCTGCAATTGTTTCTGTTATCATCACCTACTGCTAACACTTCTGTGAGGCTTTGCTACCTACTAGGAGTGCTGGTGGGAATTCTGATAGTTCTTTACATATTTCAGAATTCACAAGGTTGTAACCTTATCGAGTCTATTTCTAGGTACTGTGTTGCCAAATATTTGAGAATACTTTCTCTGTGTGTCCCTCTGTCTCTGTTACTGCCTCTGTGTTTCTGTATTTCGGTCAGTCTCCCTGTCACTGTCCCTCTTTCACACACACACACACACACACAATAGTAGTGCCATGAGCTCATGGACATATGGTGGCCAGTTGAGAGATAGGGTAGCTGCCCTTTCCCTCAACTTGTACCTCACAGCAGTTCTTTCCTTCCTCCTTGCCAAGAAAGAAAAGGGAGTTAAAGGTGTTAGACATTCTCTTTTGTATGCAATCACAGCTTGGCCTCAATGCCTCCTGAATCATCAGCTGTTTTAGCTCCACAGCAATTTAGAAGACTTTTTGTCAAAACACAGTACCAGCCCTTCAGGCACATACTGCTGTAGACAGCCTGCCTTTAGCTTTCCACACAATCCTTTGGACTGGAACCAGGCAGATAATATTTGTGCATGTTTCAAGGGCTAGGTTCTCATTGGCTATTCACTCCATTATCCACATTAACATTATTATTATAATTTTTCAAAGATTCATTACCCCCATCGCATTCAGTATGGATGTACAAAGGTTATTCTTGGGTCTGATCCCCTGATCAGGAAAGGAATTTTGTTCTGTTCTGTTTCTGACTTAGTGTAGACAACCTAACAGCATAACAAACTGTGCCTCATGGCTCCCTAGCTCAAGATATCTAACAGCATCAGCATCTCTGGAAGCAGGGATTAAAATCATGCACCACCATGCCTATTTCACACATCTAATTTTAAAGACACAAACTACTAAATGCAAACAAATATCTTCAAATTTAATTATATTATTTTTCTTGTTTATTTTGAAGGTATACATTGAGGGATTACTAAAATAGATAAAGGACTCAAGCGTTAATGTAGCTTGACAAATGTATCGTCATGTAGTAAAATTGTCAGGAATTTTGCAATAACTCTTGATAAAAACATGAAACCTGAAAGTAATTTGGTCAGCTATAGAAAGAATTAACTGATTAGGATCACAGAGTGATTATAAAATATTTTTAGGGGGGCGGAGCCAAGACGGCAGCTGGGAAGCAGGGACTTGTGATATGAGCTCCCTGCCAGGTCCCTCCAAAAACCTATAAAAATGGCCCTGAACAAATTCTAGAAAGGCAGAACCCACAAAATAGCAGAGAGAAGCAGGGATCCAGCCCAGGACAGCCTGGATGGTCACTGAATGAAGTCTATCTTGCATGGAGAGGAGGGGAGCAGAGCCCAGAGCCGGGGGCAGCAGGACCAACCAGACCGGGAGCCAGGCTGAACAAACCCCAGCACCCTAAATCAGTGAGCTGTGGCAGTTACCAGACTTCTCAACCTCAAAACACCAAAGACAACAGAGAAGGTTAGTGGGAAAAGCTGTGGGGGACAGAGTGAAAAGAGTTTGCAGTTTGGCCACCGGCCCTGGGGTCGGGGCGGGGTGGGGGGAAGGGGGGAAGGTGCAGCTACAGAACTACAGCTGCAGTTACTTCCAGCCCTAGGCTCACCTGGTGGGAGGAATTAAGTGGCAGATCAGAGCAGGAGAGCCTGCAGAGCCTGCTTAAGATTTTTGTCAGGTCCAGGTTGGTGGTTCTTGAGGAAGGAGGAGTGCTGGTTTGGCAGAGCTGGCTATATAGAAACAGCTCTGAAATTAATGGTGCATGCCCTCAAACTTGGAACATAGAACTCTTTGCTCTACAAGCAGTCATACCCCGCTGAAAAACTCAAGAGTCAAGTAAGCTGGGTGGGAATATGACCAGGCAGTGAAAATGCACTCAGATTAAGTCTCAGACTTTGGAATCTTTCTTTGGTGAGAAAGAAGAACAAAACATACAGCAAGAAGTCAACAAAGTCAAAAAGCCTACAACAAAAGCCTCCAAGAAAAACATGAACTGGTCTCAAGCCATGGAAGAGCTCAAAAAGGATTTGGAAAAGAAAGTTAGAGAAGTAGAGGAAAAATTGGGAAGAGAAATGAGAAGGATGCAAGAAAACCATGAAAAACAAGTCAATGACTTGCTAAAGGAGACACAAAAATATACTGAAAAAAATATTGAAGAAAACAACACCTAAAAAAAATAGACTATCTCAAATGGTGAAAGAACACCAAAAGCCAATGAGGAGAATGCCTTGAAAGGCAGAATTAGCCAAATGGAAAAGGGGGTCCAAAAGACCACTGAAGAAAATACTACCTTAAAAATTAGATTGGAGCAAGTGGAAGCTAGTGACTTGATGAGAAATCAAGATATTATCAAACAGAACCAAAGGAATGAAAAAGTGGAAGACAATGTGAAATATCTCATTGGAAAAACCACTCACATGGAAAATAGATCTAGGAGAGAGAATTTAAAAATTATTGGACTACCTGAAAGCCATGATCAAAAAAAGAGCCTAGATATCATCTTTCAAGAAATTATCAAGGAGAACTGCCCTGATATTCTAGAGCCAGAGGGCAAAATAGAAATTGAAAGAATCCACAGATTGCCTCCTCAGAAAGATCTCAAAAAGAAAACTCCTAGGAATATTGTTGCCAAATTCCAGAATTTCCAGGTCAAGGAGAAAATACTGCAAGCAGCCAGAATGAAACTATTTGAGTATTGTGGAAAAACAATCAGGATAACACAGGATCTAGCAGCTTCCACATTAAGGGACCGAAGGGCTTGGAATACAATATTCCGGAGGTCAATGGAGCTAGGATTAAAACCAAGAATCACCTACCCAGCAAAACTGAGTAGCATGTTCCAAGGCAAAATGTGCAATTTCAACAAAATAGATGACTTTTAAGCTTTCTCAGTGAAAAGACCAGAGCTGAATAGAAAATTTGACTTTCAAATACAAGAATCAAGAGAAGCATGAAAAGCTCCTATCAATTAACCTTGGAACTCTGGACCTCTCAAACTCACAAGGTTGCCTCCAAGTCTGGACACGTCCATCTCAAGATCTTTGTTCAGAAGAGGAACACAAGGCAAAAAAGGAAGTCAGGGGCCCAGGCCCAAGCACACCTAGTTGAACCTTCTCTCCACACAGCTTCCCCATGCCCCGCCCCCCTCGCCAAAGCTGTCACATTATGAAAGAACTATCTGCCAAATGCCCTGGAATGTCAAAAGAAGACAATAAGACAGAAACTGTCTCTTCTTTTTAACTGACATAGCAACTGACCCTGTGGTCACTACTGAGAGAGGGAGAGGATCAATGCATCACCTAGGCTTGGCTTTGTCATATGAGCATTAAGTCACATGTGATAGATCGGAAGCAGGCAGGGTTACTCTGAGCATGTTCCATCCCTGTTTCAAAAAATAAGATTCCTAAAGAATAGAAATGTGGGTAGTTAACACACTACACTGAATGATGTTGAGAATTTTTTAAACCCACAACTTTTCTATTATTCAGAATATTAGAAAAAGATACCAAGATAAAATACAGTTCAACAAAATAAACACTGGCTACTGAAACTGAATTCAGAAAATACTAGTTTTCAGGTTAAAGGTTGCTATAAATCCTCAACTTTACTGTTTCCACTTATGATCCATTACTGTGATGAAGATTTTAATACTTCAGTAAGTTTGTATTCTCATTAACGCAAATAGTCCTTCCATTGATTAAATGGCATTGTATACACACCTTCCAAAAAAATTAAAAAAAATATTTTTATATGGTAGAGGTGATATTAATAGTGATCCCCTTGGTATTACCAAGTAATTATAATTGTGTTTCACTGGGTATGTGTTTTTCTCATGTCAAACACATACAGTCATTGAAGGGAAACAAATCAATGTCTCAGAAGTGTGGATGTATGTGTGTATCTATGTTTCTGTGGTTTTCCTCCTCCTAAGGAGACTAGTTTGAGGGGGCGGAGCCAAGATGGCCGCATGAAAACAGCGTCTTGCCGGAGCTCTCTCACAAGTTCTGTTGGATTCCTATAAAAAAAGTGAATCTGAACAGATTTGAGAGAGTTGGAAATTGCGAGCACTCTGACTGGAGCAAATTTCCCAGCCGGGAGAATCTAAAAGGCTGAAGGAACGATTCTGTAGGCTAGGAAAGCGCTC
>CM053624.1:231890569-231909377 GCA_028646595.1 Phalanger gymnotis | reverse complement strand
GTTCTCAAGCCCCGCCTCAATGACCAGAGACCATTGGTTCCCCAGCTGGCCCCTCCTAAGTCACCAATCCACACCCACACAGGTTTCACACCTGACAGGGCCCTGGGCCTGGGGCTTAGCACTTAACAGCTGAAAGTACTTCCACTCAAAAGAAACAAAAGCCATGCTAATGAGACAATTTTGCTTAACAACACAGCAGGCTTCTAGCTGTCAGTCCAAGACATTGCATACATAGTTGGCAGAGAGAGGAGCCCAAAATCTGGGTTTCCAAAGGTGGGGAACTCCAACAGCTACCCAGAGTCTCCTCTGGTCAAATCACATGACACTCTTCCAATGAGTGAGCCCCAAGCAAAATGCTAACCTCAGAGTATATAAACACTTCTTCTAGGTCAGTGGGTGTCATAACTGTGTGACTCAAACCCATGTGACCTAGGCCTTTCTGTGACTTAAGCAGGTCATCAAAGACTCCTGATTCAATCAGACTCTTGACTGAAACAGTGGCAAGACTCAAAGGCACTGATTGTTTTACTGCTGAGAAGCACTCCAAAACAAAAGATGACAAAATGTTGCACTTTACTTGCCATTACAACATAGCAGAATAGAGCAAGGAGACCAAGTTTTCACATTGCCCTCCAAAAAACTTTAAAGATGCCGCAAATCAAAATGTAGCAAACAGTCAGGATGAAATATTGTTGCAACCTAAGACAATTTAGCAGGTTGGAAAAAAAGAGATCCGTGATATGGCTGTAGAGAATGATGTGCCAGCGTGGATGAAAGACAAGGTGGTAGGTGGTGACAAAAATAGCATGTGCTTTGGGAGCTGTCAAAGCAGCGATAATTAGGGGACATAAAAACTGGTTAAAAGGGATTACCAGTGACCCCTGCACTGGATAAAGGATCAGATATTGTTTGGCAACTCCATTGCCTATACCAATTTCTGGGTCACGGTATAAGGGCAGAGAGGATCACTTTTGGAAATAAGGGATCAGTGATCCTGAGGAGCTGTGTTGCTTCTGGTCTCAAGGGAATAGGGGCCTAAGGAATATTATCATTTCTAGTCTCAGCAGAGTAGGTACTGTGAAGAAAAATATTACTTAAAATCCTAAGGGATCAAGAGCCCTCCCAGGGTTAGGACCAGAGTAAAGATCAAAGAAGCAGTGACCACACCTTTCTCCCTATTGCAACATCTTGGGCACACCAAAAACTTTCAAACCCCCAGGACTAGCTATGAAAACATCAGTACAAAATGGCTTGAAACATGAGACAGGGTTGCTATCAGTCCCGCACTGGAAAGGGAGCCAACTTCAACATAAATTTTAAAATCAAGAAATAGAGTGGAAAAATGAATAAACAAACAAAAAAAGACACTGAACAGAAAATTTGCTATACTGACAGGGAAGATCAAGATAGAAACTCAGAGGACAATGAAGTCAAAATATTTACAAGCAAAGCCTCAAAGAAAACCATGAATTGGACAGCAGTTCAACACTAATTCTTGGAAGAGCTAAAAAACTTATCTTCAAAATCAAATAAGATTGGTAGAGGAAAAATTAGGTAAAGAAATGAGAGGCAAATAAGAAAATTGTGAAAACAGTTGGTAAGAGAGGCACAAAAAAACATAGAAGAAAATTCATGTTAAAAAACAGAATATGCCAAGTGGAAAAATAAATACAAAAGCTCACCAAAGAAAACAGGTCTTTAAAAAAATTAGAATTGGGCAAGTAAAAGCTAATGACTCCATGTGACATTAAGAAAAAATCATACAAAGTCAAAAGAATAAAAAAAGAAGAAAATGTGAAATAGCTCATCAGAAAAAAAATTCCTCTGGAAAATAGATTGAGGGATAACTTAAGAATTATTGGCCTCCCAGAAAGACATGATCAAAGCAAAAGCCTACACATCATATTTCAAGAAATTTTTGAGAAAAAAATGCCCTGATATCCTAGAATCAGAAGGTTAAATAGAAATGGATAAAATCGACTTATCATGATCTGAAAGAAATCCCTAAATGAAAACTCTAAGGTACATTAAAGCCAAATGCTGAGGTCACTCCTAAATCAAAGAGAAAGTACTTCAAGTGGCCAGATAGAAAACTTTCAGTGGGGTAGAGGTAAGATGGCTAAGTAAAAGCAGGGACTTGCTTGAACTATCCCCCGAATGCCTCCATATTAATGTAAAAAAATGACTCTAAATAAATTCTAGAGCTACAGAACTCACAAAACAACATAGTGAAAAAATTCTCCAGCCCAAGATAGCCTAGAAGGTCAATCAGAATTTCTATCACATGGTGCTTGGAGCTGAGCATAGCCCAGTGTGGGTTTTGCCAGGACAGACTGTGTCAGAGTAAACTGGGAGGAGTAGGCCTTAGGGCACTGAATCACTGGCAGCTGTGGCAAACACTAAAGACAATTTAGCAGGTCAGTAAGAAAACTTTGTTGGACTTAGGTGACAGAAGAGCATGGTCTGGCCCCAGCCTCAGGGTGGTGGAGGTGGCTGCAGCAGCAGGGACAGTATCAATGGTGGCTGCTTTCTAAGCTCCATGCCCACAGATGGTGCGGGATCAAGTGGCTGGTCAGAGCAGGAGTGCAAGGATCTCTTTGTTGGTGCTGAGGCAGTATTCTCTTGCTTTACCCTACTTGTATCTGGGTCACACTTGTGGGTGGCAGGCCTGGGAAGAGCAGGAGTACTGGTGTGGAAGAATTTGTGGCGGCTGTGGAGGGGGAGTCCTCTGCACAGTTCCAAAGTAACTCACAGACTACAGCACAGGCCAGGAAAGGAGTAAACACTTCTCTTTAGATAGTACCACTGCAGAAGGGTTGAAAATGTACAGGTGCCTACAAGCAGATATGAAAACAGTTGCTCAAAACCCCCACTCCACTCTGGAAGCAGAGTTATACCTTGACAAAAAGCTCAAAAGTCAAGTAATTGGCTGGGAAAATGAGCAGACAGCTTAAAAAACTAATACTAGAGAATCTTACTTTGTTGACAAAGATTAAAACATAGAACCTGAAGACACCAAAATCAAAAATCCTACATCAAAACCTTCCAAGAAAAATATAAATTGGTCACAGGCCATAGAAGTGCTCAAAAAGGATTTTGAAAATCAAGTAAGAGAAGTAGAGGAAAAATTGGGAAAAGAAATGAGAGTGATGCAAGATAACGATGAAAAACAAATCAACAGCTTGCTAAAGGAAAGCCAAAAAATACTGAAGAAAATAATACCTTACAAAAACAGACTAACCCAAATGGCAAAAAGAGGTCCAAAAAGCCGATAAGGAGAACAATGCCTTAAAAAAACCAGAATTGGCTAAATGGAAAAGGAAGTCCAAAAGCTCACTGAAGAAAATAATTCCTTAAAAATTAGAGTGGAGCAAACAGAAGCTGATGATTTTATGAGAAAGCAAGAAAGTATAAAACAGAACCAAAAGAATGAAAAAATAGAAGACAATGTGAAATATCTCATTGGAAAAACCACTAACCTGGAAAATAAATCCAGGAGAGATAATCTAAAAATTATTGGACTACCTGAAGGCCATGATCGAAAAAATAGCTTAGACATCATCTTTCAAGAAATTATCAAGGAAAACTGCCCTGATATTCTAGAACTAGAGGGTAAAATAGAAATGGAAAGAATCTATCTATTGCCTCTTGAAAAAAATCACACAAGGAAAACTCCTAGGTATATTGTCACCAAATTCCAGAGTTCCCAAGTCAAGGAGAAAATATTGCACGCATCCAGAAAGACACAATTCAAGTATTGTGTAAAACAATCAGTATAACACAAGATCTAGCAGATTCTACATTAAAGGATCAAAGGGCTTTGAATATGATATTCTGGAGGTCAAAGGAGCTAGGATCAAATCCAAGAATCACCTACCCAGCAAAACTGAGTACATTATTCAGGGGAAAAATGAATTTTCAATAAAATAGAGGACTTTCAAGCATTCTAGATGAAAAGACCAGAGCTATATAGAAAAAAAAATTGACTTTCAAACACAAGAATAAAGAAAATCATGAAAAGATAAACAGGAAAGAGAAATCCTAAGGGAATTAGTAAAGTTGAACTGTTTACATTCCTACATGGAAAGATGATATTTGTAACTCATGATATCTTTCTCAGTATTAGGGTAGTTGAAAGGAATATACATACATACATACATACATACATACATACATACATACATACATACATGCATATACATATATATGAGTATATATACATACACATATATATAGAGAGATATGTAGACAGAGGACACAGGGTGAGTTGACTATGAAGGGATGGTATGCAAAAAATAAAATTAAGGGGCAAAAGTGGAATATACTTGGAGAAAGAGAAAGGGAGAGATAGAATGAGGTAAATTATCTCACATAAAAGAGGCAAGAAAAAGCTGTTATAATGGAAGGAAAGAAGGGGGAGGTGAAAGGGAATGAGTGAACTTTACTGTCATCAGATTTGGTTTAAGGAGGGAAGACCATAGACATTCAATTGGATATCTTACCCTACAGAAAATTAGGGAGAACAGGGATAAAATGGGGCATGATAGAAGGGAGGGTGCATTGGGGGAGGGGGTAATCAGAAGCAAACACTTTTGAGGAGGGACAAGGTCAAAGGAAAAAATAGAATAAATGGGAGACAGGATAGGATGGAGGGAAATATAGTCTTTCACAACATGGTTATTATGCAAGTGTTTTGCATAATGAAACATGTATAACCTGTATTGAATTGCTTGCCTTCTCAAGGAGGGTGGTCAGAGAGAGAATTTCAAACTCAAAGTTTTAAAAAGAAATGTTAAAAATTATTTTTATATGAGACTGTGAAATAAGATACACAGGCAATAAGGTATAGAAATCTTTCTTGCCCCACAAGAAAGTTAGGGGAAAGGTGATGGGGAAGATGATAGAAGGGAGGGCAGACTTGGGAAAGGGATAATCAGAATGTGTTCCATCTTGGGGTAGGGGGAGGGGATGGGGAGAAAATTTGTAACCCCAAATCTTGTGCATAAGAGGAAATCAAATATTTAAATAGTCTTACCTTAGAAAAAGAAACCAAACCACTGATGAACTCCCTAAGAAAAATTCCTCAATATCAGGTTGATCTAAAAATTAATTTTACCAAACTTTTAAGTACTTATTAATCTCAGTACTACATAAACTACTTGGAAAAAAACAGGCAAATAGGCAGTTCTATCAAATTCCTGTTATGACACAAATATGATTCAGATACCTAAACAAGAAACCACAAAAACAGAAAAAGAAAACTATAGATCAATTTCCCAAATGAAAAAAGAATTTAAATTATTTAATAATTAATGAATAATTTAAACTATTTTTTTTATTTAGACAAAATATTAGCAAGGATATTACAGCGATATATCACAATGCTCATAAACTATGTCCAGGTAGGATGTAAAGCAGGATGCATTTTCAGGGCTGGTTCAATATTAGGAAAACCATCAGTATACTAATAACAAAAACAGCAAAAATCACATGGTAATATCAATAGAGGAACAAAATGCTTTTGACAAAATATGCCATCCATTTCTATTAAAAATATAAGGAAGCAAAGGAATGAATGGAGTCTTTCTTGAAAAGTAACTATATAAAAGGATGCAATGGGATGGCCCACTGGATAAAAAGGTGGTCCTGGAGACAAGAAGATTGAGTTCAAATCTGGCCTCAAACACTTACTGTATGACCCTGGGCAAGTTATTTAACTTATGTTTGCCTTAATCCACTGGAGATAAAAGAATGGCAAACCACTACAGTATCTTTGCAAGAAAAACCCATATGAACTATAGTTCATGGGGTCACAAAGAGTTGGTCATGACTGAATGACTGCAGAAAATGATAATATAAAAACAAGAGCAAAAATTATATTTCATGTAGCTACACTTGAAGCCTTCTAAAAAAGATAAGAGGTAAAAGAGGGACGTCATTTATCACCACTATAATTCAATGTTGTACTAGAGTAAGACCAAAAAGAAAAGAACTAAAGGTCTAAGAATAGGCAATGAGGGAAGATTATCACTCTATGTGGATGATAGGATGACATACTTAAAGGAAGCCTAGAGGATCTACTAAAAAACTATTTGAAGCAGCAAATTCATCAAAGTAGTGGATATAAAATAAACCCACATAAATCATTAGCATTTTTGAATATTGGCAATAAAATTCAATAGGAGGAGGTAGAAAGAGAAATTCCATTGAAAATAATTGCAGACGATATAAAATACTTTGGAGTGTACCTGGTAAGACAAACCTACAGACTATATGAACAGAATTACGAAATGCTTTCCACACAAATAAAGGGAGATGTAAACAGTTACAGAAATATTGTTTAACAATGTGTAGGCTGAGCCAATATAATAAAAATGACAATTCCACCTAATTTAGTAATTCCATGCCATACCAATCAAATGACCAAAGAATTATTTTATAGAATTAGGAAAAATAATAGCAAAATTCGTCTGGAAGAATGAAAGATCAAGAATATGAAGGAAATCAATGAGAAAAAAATTGAAAGTGGCCTAGCAGTGCCAGATTTCAAACTATATTACAAAGTAGTAATCATAAAAGCAAACTGGTACTGACCAAAAAATAGAGCAGTGGATCAATGTAGTAGGTATACAATGTGCAATAGTAAATTACTGAAGTAATGTGGTGTTTGACAAACCCGGAGATCCAAGCTTTTGGGATAAGAACTCGCCATTTGACAAAAATTCTGGGAAAACTAGAAAGGAGCTTGGAAGAAACTAGATCTAGATCTTCACACCATATGCCAAGATAAAGTAAAAATGGATAAATTATTTATTTAGACATAAAGGATGATGTCATAAGTAAATTAGGGGAGCATGGAAAAATGGATCTATCAAAACTATGGATTGGGGAAGATTGTTTTGACCAAACAAGAGACAGAAAGGATTACAAAAAGGAAAGAAGTAAAATGGATAATTCTGATTACATGAAATTAAAAATATTTTGCCAAAACAAAATTAAGCAAGCAAAATTGAAAGGAAAGCAGGAAACAGGGATTTTTTAATAGCAAATTTCTCTGGTAGAGGGCTCCTTTATCAAGTATATAGACAACTGAGCCAAATTTATACATAAAAAGAAATCATTCTTTTTTTTATTTTTAGTTTACAACACGTAGTTCCACAAGTTTTAGAGTTCCAAATTTTCTCCCCTGCCCTCTCCTCCCCATCCCAGCCAAGGCAGATTGTAATCTGATATACGTTCTACATATACCTTCACATTAAACTTATTTTCACAATAGTCAAGTTGTAAATAAGAATTACAACCAATGAAATGAACCATAAGAAAGAAGAAACAAAAGTAAAAAAAAAGAGGACAGCAAATAGTTTGCTTCAGTCCACATTCAGACTCCATAATTCTTTCTTTGTATATGGATAGCTTTTACTATCATGAGTCTTTTGGAGTTGTCTTAGAACCATGCATTGCAGAGAAGAGTTAAGTCTATCAAAGTTAGTCATCACAGATATTTTGTGTTTATAATCATGCATAATGTTCTACTGGTTCTGCTCCCCTCACTCAGCATCAGATCATATAAGTGTTTCCAGGTTATTATCAAGTTTGTCTGCTCTTCATTTCTTAAAGCACAATAGTATTTCATTACATTCATATACCAAACCTTGTTTAGCCATTCCCCAATTGATGGGCAACCCCTTGATTTCCAATTCTTTGCCACCACAATAAGAGCTGCTATGAATATTTTTGTACATAAGAGTCTTTCCCCCCCTTTTAGGATCTCTTTGGGATACAGCCTTAGAAGTGGCATTTTGGAGTCAAAGGGTATACACATTTTTATAGCCCTTTGGGCATAGTTCCAAATTGCTCTTCAGAATGGCTGGATCTGTTCACTACTTGACCAACAATGTAACAGTGTTCCAATTTTCCCACATCCTCTCCAGCATTTATCATTTTTCCTGTTTTGTCATGTTAATCAATCTGACAGGAGAGATGTGGTACCTAAGAGTTGTTTTGATTTGCATTTCTCTAATCAATAGTGATTTACAGCATTTTTTCCTATTACTATAGATCTCTTTAATTTCTTCCTCTGAAAACCACTCGTTCACATCCTTTGACCATTTATCAACTGGGGAATGAATTGTACTTTTATAAATTTAACTCATTTCCCTATATATTTTAGAGATGAGGCTTTGATCAGAGACACTGGTTGTAAAAATTCTTTCCCAATTTTCTGCTTCCTTCCTAATCTTTGTTTCATTGGCTTTGTTTGTACAAAAACTTTTCAATTTAAGGTAATCAGAATTATCCATTTTGCATTCTGTAATGGTCTCTATCTCTTGTTTGGTCATAAATTTTTCCCTTCTCCATAAATATGATAGGCAAACTATTCTTTACTGTCCCAAATTGCTTAAAGTATCAGCCTTCATATTGAAATCATAAACCCACTTCGACTTTATTTTGGTACATGCTGTAAGGTATTAGATTATGTCCCGTTTCCGCCATACTATTTTCCAGTTTTCCCAGTAGCATTTGTGGAATAGTGAGTCCTTGTTCCAGAAGCTAGACCTCTGAGGTTTCTCAAAAAGTAGATTACTATAGTCGTTGACTGTCTGTTGTGAACCTAACCTATTCCACTGATCCATCACTCTATTTCTCAGCCAGTGCCAAGTAGTTAGGATTGCTGCTTTACAATACAGTTTAATATCTGGTATGGTTAGGCCACTTTCCCTAGCATTTCTTTTCATTAATTCCCTTGATATTCTGGACATTTTGTTCTTCCAGATGAATTCTGTTATTATTTTATCCAGCTCTGTAAAATAATTTTTCGGTAGTTTAATTGGTATGGAACTAAGTAAGTAAATTAATCTAGGTGAAATTGTCATTTTTATTATGGCAATATTATGACAGCCTAGCCATGAGCCACTGATGTTTTTCCATTTATTTAGATCCAACATTATTTGTGTGAGAAGTGTTTTTTAATTGTTTTCATATAGTTCCTGGGTTTGTCTTGGCAAGTAGACTCCCAAATATTTTATATTGTCTAGAGTAACTTTAAACGGAATTTCTCTTTCTACCTCTTGCTATTCAGCTTTGTTAGTAATATATCAAAATGCAGAGGATTAACGTGTGGTTATTTTATATCCTGCATGTTTGCTAAAGTTATTTAGTATTTCTAGTAGTGCTTAATTGATTCTCTAGGATTCTCTAAGTAAATCATCATATCATCTGCAAAGAGTGATTAGTTGGTTTCTTCCTTGCCTATTCCAATTTCTTCAATTTCTTTTTCTTCTCTTATTGCTAAAGCTAATGTTTCTAGAAGCAAATTGATTAACGGGGTGATGATGGACATCCTTGTTTCACTCCCGATCTTATCAGAAATGCGTCTAGCTTATCCCCATTGCATAAAATGCTTGCTGATGGTTTTAGGTACATGCTATTTATCATCTTAAAGATGACTCCATTTATTCCTATGATTTCTAGTGTTTTTAATAGGAATGGGTGTTCTATTTTGTCAAAAGCTTTTTCTGCATCTATTGAGATAATCATATGTTTTCTTCTAGTTTGGTTTTTGATTCCAGTTATGCTGATAGTTTTCCTAATATTGAACCAGCCTTCTATTCCTGGAATAAATCCTACCTGGTTATAGTTTATTATTCTTGTGATAAGTTGCTGTAATCTTTAAGAAAATATTTTATTTAAAATTTTTCCATCTATATTCATTGGGGAAATTGGTCTACAATTTTCTTTCTCTGTTTTGACTCTTCCTGGTTCAGGTATCAGGACCATATTTGTGTCATAAAAAGAATTTGGTAGGACTCCTTCTTCACTTATTTTCCCAACTACTCGATAAAATATTGGAATTAATTTTTCTTTAAATGTTTTATAGAATTCATTTGTAAATCCATCTAGCCCTGGAGATTTTTTCCTAGGGAGTTGATTGATGACTTGTTCAACTTCTTTCTCTGAGATAGGGTTATTTATTATTTCCTCTTCTGTTAATCTGGACAATTTATATTTTTGTAAATATTCATCCATTTTCCCAAGATCATCAGATTTATTGGCATAAAATTGGGGAAAATAATTCCTACATATTGTTTTAATTTCCTCTTCAGTAGAGGTGAATTCACCCTTTTCGCTTTTGATACTAGTAATTTGGTCTTCTTTCTTTTTTTTTTTTTAAATCAAGTTGACCAAGGCTTTATCAAGTTCATTTTTTTTTTCATCATAAAACCAGCTCTTAGTTTTATTTATTAGTTCTGTAGTTTTCTTGATTTCAATTTTATTAATCTCTCCTCTGGCTTTCAGTGTTTCTAATTTGGTATTTAACTGGGGATTTTCAATTTGTTCTTTTTCTAAACTTTTCAGTTGCATGCCCAATTCATTGATCTACTTTTCCTCTCTTTTATTCATGTAAGCATTCAGAGATATAAAACTTCCCCTAAGACCTGCTTTCACTGCATCCTACAAGTTTTGGTATATTGTCTCATTGTTATCATTTTCTTGAATGAAGTTATTGATTATTTTGATGATGTATTGTTTGACCCATTCATTCTTTCAGATTAGATTATTTAGTTTCAAATTAATTTTTAGTGTATCTTTCCATGTTCCTTCATAACAAGTAATTTTTATTGCATCATGATCTGAATAGGATGCATTGACTATTTCTGCCTTTCTGCACTGGATTGTGAGGTTTTTATGACCTAGTATATGGTCAATTTTTTTATATGTGCTATGTACCACTGAGAAAATGCTATATTTCTTTCTATCCCCATTCAGTTTTCTCCAGAGGTCTATCATATTTACCTTTTATAAAATTCTATTCACCTCATTAACTTCTTTCTTCTTTATTTTGAGGTAAGATTTACCAAGTTCAGATAGGGGAAGGTTGAGGTCCCCCACTAATATAATTTTGCTCTCTATTTCTTTCTGTAACTCTCTTACATTCTTCTCCAAGAATGTGGATGCTATACCACTTGGTGCATATATGTTAAATAATGATATTACTTCATTGTCTCTGGTGGCTTTTAGCAGGATGCCGTTTCCTTCCTTATTTCCTTTAATTAAATCTATCTTTGCTTTTGCTTTGTCTGAGATTAGGATTGCTACTCTTCCTTTTTTACACCAGCTGAAGTGGCATATGTTCTACTTGAGCCTTTTACCTTTACCCTGTGTCTATCCCCTTTTTCAAATGTGTTTCTTGTAAACAACATACTGTAGGATATTAATCCATTCTGATATCTGCCTCTGTTTTATGGGAGAGTTCATCTTATTCACACTCACAGTTATAATTACTATCTGTGTCTTTTTCTCCATACTCTTACCCCCCTATACACACACATTTATGCTTTTATTTCTCTCCTTTCCCTTCCTCTCCTCAAAAGAGTTTTGCTTTTGACCATTGCCTCCCTCATTTTCCCCTCCCTATCAATCCCCTCCTTTATCTTACCCTTTCCCCTTATTTCTTTGCTCCCTCCTAACTCCCCCATATTTCCACTTTCTTCTCTTATTGCCTTAGAGAAATATACTTATACTTAATACTTATTATACTTAATAGAATATGTCATTCCCTCCTTGAACCAAATCCAATGAAAGTAACACTCAGATACTGTTCTTCTCCTCCCTTCTTTCCCTCTACTATAATATTCTTTTCCGCCTCTTCATTTGTTGTAATTTACCTTTTTCTGCCTCTTCCTTACCTCTTCTCCCATTACGTTCCCTTTGCACCCCTTAAATAGTTTTTTATCATCATATCAGTTAATTTATACCCACACCATCTGTCTATGTATATCCCTTTTAAATGTTGTAATAACTATACCATTCTCAAGATTAATAAGTCTCATTCTCCCATATAGGGGTGTAAACAATTTTCCCTTTTTGAATAACAAGGTATTTTTTTCCTGTTTACTTTATTATGCCTCTCTTGAGTCTTATATTTGAAGATAAAATTTTCCTTGAGCACTGACCTTTTCTTCAAGAAGGTCTGGAATTCTCTTATTTCATTGAATGTCCATCTCCTTGCCCAAAAGATTATGCACAGTTTTGCTGGGTAGTTCATCTTTGGTTGTAGTCCAATCATCCTTTGCCTTTTGGAATATCATATTCCAATCCCTCTACTCTTTTAATGTAGAAGTTGCAAGGTCTTGTGTGGTCCTGACTGCAGTTTCACAATATTTGAGTTGTTTCTTTCTGGCTGCTCGCATTATTTTTTCCTTTATCTGATAATTCTGGGATTTGGCTATAATATTCTTTGGAGTTTCAATTTGGGATCTCTTTCAGGGGTGATTGGTGGATTCTTACAATGATTATTTTAGCCTCTCATTCTAGGACCTTGGGGAAGTTTTCCTTGATGATTTCTAGGAAGATATTGTCTAAGCTCTTTTTTCATCATGGCTTTCCAGTAGACTAATATTTTTAGATTATCTCTCCTGGATCTATTTTCCATGTTAGTTGTTTTTCCTATGAGATATTTTAAGTCTTCTTCTATTTTTTTCATTGTTTAGATTTTGTTTGATGCCTTATAGAGTCATTCTCCAGTACTTACCCAATCTAATATTTAATGAATTTTTTCTTCAGTTAGCTTCTGTACCTCTTTTTCCAATGGCCAATTTTAGTTTTGAAAGAGTTGTTTTCTCCTTTAAAATTCTGTTCCACCTTACCTATTTTACTTTTGAAAGATTTATACAAGTCACTCCAAACACCTGTAAAAATGGCTCTGAAAAAATTCTAGGGCTGCAGAACCCATGAAATAGCAGGGGGAAGCAGGTCTCCAGCCCAGGATGGCCTGGATGGTCTCTGGGAAGGGTCTATTGCATGTGCTGGGAGCAGAGTGGGCTGCACCAGGACAGACCAGATCGGGAGTTGACCAGAGCAGGCCTTAGTGCCATGAAACATTGAGCTTTGACAATTGCCAGACTTCTCAACCCACAAATGCAAAGACCGCAGAGCAGGTTAGTGGGTATACTACTATATTGGGTTAGAGAGTGGTCCAGCTACCAGCCCTGGGGATGGCAGAGGTGGTGCAGTGGTGGAGCTACAGAGCTGCTTCAGGAGTTCCTGGATCACACTGTGGGAGGTATCAAGCAGCAGACCAGAGTGGGAGTGCAAGGCTTGCTTTTCCCTGCTGGATCTAGGTTACAATCCCAGTTGGCAGCTCTTGGGGGAGTAGGAGCACTGCTGTGGCGGAGCTTGTGGTGAAAGTGGGGTAGGAGTAGCTCTGAAAACAGCAGCACAGCCCCTAAATCTTGGGACAAAGCACTGTCTACTCTACAAGCAGTCATACCCTGAAAAAAATCTCAAAGGTCAAGTACTAGGCTGGGAACATGGCCAGGCAGCCAAAAGGACACAGGGTCAGACTCAGACTCAGACTAGAATCTCTTTTTGGTGACAAAGAAGATCAAAACATACAGCCAGAAGAAGTCAACAAAGTCAAACAGTCTATATCAAAAGCCTCCAAGAAAAAATATGAATTGAGACGGCCATGGAAGAGCTCAAAAAGCATTTGCAAAAAGAAGTAAGAGAAGTAGAGAAAAAATGGGAAGAGAAATGAGAATGATGCAAAAAAACCATGAAAAACACGTCAACAACTTGATAAAGGAGACCCAAAAAATACTGAAGAAAATAACACCTTAAAAACAGATTAACCCAAATGTTAAAGAGCTCCAAAAAACCAATGAGGAGAAGAATGTCTTAAAAGGCAGAATTAGCCAAATGGAAAAGCAGGTTCAAAAGACCACTGAAGAAAATACCACCTTAAAAATTAGATTGGAGCAAGTGGAAGCTAATGACTTGATGAGAAATCAAGATATCACAAAACAGAAAAAATGGAAAACAAGGTGAAATATCTCATTGGAAAATCCGCTGCACTGCAGAATAGATCCAGGAGAGATCAATTAAAATTACTGGGCTACCTGAAAGCCATGATCCAAAAAAAAGCCTAGACATCATCTTTCAAAAAATTATCAAGGAGAGCTGCCCGGATATTCTATAGCCAGAGGGTAAAATGGAAATTGAAATAATCCACCAATCACCTCCCCAAAAAGAAAACTCCTAGGAATATTGTCACTAAATTCCAGACCTCCCAGATCAAGGAGAAAACACAGCAAGCAGCCAGAAAGAAACAATTTGAATATTGTGGAAACACAATCAGGATAATACAAGACCTAGCAGTTTCTACATTAAGGAATCAAAGGGCTTTGAATATGATATTCTGGAGGTCAGTGGAGCTAGGATTAAAACCAAGAATCACCTGCCCAGCAAAACTGAGTATTATGCTCCAAGGAAAATATGGATTTTCAATAAAAGAAAGTACTTTCAAGCTTTCTCAGTGAAAAGACCAGAGCTGAATGGAAAATTTGACTTTCAAACACAAGAATCAAGAGAAGCATGAAAAGGTAAACAAGAAAAAGAAATCATGTGGGACTTACTAAAGTTGAACTGTTTTGTTTACATTCCTGCATGGAAAGATGATGTGTATAATTCATGAGATCTTTCTCAGTTTTAGGGTAGTTGAAGGGAATATAATATAATATATATAGACAGAGGGCACAGGGTGAGTTGAATATGAAGGGATGATATTTAAAAAATGAAATAAAATCAAGGGATGAGAGAGGAATATGTTGAGGGAGGGATAAAGTGAGAGATAGAATGGGTTAAATTATCTCTCATAAAAATGGCAAGAAAAAGCAGTTCTGTTGGAAGGGAACAGGGGGCAGGTGAGGTGGAATGAGGGAATCTTGCTCTCATCAGATTTGACCTGAGGAGGGAATAACATACAGAATCAATTGGGTATCTTACACAACAGGAAATAGGAGGAAGGAGATAAAAAAAGTCGGGATGATAGAAGGGAGGGTAGACAGGAGGAGGAGGTAATCAAAAGCAAATACTTTTGAAAAGGGACAGGGTCAAGGGAGAACATTGAATTAAGGGGGACAGGATAGGATGGAGGGAAATATAGTTAGTCTCTCACAACATGAATATAGTGGAAGAGTTTTATGTAATGATCCATGTGTGCCCTATGTTGAATTGCTTACTTTCTTAGGGAGGGTGGATGGGAAGGGAAGAGGGGAGAGAATTTAGAACTCAAAATTTTAAAAGCAGATGCTCAAAAAAAGTTGTTTTTGCACGCAATTGAGAAATAAGATATAGAGGGAATGGGGCATAGAAATCTATCCTGCCCTACAAGAAAGTAAGGGGAAAGGCGATGGGTGGGGAGTGCAGTGACAGAATGGTGGGCTGACTGGGGAACAGGGCATCCAGAATATATGCCATCTTGGAGTGGGGGGAGGGTAGAAATGGGGAGGAAATTTGTAACTCAAAATCTTGTGGAAATCAATGTTGAAAACTAAAATATTAAATAATAAAATAATTGTCAAGGAAAAACAAAAGATTTACACTCATCAGTGATTTTTTTCCATTTGGTCCACTGTATTTTTAAAAAAACTGGTCAATTTTTCTTTTACTCCTTCAATTTGGCTTTTAAAATCTTCCTTGAGCTCTTTCAAAAATGCTTTTTGGTCTTGAGACCAGTTCATATTCCCTTTTGAGGTTTCAGATGTGGGTATGGTGTCAATGCTCTCCTCTTTGGGATTCATACTTTGATCTGCTCTGTCTACGTGGTAAGATTGTATGAACTTTGCTCCTCTAGTTTGCTTTTGCATGGTGATTGTCTTTTTCCTCACTCTTAATGTGGTTCTCTGCTTCTGGGGCAAAAGGTTTTCTGTCCTAAGCTTCTTGCTCTGGGAACTAAGGGCCTGGTTATTGGTTTTGTGTGTTGTGTCCTCTGGTTTTGTCAACTAGAAGCTGGTGCTGAGCTGTAGCTGTCTGATGTATGGCAAGAATAGAGGCCTGGTGGATTCTTCCTGGTTTCCCCTGGGTTACACTGAAGCTCCCAACATGAGGTATGGGAGAGGACTGGTCTGGCTGCTGGGGGTCTCCTCTTCCCTTACGGCTGCACTACAGCATAGGTGGCCTCAGCCATCATCTGTGCTGGTGTTTGCCAATTCTCTTGGCTGTGCAAAAGCACGCCTAGGGTCCTGGTGTCAGTACTTCCTGGCCCCACCCCCTCGGGGCTTAGGAACTCTCACTGGTCTGCTGAGGTGGGGCTTGCTGGAATACTTCCCTTGCTGCAATTGTGCCCTTCAGTCATTGCAAGATGGGCCCATCTCCCTAGCTTCCTGAGCTAAAAGACTGCAGTATCTCTACTTCTGGTTCCTCTCTTCCAAGGTTTTCACTAGGGCAATATTCTATGGGTTATTCAAGGTCAAAGAGAGAGGGATGAGAGCACTTACGGCTTACTCCATCATCATGGCTCCAAGAAGTTGAAGAATGTGACTTTCAAACATTTAGTCTGTGGGCTGAGAGGTCCAGGAGTAGCTGCTGCTGGGGGCCACAGGCTTTGTGCTTCTATATCACCTAGCTCCAACAGATCCTCATCCTACACTGAGAAGTTTGTTACTCACCACTGCCAAAGATGATTCAGACCACCAGGCCTGTTCCCACCCAGGGATGGTTGGGTGTAAACCTACTCTCCCAGTCTGGTACAACCTATCCTTCCAATCAGCCTTCCTAACTCTCCTGGGCTAGAAATCTGCCACATTCTGTCTCCTAGTGGATTCTACCTCTCTCAAATTTGCTCAGATTCACTTTTTTAGAGGTATCTGAAAGAATTTGTGAGAGAGCTCCGTTATGTCCCTACATTCACTCCCCCATCTTCCACCCCAGGAGTCATTCTTTAATTGACAAGTAGTCAAAGGATATTAACAGGCAGTTTTCTGAGGAAATCAAAGCTATCAATAGGTACATAAAAATAGTCTAAACCACTATTGATTAGAGAAAGGTAAATTACAACAATTGAAGTACCACTTTACAGCCATCAGATTGGCTAACATGACAGAAAAGGAAAAGGACAAATGCCTGAGAGGATGTGGAAAAGTAGTTACGATAATTCACTGTTGTTGGAGGTGTGAACTGGTCAGATGGTTCTGTAGATCAATTTGGAACTATGTTCAAAGGCATATAAAAATGTGTGTGTTCTTTGACCCAAAAAATATCACTACTATGTCTGTATCTCATGGAGATCAAAGATAATGGGAAAGGACTGAAATGTACAATATTCTTTGTAGCAGTTCTTTTTCTGTGGGAAAGATTTGGAAATTGAGAGAAATTCAATCAATTAGGGAATAGCTAAATAAGTTGTGTTATATGATCCTGATAGAACACTACTGCACTTTAAGAAATGTTAGGAAAAATGATTCTAGAAAAAATATCAGAAGACTTATGAACGGATATAAAGTTCAGTGAACAGAACGGGAATATTGTACACACTAACTAGAAAATTGTTGGGCATAGTAATAGCAATGTCGTAGTGATGATCAACTGTGAAAGGCTTAGCTACTCTGATCAAAACAATGATACAAAACAATTCCAATGGACCCATAATGAAAAAATGTCATCCACCTAAAGAAAGGAAGCTGATGCATTCTGAAGGCAGATTAAAGAATAATTTAAAAATTATTTTGCTTGTTTTATTTTTTCATCTTTTCTTTTGTGACATGGCTAATACAGAAATATGTCTTGAATGATTTCATTTTTATGACTGATATCATGTTGCTTGCTTTTTCAAAGGATAAGGGAGGGGACTAGAGGGAGAGAAAATTTGGAATGTAACTTTTTAAAAATGAATGTTTCAAATAAATAAATGAAAATTTAAATTAAAAACTATCTCCTACTCATAACTGTGAGAGTTATATGATCCCTTCTATTTTTAAAAATACTATGATCTTTAATATTAAGGTCACATATTCTTTTAGGATGTGCTGTTGAATATAGAAAGAGAACACTGAAAGAGAAGAGCTTACAAAGTATTTCCTTAAGGCAAATTTTTCTATATGTTTTTGCAGTATTCCCAGCAGTTTTAATCAAATAAGTCTTTTTCCTAGGTAACTAATACTTCTACTTTATCAAATGTTGTTACTGAATAACATTTTTTTTAAATTTTCCCTTGTCTTCTTTGTTCTAGTAATCTATCGTTCTGTATTTTAACCAATACCAGAAGATTTTTATGTCCTCTGGTTTAAAATATTTTGATGTCTGGAAATGTTTTTCCTCCCTTCTCTATTTCTTTTTGTCCTATCTCTCAATCTTCTAGACATTTTATTTTAATGAATTTTATTATTTTTATCTATCTCTATTTTTAACTGACAGACTTTTTTTTACTTTTAGTTTTACTTTGCAACACATGGTTCTACACAATTTGAGTTCCAGATTTTCTTACCTCCCTCCTCCCCTCCCTCCTCAAGACATCATGGAATCCCATATAACTTCCATGTGTAACTTGGCATTGAATTAATTTACACACTAGTCAAGTTGTGGAGAAGAATTATGACCAATAGAATGGATCATGAGAAAGAAGAAACAGAACCAAAAAAAAAAACCCACAACCTAACAACAAATACAAAAGAGAGGAAAAAAAAAAGGTGGGGGGGGGGAGAAAAAGGCGAGCATGAAGTGTGCCTTGATCTGCATTCATACTTCATAGTTCTTTCTCTGGATGTAGATAGCATTCTCCATTGTGAGTTCTTTGGAGCTGTCTCTGCATATTGTGTTTCTGAGAAGAGCAAAATCTGTAAAGATTAGTCATCACAGAATCCATATATCTGTGGTTGTGTATAATGTTCTCCTGGCTCTGCTCCGCTAACTCAGCATTATGTTGTGTAGGTTCTTCCAGGTTGTTATGAAGTCCATATCATTCCCATTTCTTATAGCACAATAGTATTCCATTACCTTCATATACCACAGCTTGTTCAGCCATTCCCCAATT
>CM053624.1:231874902-231890069 GCA_028646595.1 Phalanger gymnotis | reverse complement strand
AAATAAAGAGCCATGTATGAAGAAAAACAAGAGGATCATATTGGCTGTATTTTAGTGTGAGGGGAGTAATGTATAATAAGATTGGAAAGGTGAAGTTGGGCCGAGTTGTGAAAGGCTATAAAAACTAAACAGAAGAATATATATATATATATATATATATATATATATATATATATATATATATATATATATATATATATACATATGTAATCTTAGTGGCAATAGAGGATAATTGGAGTTTACTCAGTAAGGAAGTGTTATGGTCAGATCTATATCATTTTACTAGATATATAGAAGAGAGAGAAAAGAAGGGCTACTGAAATAGTCCTCTAGAGGGAAAGAATAAGAGATTAAATTTCTTATTTCTGCCTTCTGAAATCCTATACATCCTTTAAAGCCCAGCACAAATATTATCTCTTCCATGGATTCTTCCAAGATAGATTTAAGCAGATCAAATCTCCAGCCTCTGAATGGTTATAGTACCCCTTCTCCATTATGACTTTCCCCATCACAACTTTCCCCAATGTAGTTTTGATATAAAATGGATCAGCACAAGAAATTAAATGGGAATTTTGGGGGAATTTTGAAGAATCTGCAGATGACATGCAAAGGCCAGCAGATGTCATAGAAAAAAAGTTTAGAAACACATAAATGCATAAAACATATTTATAACTCGTATTTTGAAATAAGGTACTGTGAACACACCATAAAATGTAAAAAATTCAGAATTCTTTTCTGTTATTAAGAGAAGGCCAAAATATTTTACATGAATATTCCAGATTACAGGTGCACAAAGCCCCTTACCCCCATGATGTGGAAGAAATAACTGTACTTTCTTTTTGGCTGTCTCATGACATTCTTCCTTATAGTATAGCTATTTCTGTACATATATTACATCCCTAAATTGATTTCAATCTCCTTGGAGGCAAGAACTAGATTTTATTAACTTGTGATATCCATGTTTCCCATGCTTGTGGCAGAGTGATGTGCTGGGAAAAGGACTGACTTTGTAGTCAGAGGACCTTGGTCAAAACCCAAATCTGTTAATCACTACTTTTATGACCTTAGGTATTTTCTGAACCTCAATTTCCCAACCTACAAAATAAGAGGGTTGGACTAGGACTAGGTGATTTCCAAATTCTTTTCTAACTCTAAAGCAATAATGCATTGAATTAGTAGATATTTAATATAACTTTGCTCAATACAAAATATTTTGGCATCTGTTACAATATATTATAAAGCTTTCTCATAACAATAAGATGAATGAAAGATATATATTGCTCAGATTATGCCATACACACTCAAACACATATAGACCTATCCTCTCTCTCTTTCCATACATATATATATATATATACACATATATATATACATATATGTGCATATATACATAAATACACACACATATTTATGAAGCATTATGATTTAGCATCTAAATTTTTGACATTTGCCAATTTCTCTTGAATAGACTCTTCAGATGGCATTTTAGGGATCTAACAGTAGGAAGAGATTGTACTTGATCAGATTTAGAAAACTGCTGGTCAGTGCTGCAAAACTCCATATTGTTAACTTCATGTTCTCCAGGTAATATTATATATTTTCAGATCATGGAACATAAGGATCTTGGAGGAATGAAAATTATACAAAATGCAAGTCATTACAAGCAACAAAAAGATGTATGGTGGATATAAGTAGTTTTACACATACTTCTAGAAATGATGAATACATGAAGTAGTGAAAATTCATCAATATATATTATATTATGTATGTGGTATATGCATATATATATAAACATATATATATATATATACAGAAAAGAAAGTGAATCTCTTATATCAAGAGCAAAGGATAATTGATATTACATTAGTATCTTAGAGATAGTAAAGAACAAGGCAAAGCCTTCAAGCATTTTGGGTAGATACTCAAAGGGAGATTTATAGAAAATGATAGGTAAGAATTTTGCAGGATGAGAATTAGAGAATCATGGTCTGAATTAGAGTAGTAATGACCACAATAATGAAATCACCAGCTCAACCAAGTACCAAATTGAAGTTAATGGCTTTTTAAAAAGAGACTATTCAAAGAGAACACAATAAAAATTGTAAAAAAAAACACAGAGTGGGGTGAGGATTAGAGAGGTGATTTGTATTTCAAGGTGAAGTATATTTTACCCTTAACAATCCAATTGTGCTTTACTCTTTTTTGCAAATATTTTGAATCCATTTCACTAACTTTATCAATGATCTCTCATGTCATAATGACACCAATGTTAGACAAAACTGTTTTATTTATTCTTCCTATTATTTCTTCCTCACTAGAACACCAAAAGTGAGATTCATGTATATGCAGCAATTTTTTGTTTTCTTTTTTTTTTCTTGAGACTTCTTGACGAGGGCCAATTCAGATTCCTCTGCCATTCTGTATATACCAACCTTTGTATATGGTAAAAGCAGAAAGCTCAATCTCAAAGAAACTGGCTTACTGTCTCTGTTGTAGTCCAAAGATGGTTCCTCTTTATTCTAATAAAGTCTTCTGTTTCTCATTAATGTAGCTACTTCCTTGCTAAATTGCCAGTGATAAATTTTAAGTATCCATCAACTGATTTCCTCTTCCTTATCTTTTCCTTTGCTCTATATTTTGAACTTTACATTCTATTTATTATGATATACTTAATTCTATCTCTAATGATTAAATTTGATGGCTAACATCTCCAGGGGGTGTATATCAAGATATTAGTAATCAATTATCTTAAATTCTTATTATCATCATTATAGACTGCCTCAATGGAAAGTGACTAATCTGTCTTTGAACCCTTGGCCTCTTTCTCTCATTAGATACATTTTCACATTCATTATCATTTAATCATCATGTAGTATAATAAGTCTAGTCCTCATTAAAAACAGATTTATCTCCTCTGGAGACCATTATTTACCATTAGCAAAAATTTTATTAGTAAAACTAAAAGTTTAGTGAGTAGCTATTACCCATCTATCCTGGGTATAAAAATTTCCCATTAGAAAGTAAATCTGACTTTAATTTAGATATATCCTTTAAATAGCAAAGAATTCTGGGTGCCTAATCTTATACTGTCTTGGAAGTATGACATATAAGATAGAGGACCAACCTTAGAGTCAGGAAGACCTGAATTTCAATTTGCTTCTGATGCATAGTACTTGTGTGATCATGGGTAAGCAACTTCTAAGTGCTCCTAGGAAATTCTCTAATGTTAAAAGTGACATAAACACTAGGAAATTTCATTCTAAAAATTAATTACACTGTGTAAATCACTGTTCTAAACAATACCATAACAACAAACAAAATTGGCACCAAAATATACTTGTGAATCCAGCGTTTTCAACTGTGCCTTTGAAACACACACACACACACACACACACACACACACACACACACACACACACGAAGGCTTACTGTTTTAGATATCAATTTTAAAACTCTGTATGGAAGTTGAAATATTATAGAATCTCAGTAGTTATGGATTGTAAAAAGTACTTCTTGGTGATAACTTGTAATATTGGATTACAAAAAAATAATGTTATAGAAATAAGCTGTTAACCTTAATGTTAGACTTGGAAAGGCAGAAGTCTATCCTTTGAGGATTTTGGGATTCAAGGGTTCTTTTAATTAAAGCCCAGTGAAAACAGTTATCCACACCCAAACACATTTCCTCTCACCAAACCCAAGAATTTTTCAAGGCGGGTCAAATACCAGGGGATGCTTAGCTTCAGCCAGGGCAAGACATAACAAGTTGAGCAAAAATTCATTGTTCTAGCACCAATGGTTATTCTTTACTTATGACCACAACAAAAAACTTGCTTCTCCTAAGCAGGTGCTACTGCTGGGTGCCACCCAAGGTCTTTATAGAATGGCTACATAAAATATAACTTTTTTAACTCTTTTGTAACACCCAATCTCCACCTATGGAATATGAGTGATTTTATTTTCCCTAAAAGTTTGTGCCCCCCCTTTCACTTGTTAGTTATGTCTCTAAAAACGTGAAATAAGCCTCCATACCACTCTAGTCACATCACATTATATGTACCTACAACTTACTGGTCCTTCTGTATACCAATAACTAAGTCTAAATATAATTTGAACTAAGTTCCAAAATCGTAAAATGATAGTGTTAGCATAAAGGTAGTAAAGTCTTTCAACTAATGAGAATTGCAATCCGTAGATAAGTACTAGGGAAGTGCTTGAAGCACACAGAAGTAACTCATATTTATGAATATGATTAAATGTTAGAGGCAGGATATGAACCTAAGTCTTGCTGACTCCAAGAATAGCTCTTTATAAAGAATTCTCTCTAAACATCCTCAACAAATGGCCATTTATCATTTACTTGAATCCTTGGAGGGAAGGGGAACAATTTCCTGAGGTACTGCATTCTATTCTTTCGTACCTTTAATTCTCAGGAAGTTTTGCGTGGAGCCAAAATCTGTCCCTTTTCTATTTCTATGCCTTTCTCTATGTTTTACCCTCTGAGGCCAGAAGAAGTACATTTTAAATCCTTAAATATAAATCCTTAAATATAGCTGTCATTCCATTCCCCCATACCTTTTTTATAGGCAAAATATCATCAATTTCTGCAACTCATTACTCCATAACTTAGAATTGTCTCTACGTAAGTAATTTAGGAGGGAAGGGAATAAGCATTCATGTAGTCCCTACTATGTGCCAGACACTGGGATAAGAGTTTTACAAATATCTCATTTCATCCTCACAACAACCTGGTAATGTATGGGCTATTATTTTCTCCACTCTACAATTGAAGAAACTGACACAAATAAAAGGTTAAGTGACTTGGTTAGGGTCACACAGCTAATAAATGTCTAAGGCTAGACTCAATCTCAGATCTTCCCAATTCCAGGCCCAACCTTAATTTGCTTGGATTTTAGTTTCTTCATCTCTAAAACGAGGATAATCCTACACAACTTCACAGGGTTGTTAGAAGGATCAAATGAGATAATATGTGTAAGATGCTTTATAAATCCTCAAGTTCTATATCAAGCTAGCTATCATCATGATCATCATCACCATTATTTTCTTCTCCTCTGATCCTTCTTCTCCTTCATCATCAAAATTATCACCATCTGATTTTAGCAAGATGCTTCAGACCTCTGGGCTTCGAGTTCCTCACATAAAATGAGAGGATTGGATCAGACGTTTTCAAGATTGCTTTGCTTCTAAGATTCCACAGTGTTCAGCTATAATTTTGGAGTAGCATATACAAAGAATTTCCAAGTCTTCTCATGTGTCATGTTTAAATAAAACAAAATGTTTTCAAAAAGGAATATAAGATCACATCCATGAAAGTTAAATAGTTATATGCAGAAACATGTAATGGAGGCAAAGAACAATTTTTGCGTTTAACTATTACACTTTTTATAAACCGCATTTCCCATACAAGCAGATAATCATTAAAACTGCAGTAATGTCCTTTCTGCCTTCTTTCCATTGCCTAATTTCCTTTATTTTCACCTTTGAACAGATTCATTTACAGCTTGGTGAAAGACTCTACTTTAAGTCAGAGTAAAAAAAAATAAGAAAATAAACTACAGAAATTCTGACCTTTCATTGTTGCTTTAAATTGACCATTTTATAAAGTTTTAAATTGAAGATAAGATGGAAGTAATAGAGTGTAGACTATTATATCTTTCTTTGGAAAACTATCATACAATTGGACTCTTTGAGAAGGATATATATATATATTACATTACATATATTATATACTATTATATATATTATATACTATTATATATATATGCATGTATACATATATGTTATTTTTAAAGCTTTATGTAAGGTTCACAAAAGACCCTGAAAAATATAAATGAGGCAAGTTTTACCACATTTTTAAACTCAACATTGCAATTATGCTAATGTAATTAAGACTCATAAATATAGCATGCAAATTAAACTGTCAAAAAAGAAACCCTACATTACAACAAATAGAATAATTCTTAAAATTACAACAGGAAAGTTCAAAGAAGTCTTGTAGACCATAAAACCTCTGTATGAGGATTCACAGTTACATGTTTTAATATATTAAATATGATGCGTGTGGTAAAAATATGTTAAGCATACAACATCAATATTCATAAAAATAATATTTTCCTTTCAGAAATGCCATAGTTAAAGGAGATGCCACAAAAGAAGGAGCATATATCAGTTTTATTAAAATATTTGCAATATCTAAAAACAATGTCACATACAGAACCCAAGAGCTGAAAGGGACCTCAAATTCTTTTGTATGACACTCACATCTTTGATAAGTGATTTTCTACTTTTAGCTTGAGGATTTACAATGTGGGAGTACCTTGCTTAGGTAGCCCATTCCATTTCTGGTTAGTTCAAATGGTTAGAAAGTGTTTCTTTTCCCCTTACAACAAGCTTAGTCCTTTTTTTCTATAATTCCTAACCATTTCTCTTAGTTTTAGGCTCTGGTGCCAAGAATAATGAATTCAATGACTCTTCCACATTACAATCTTTCAAATACTTTAAGATAGCCATTGTGTTTTCTAATCTGTCTCTTCACCAGATTAAGCATCTGTCAATTACTTCAACCAATCTTAGCATAAGTATATTCAAAAGAATATTGATTGTTCTCTTTTTGACACCACAGCTTGTTTCTCTCTGTTCTAAAATGTGGTTTCCATAACTAAACACAGTACCTCAAATGTTATCTGACCTAGCTAGACTATTGGAGTACTATTTTCTTCCACATTTTAGCTAATATTCCTTTCTAAGGTAGACCTACTTTGATCTCATTAGCTTTTTGAGGTACAACTTACATTGAGCTTTCAAGCCACTAAAAAAACTAAATAAACAAGTATTTACTATGATTTAGCCATATTTATTTGTGAAGTTATTTTTTTGGACCCAAGTATAAAACTCTACATTTTTTTCTACTAAAATTCCTCTTAGTAGATCCAGATCAGTGTTCTAATCCATAAAATTCACTTAGGACCTTGACTATCATTTAATGTTAATACATCTATTCCTTCCATTTTATGTGTCCAAGATTTTTGTGTTTTCTTCTTACTGAGATCTTTGGTAATTTCAAGTGACTTTTGGCAGGACCAAACTGGTTCCAGCTGAATCTTGGGTTCTTTCCTCCAAAATTAGTAGTTGAGTGCCACCTAACCCACCCACAAATATACATGATGTCTTTTCCTAATTCTTTGTCCTTCTTCCTCTGTTCTTCAATTCTCTGGCCAAGTACCAGCAGTTAAGAATACTACCAAACTGGTGCTTTGAGTTCTATCTCTGTAATTTCAGTCCCAATATCTCTGAAAGAAAAGGGAGGGGATCTAGTTCAAGTTCAGGCATATATCCTGTCCCTTTCTCTGTTTCTTCACTCCCCTGTAGAGAATGCACAGAATGACATTATGGTCATGGTCATGGTCATAGCAAAATTCTATAACTTGGACTCTAGGTCTTGAATGCCTTGGAAAAATCGAAGGATTGTGATGAGGATTTGGGTTTTATTTTAGCCCAAATATGTGGGTTAATATAAATTGACTTGGTCCACGGTCTGCTAATGCATCTTTCCTGCTGGTATCTATGTGAACAGTGAAGGAGAGGGAAAGATGTTCTGAGTGAGCTCCTGGGAGACATAAAGAGATTTTTGTGATTATTTCTCATGTGAGCTAGAAGTGGTCCACATATAAAATTTAATGGATTATTATTTGGATTAAGATGAAAACTTTCTCTAATAAATCAGAGCATTATTTCAATGCACCTTCTCCTTTATGTTTTCTGCAAGTTCTCTATAGAATTTCAATCAGACTCACTGGACATTTGTTTAATATCTTAGGGAAAATAATGTAGAACTGTTGACTTGCTTTCTGCAATTCTTGCTTCATGATTAAACTTCATGACTGATGCTTTTTTTAAATTATACGTTTTCCAGTTAATATCTTTCATCCCACTTATACAACCCATTTAGAAATCATAAATTACAAATTTTGACTTTCGATAAATCTTAACAATTTGGATGACTATTATGCCACTTCTTGAATTCAAGTAACTGCAAGTAACAGGTTGGAAACTTCCACAACTTACATATTTCTGTTGTTCTTTGGATCACCTGCAATTTTAATTTTTTCAAAGACTGATATTCTGAGATTCACAACCATTCAGTATCACACAGAGTATATTCGTGTTAAAATGATGATTTTCTTTTGCTTCACAGGGTATATTGGGATCATTACAGATATTGCACTATTTGTAACCCAACTCATTTTCTTCCTCCTATTCAATTTTGGGCCCACTTATTGATAATGGAAGAGTGTGGACCTAGGAAGAAAGAAGTTAACCAGAGAGAGGATATAGATCAGTGATGGGCTGTTTTCAGGGATGTAGTGGGAGAATTCTTACTATGAGTCAGTGTTTTCTCTGTCACCTGAAGGAATTGGCATTGTTTTGGGAAGGAGTCACAAAAGAAAAGGGGAATCAATGGGACAAGTTCTATAACTGTCTAGTAAAGATACCCCAGAATGGGTACCTAAAACATTTTGATTCCACTAGGAATACAGAGTATACAGAGGGACTAAATAATAATATGAGTGATAAGCTAGAGAATTATGGTCTAGAGCAGGTAGAGAGGATGGATAATGAATACAGTGAAAGAAATCCTCTCTAGAAAGGAATACAAAAATTGAAATGAAAAAATTATTGAACAGAACTACTTAGAATGGAAGAGAGTAAAGGGGAAACTACTTGGTTAATGGAGAAAAATGAAAGAGAGTTATGATGTAATAACTTGATAAAAGAAAAAAGGAATTAATAAGCATAATTCCAAATGGAAAGGCTAAGAAACAGGAGGGGGAAGTAGTAGTGAGGAAAAATATTAAGCAGGAATAGTATAACATTAAAAGAGATCTAGCTAAAGTAAGTCAAGTGATATAGCACTATGTTTACAGAGGAAGAGAGAAAAAAACACAACTTGGAAAAAAAACAAATATTTGAGATGAATAGAGGAAAAATATAACCTAATTTCATAAATTTAAGTGTGGGTAAATTGAACAATCCAATATAATGAACAAGTGACAGACTGAAAACAAAATCCCATAATCTCTTCTTTACAAAAACACATTTAAAAAAACAAATATATACACAAAATAAAATTATACAGCAAGTGAATAAAATAAGATGCAAGAGTTGCAATCATACCATCTGACCAAGCAAAAATGAACTTTCAAAAAACAAAAAAAGGGGGGAAAGGAAACTACATTATGCTGAAAGGGACCATAGACAACAAATCCAAGTCAGTAATAAACTTGTATTTCCAGGAATCCTTTAGTATCCAAATACATAAAAGAAAGATTAACTGAATTCTGAGAAGACACAAACAGTAACATAATAGTGACAGAAGATTCCAATATCCCTCTTTAAGTTTTTGGATAAGAAAGATTACAAAAGGAATGATATGGAACTGAAGAAATTGTTGGGAAAATTGGAGCTAAAAGACTTAAGGTATGTTCTAAATGGATAGCCGCACCAAGTAGAAATTTAATAAGAATTGAGTATATATTAGGACATAGAGATACTGCAAATAAATGTAAAAAAGCAGAAATATTAAAACCTTGATTAAAAGACCACAACATGATAAAAATATCCATTGGTTCAGTGTTCACAAATTAAAGATACAAACCTAACTGAGGACTTAACAATGAAGTCTTGAGTAATTGGTAGATAGAAGTACAACTCATAGAAACAATAACTATATGAAAGAAAGTATAAAGATGAAACAACTTATCAAAATTTTTGGTATGTAGTTAAAACTGTCCTCGGGGGAAAATTGTATCCCTACAAATATGCATTAATCAAATAAGAAAATAGAAAATTAATTAGCTGAATATGCATTGAAAAACTAGAAAGGCAACAAATAAATAATCCTAAAATAAGTACAAAAATAGATATTAAAAATTAGAAGAGAAATAGATAAACATAAAGCAAAACTTTTAAATGATAAATATAAATAAAAGCTGGTTCTTTGAAAAGACTAGTTACTTTGATTAACCTTTAGATAATCTGATTTAGAGAAGAGAAGAAAATCTAATCAATAAAATAGCAAATGAACTATGTGGATTCACAACAAAATCAGAAGATATAGAAAATCAGAACATACTATGCCTAATTCATTCTAAGAAAACTAAAAAATAGAAAAGAAATAGAGAAATACATTCAAAAATATAAAATACTTACATCGGAAGTGTATTAGAAGACTAGATAGACATCCTAAATGATCTAATCATGTGAAATGAAATAGATGAAATTGTAAATGAATTACTGAAAAAAATAACTCTTTGTCCTGATAGATTTAGCAAACTCTCTCAAACTTTAAATAACAATTAACCTCCATATTTCATAAATTATTCTCAAAAACTGAAAAAGAAAGCACCCTTTTAGAATCCTTTTATGAGACAAATATAATTCTAATACCAAAGCCATGGAAAGATAAAATCCAGAAGGGGAACTATAGGCCAATATCAATAATAAATACTAATTTAAAATAGTCCTATCAAAGAGATTATGCCAATTTATTCAAGAAATAATTTCCTATGACCAAGTGAGATTTGCACCAGTAATGCAAGCATAGATCAACATTAGGAAAACAATCAACATAATTAATCATGTTAATAGCCAAAACATAAAATCACATGACTTTTTCAGTAAATACAGTTATCCTTTTCACATTGCAACTTTCCTCATCACAGTTTTGCTATATTGCAGGTCAGCATAAGAAATTAACTAGGAATTTTTGGGGACTTTTATGGAAGTTGCAGACAATGCTGAAAGGCTAGCAGATGATACAGAAAAAAAATAGAAACTCAGAAATGCATAAAATATATGTATAGTATTATAATATTAACATATTTTGTCTTTTAGTATCATAATTCAGACTTCTTCTCTGGTACAAAAATTGGATGCTAATTTTCCAGATCGTGGGGGTCAGGGAGACTGTAGCCCTAACCTCTGCCATGTAAAAGGGATAATTGTATGGAAAATGCCTTTGATGAAGAAAAGAACTCATTTATTTTAAAAATCTTACAGATTATAGGCATAAGTGAGAACTTATTTTAATATCATACAAAGTTTTCTAAAACCAAAATGATGCATCATATGCAGTAAGGATACACTAGAAAGTTTTCCAGCAAATACAAGAGTGAGTCAATAATGTCTAATCTCCACACAATTACGTTATATAGTACAGGAAAAAGCTATCCATAGAGTTTAAAAAGAAGATAGAAATTAAAAGACTTAAATAAGGCTAAAGAGGAACTTAAATTGTACCTTTTAATCATGCTATAATGGTATACTAGAAAAATCCTGGGAAATTTGTAAAGACATTAGTGGAAATACTTCACGATTTCAGCAAAGTTGAAGACTACAAAATAAGCCCTCAAAAATATATTACTATTGCTACATAATACAATCAAGATACAAGAAGCAATAATAAAAGTGAAGTTTAATTCTAAATAATGAAAAAATGCATACAATATCTGGGAATCAACAAATGAAAACACATAAAATGCTTGTATGGATTCAATTACAACATACTCTTTTTTATTTTTCTCTTTTTGCTTTTGGAGGGGGGAAGGCAGGGCAATTGGGGTTAAGTGACTTGCACAAGGTCACATAGCTAGTACGTGTCAAGTGTCTGAGGCTGAATTTGAACTCAGGTCCTCCTGACTCCAGGGTTGGTGCTCTACTCACTGTGCTACCTAGCTGCCTCAGAATATACTCTTCAAAGAAATGAAGAGAGGGGGCAGGTAGGTGGCACAATCAGTAGAGCACCAGCCCTGGAGTCAAGAGGACCTGAGTTCAAATTCAGCCTCACACACTTGACACTTACTAGCAATGTGACCTTGTGCAAGTCACTTAACCCCAATTGCCCTGCCAAAAAACCAACCCCCTTGCCCCCCGCCAAGAAAAACAAGAAATAAAGAGACACATAAAGAGCAGGAGAAATAGTTCTTGTAGTTAGGCCATGACAATATGATAAAAAGAGAATACTATCCAAGTGGATTTATACTTGTTATGCTATATAAATTAAATGACAAAAGAAGTACATTGAAGAGATAGATGGGGGTGGAGCCAAGATGGCTGCATGAAAACATCATCTTACTGGAGCTCTCTCACGAGTTCTGTCAGATTCCTACAAAAAAGTGAATTTGAACAGATTTGAGAGAGTTAGAAATGATGAGAAGTCTGAGTGGGACAAATTTCCCAGCCAGGAGAGTCTGAAAGGCTGGAGGAACAAATCTGTGGGCTAGGAGAGCACTCGGTATGTGGAGCTGCTCCGGACAGGATCAAAGCAGAAGCAGCTGGCTGGGAAACACACGTGGGAGACAGGCTGGGAGAAAGCAGGGAGACCAAAATCAGCCGAGATCCCCAGGCCTCCCAACACAGGACAGCACTCTGTGGAAGCGTTGAGAGGCAGTGCAACGCCACTGACCATGAGATACCAACTCCTGAGGCTTGCAGCCCAAAGGTATGAAATGCTTCTTGAACTTCTGGGAGACATAATGGCCAGGTAAATGGTTCTAATCTCTCCCCTCCCCACCCAGAGAATTCTGAGGGGGAAAAAAAAGAACAATGGAATAGAAGAGATAGAAGTGGGGCTTCAGTGGCCAAGTAGTGGGAGTACCTGAGTCCCAGAGGGGCAGAGACAGCAGGGGTCAACACCAGGAGCCCAGACATACTCTTGCTCCCCCAGGGGAAGTGCCAGACACACAGCTCAAACAACAGAAAACTGAGATCATTGCTGAAGAGCAACAGTACTGGAGGACAACTCCAGAGGAAGAGGAGATTTTGGGCAGCCAGAACCCCTCTCCCACACCTCAGGAAACTGAAGGCTATAATTCACAAAGCCAACAACGAGACTCACAATCCCCAGAATAAGAAAGCTAGGAAAGTGAGCCCTGAGCCTCCAAAGCAGAAATTTTTGTAAAGCCAGGAAAAGGCTAACCAACATGAAGAACACAAAAAAAAACCAAGCACCATTGATTCTTTTTATGGAGACAGGCAGGACCAAAATACCAATTTGGAAAAGGATAACAATGACACTATATCGACATCTGATACCTCAAAAGGTAATGTGAACTCGTCTCCAGCCCAAAAAGCATTACTGGAAGAGCTAAAGTAGGATTTTAAAAACCAAATTAGGGAGATAAAAGAAAAAATGGAAAAAAATCCACTGACAAAATCAAGTCCCTAAAGAATAAGAGTGGCGAAATGGCTACAGAGATTCAGAATCTAAATACAGAAAATTACACCTTGAGAGGGAAAATCAACCAATTGGAAAAGGAGACTCAAAAGCAAAATGAAGACAGTAACTCATTAAAAATTAGAGTTGAGCAAGTGGAAGCTAATGACTCTATGACGCATCAAGAAGTAGTAAAACAAAATGTAAGGAATGAAAAAATAGAGAAAAATGTGAAATATCTGATTGGCAAAACAACTGACCTAGAAAATAGATCCAGGAGAGACAATTTAAGAGTTATTGGTCTACCGGAAATCCACAATGAAAAAAAGAACCTTGACAGTATCCTCGAAGAAAATAGCAAAGACAACTGCCCAGAGGTCCTAGGACCAGAGGGCAAAATAGTCATTGAAAGAATTCACCAATCACCCCCTGAAAGAGATCCCAAACTGAAAACTTCAAGAAATACTATAGCATAATTTTAGAATTACAAAATTAAGGAGAAAATACTGCAAGCAGCCAAAAAGAAACAATTCAAATATTGTGGAACTACAGTCAAGATTACACAGGATCTTTCAGTTTCCACTTTAAAAGACAGGAGAAACTGGAATATGATATTCTGAAGGGCAAAAGAGCTGGGACTACAACCAAGAATCAACTACCCAGCAAAACTAAGCATATTTTTTTCAGGGAAAGAGATGGACATTCAATGAAATAAGGAAATTCCACACCTACCTGATGAAAAGGACAGAACTCAATGGAAAATTTGATTTCCAAATACAAAACTGAAGAGAGACATAAAAAGGTAAACGGGGGGAAAACCCCCACAAACCTTATTAATCAATAAGGGCAAATTATTTGAATCTTTGTGTAGAATTACATCATCTTATGTATGTTTTATATGTATACATATATAGGTCCATCTTGAGAACAGTACAACTATTATGACAATTGAAAGGGATACATATAAACTGTGAATGTCTGTATAAAATAACCGACACAAGGATAAAAAACATAATTAAGAGATGTAAAAGGAGAGCTTTGAGAGAGGAGGTAAGGAGGTATTAGAAAAGGGTAAATTACACCAAATGAAAAGGCACAAAAACACATTTTAGTAGAGGGAAAGAAGGGAGGGAGAAGAGCAGTATTTGATCTTTACTGTCATCTGATCTGGTTCAAGAAGGGAATAACATACCCTGATAAGTATAGGAATTTAACTTGTCCTACAGGAAGTAGGAGGGGAAAAGGGGAAAAAAGGGGAGAGGGGTGGTCAGAAGGGAGGGGAGAATTAACAAGTAGGAAATGGTAAGAGAAGGGAGGGGAATCAAGAGGCAGGGTAAACTGAGGAAGGCAGTGGTCAAAAGCAAAACTTTTTTGAGGAGTGGAAGGGGAAAGGGAGAAATAAAAGCATAAAAAGAGGGAAACAGGATGGAGAAAAAGACACAGCTAGAAATCATAACTGCGAACATGAATGGGATGAACTCTCCCAGAAAATGGAAGCAGATAGCAGAATGGATTAAAACCATAATCCTACAATATGCTGTTTACAAGAAACACGTCTGAAACAGGGAGATACACACAGGGTAAAGGTAAAAGGCTGGAGTAAAATATATTGTGCCTCAGCTAAAGTAAAAAAAGCAGGTGTAGCAATCCTAATCTCAGACAAAGCAAAAGTAAAGATAGATTTAATTAAAAGAGATAAGGAAGGACACTACATCCTGCTAAAAGGCACCATAAACAATGAAGCAATATCACTGTTTAACATTTATGCACCAAGTGGTATGGCATGCAGATTCTTAGAGGACAGGTTAAGGGAGTTACAGGAAGAAATAGACAGCAAAACTATAATATTGGGAGACCTCAACCTTCCCCTTTCTGAACTTGATAAATCTAACCTCAAAATAAACAAGAAAGAAGTTGAGGAAGTGAACAGAAT
>CM053624.1:231853377-231874402 GCA_028646595.1 Phalanger gymnotis | reverse complement strand
GGGGGGGGGGGGGGGGGGGGGTGACAGAAGGGAGGGTTGACTGGGGAATGGGGAAATCAGAATATATGCCATCTTGGAGTGGCAGGAAGGTAGAAATGGGGAGAAAATTTGTAATTCAAACTCTTGTGAAAATTAATGCTAAAAACTAAAAAAAAAAATATTAAATAACTAAAGGAAAAAAAGCGGAAAATGCTGTCAAAATTGAGAAATGGTAGGGCAGAAACTGGGCATAGACCAATATGTTACACCATACGCCAAAATAAAGTCAAAATGGCTTCATGATTTAGGAATAAAGGCTGATCCTCTAAGCAATTTGGGAGAGCAAGGAATAGTTTACCTATCAGATATATGGGAAAGGAAAAAATTCGTGACACAACAAGAGATAGCGAGCATTACAAAATGTAAAATGGATAATTTTGATTGTATCAAATTGAAAAGTTTTTTATATAAAAAAGCCAATACCACAAAGATTAGGAAGGAAGCAGAATACTGGGAGAAAATCTTTACAACCAGTTTCTCTGATAAAGACTCATCTCTAAAATATATAGGGAACAAATTTATAGGAATATAAGTCATTCCCCAATTGAGAAATGGTCATAGGATATGAACAGGCAGTTTTCAGAGAAAGAAATTAAAGATATCTATAAGCACATGAAAAAAATGCTCTAAATCACTATTGATTAGAGAAATGCAAATCAAAACAACTCTTAGGTACCACATCGCTCCTGTCAGGTTGGCTAACATGACAAAACAAGAAAATGATAAATGCTGGAGAGGATGTGGGAAAATTGTAACTCTGTTACATTGTTGGTGGAGTTGTGAACTGATGCAGCCATTTTGGAGAGTAATGTGGAACTATGCCCAAAGGGCTATAAAAATGTGCATACCCTTTGACCCAGCAATACCATTTCTAGGGCTGTATCTCAAAGAGATCACCCAAGTGGGAAAGGGACCCATACTTACAAAAATATTTATAATGGCTCTTTTTGTGGTAGCAAAGAATTGGAAATCAAGGGCATGCCCATGAATTGGGGAAAGGCTAAACAAGTCGTGGTATATGAATGTTATGTAATATTATTGTGCTATAAGAAATGTGGAAGATACGGACTTCATAATAACCTGGAAAGACCTAAATGTTATAATGTTGAGTGAGTGAAGCAGAACTAGGAGAACATTGTACATAACCACAGATATATTGATTCTGTGATGACTAACCTTGATAGAATTGGCTCTTCTCAGCAATACAAGGATCAAAGACAACTCCAAAGGACTCATGATGGAGAGAGCTATCTACATCCAGAGAAAGAACTATGGAGTCTGAATGCAGATTGAGGCAAACTATTTGCTATCTTTTTTTTTTCTTTTTTTCTCTTTTTTTCAGAGGGAGTGGTTTGTTTCCTCTTTCTTATGATTCATTCCATTGGTCATAATTCTTCTTTTCAACTTGACTATTGTGTAAATAAGTTTAATGTGATGTTATATGTAGAAGATATATTGGATTCCATGCCGTCTTGGGGAGGAGGGGGGAGGGAAGTAAGAGGAAGAAAATCTGGAACTCAAAATCATGCAGAATTGAGTGTTGTAAAATAAAATAAAAAATCATAATTTAAAAAATTTAAAAAATAAAAAGATAACTTAGAAGAACTTCAGGAAAAGTCTGCCTCACTTGGGTAAAAATGGGAGTGCAGCCCAGCACAGACAGTGTGTGAAAAAGCAGTAGGAGGCTCTTTGCCACAGCAAAGATCAACTATCAAAGGTCTGCTATTCTGGCACAGCAGAACAGCTTTCAAGCCTCCAGTCCCAGTGCAGAAGGCTAATTGCCAGCCCCAGAACACTAACACAATAAGTATTACAAGGAGAGGCTACCTCAGTGCAGTAAGCAAGCTGCTAGCACCCAAGGGCCCTGTACACAAAACCAGTGACCAGGATCCTGTCCACCAGCACAAGAATCTTAGGAGAGTGCACCCTGTGCCCCAGGAACAGAGCTAATATTTTTTAAAAACGATCAAAAAAACCAAAAAGAACATCATAGAATGGTAGGAAGATCAAAGCACAAACTCAGAAGAGGACAACAATGCCAAAATACCTACAAGGAAAGTCTCAAAGGAGAATATGAATTGGTCTCAAGCCCAAAAAGTTATTTTGGAAGATCTCAAAAAGTATTTTAAAAAATCAAATAAGACAGGTAGAAGAAAAATTGGTAGAAGAAAAAAATGAGAGTTATCCATGAGGATTACAAAAAAGAAAGAGTCAACACCTGGGAAAACGAAGCACAAAAATTGACTGAGGAAAACAACTCCCTAAAAAATAGAGTTGGCCAAACTGAAAAAAACTTAAGGTAACTTTGATGTGATAAAATAAAAAAAAATAAAGGGTGAAAAAATGGTCAGGAGACATGTCATAAAGGATTGACAGCCTAAATACTTAATCCATATCATTTGGCAAATGCTTCAGTATCTTAGCCAGAATCCATAATTACATCTCTCTGGGGTTACACTTGAGCATATTAGTTAGAATAAATAAGGCCTCTGCTACATTTCAAGCTGTTTCAACAAGGTAATTTCGGAGTTTCTCTGTTACTCTAAATATCTTTGTGGATGTATTAAGGATCTATGATTCTCTTTGCATGAAGAACTCCTTTCACCAGCACACTGAAATCATTCAATGACTTGGGAATCAAGTCCTAGTCTAAGCTATTAGCAATCACCCTAGGTCATACAGCAAATAACTGAGGGTGAATTTGAACCCAAGCACTCCTGAATCCAGCATTCTATCCACTATGCCACATTCTCTCTATATTCCCTTATGGATAAGTCAGTTTGAATATTGTACCCTAGGAAGCTAAGCATCAGAGTGAACAATTCTCCCTTACAAATAACAGTACTTCAGAGAACTCAGTATTGTCTCACAGAGAAGCTTAAGAGCTCGTAAAGGCAATCAGTGAATGGTAAGATCTTCCCAGCCCATTTGAGTGGGTCCTGGGGGGAGTGGCTAGGACTGAAGCCAATGGTAGGTACCTGAGTTCTGGTCCACATGATGACATGAAGCCTGTGGTGGGAGGAGCTTGCTGAACGGTTGTAGCAGAGCTAAGAGGCGGTTGGTGAAGCAGCTGGTGAGAGCAGTTAAGAGCTGAAGGAGAGAGGAAGCAGTCAGCTAGCTGGAACACAGCTTGGAGATTGCAGCAGAAGCGGCAGTGATAGTGGCAGGTGCTACAAAAAAGCAGAACTGACCCTTGTGGAGACCTGAGAATGCTGAGCAGGGGCAAGCCAGTGGGTTGTCTTCTTGTTGGAGGGCCCTGGCATTGAGTGGGAAGCACCAGTATGGTTTGGCTTTCTGCCATAATGTTTTTCTGTGGCCTCCTGGTCACTATTGTGAGATGGGCATACTGGTTTTGGAAGGTTCTTGCCAGGATGTCAAATTGGGGACCCTGGTGCATGGGTCTGCTACTTTTGAGTTTCAGTAACTGTTTTAATTTCTCTGCCTTCTACTTAAAGAATTCCTTATATCCTGCGATTCTGAACCATTCAGGCATGTTCATGGTTATTTCTGAAGTCATGAATTCTGCCTTGATGATATAGAGCTCTTCAATTTTCAAACAATTATAGGCTAGAGTATGAAAATAAACCAGTCTAAGATAAATGGGTAAGCCACTGGTATAAAATTCAGTTTCTCTGATTTAATTATCAGCTATGTTTCTATTGCTGTCATCTGTATTATGCCAATCATTCAGGCCTACAGTCTCAGAACAATTTTTGATTCTTCCTTCTCCTTCTTGTAAAAGAAAGCAAAGTGGGACTTTTTACTGTTTTTTTCTTTTAAAGTGCATTTGAGTACTAAGGCAATCAAGTGTGTTTGAGTAAGTCTTGCCTTTGTTTGCAGGAAGGCACACACTCTTTTGCTAAATACGTCACAAGAGGTGTGAAGCCCTCTGGCCCTGAAAAATGGTATATATACTCTGAGGTTAGCATTTTGCTTTGGGGGCACACTCCTTTGGAGAGTGTTGGTGTGGAGACTCCGGGTAGCTGTTACAAAGCCCCCTTTCCAGCTTTGAAAACCCAAATGGTGGTGCTTCTCTTTCTGGAAACTGTTTGTGATGTCTTGATCAGACAAAAGCCTGTCTATTGATCTGTCTATATTTTCTGTTTGTATTTGCTCTGAAGTTCAGGATACTGACTTTTTTCTCTGAACTAGGTGAATGATATATGTATGTTTATTAAAATAAGATTGTTAACCCCTTAAAGTTGCTTTCCTTAGAAATATAGATCAAAGAACCTGTGCTAGCAACCCACCTGTATGCTGGTGTTGTTAATCTTTCACCTCCACATCAGCTGCTAGCAATATTGTTACAAAATGGCATAGTTGGCAGGATCAACAAATTAAAAGGAAAGCATGGGGCTTGGGATGCTTGTTCACTGTTTCCAAGGTGTGGTAACTATGATTGTGTGGAGCCTGGAGAAGGATTAGAGAGCTGCCTATGTGCAGAGCTTTGCTTTCCCAGAAACAGAAACTTCAGACAGGAGCCCCTAGAGCCTACTGTCAGACAGGAGCAGGAAGAACTTGAATGGAGGAGTCCCTGTGACCTGAGACAAGGGCAAGAGCAGAGAGCAGCCTGTGTGTGAATCCAGGCAAGAGCTAGGAGCAGTAGGCCCACAGAGGAAGAGACATGGGACCTGAAAGTTGACTTCAGGTCAAGATGAAAAGAGGGCTATACTTGGACGACTTTATATTGACTGAGGAGATTGTAACTTGCTATTACTTAGGGGTGGATGGTGTTTGTATTTTCTGCCACCCCTTGAGGATGATATGTTGTGCTAGGGAAGACCCTGGCTGTCTATGCAAACAAGTATTTTGGAGAATGCTACTGAATGATGTTTTGCTTAAGGACTTTGCTATGAATGTTATGGTTTAGTTTATTGAACAATGATATATGTTATGTGGGTATTCTAAGAAATGCTATAAGATATACTGAATGATATTTTATTTAAGACCATATGGCCACCCTACTACTAAGTTGTTATGTGATAGGATCTCAAAATGTAGTGCCTCTATTTGTTCCAGGATCCATGGCCATTTAGATTGTAAGCCCTGGAGGGATAGAATGTAAGGGCAAGCAAAGTATTTATGGCTTTTTATTTTGGAGTGCTTCTGAGCACTAAGGCATTGGAGTACCTTTGAGTGAGTCTTGCCTTTGTCTCTAGGAAAGCCCACACCTTTTTGCTAAATAGGTCACAAGAGGTGTGTGAAAGCCCTCGAGAGGTGTGAAGCCCTTGGGCCCTGAAAAAGGGCATATATATACTCTGAGGTTAGTATTTTGGATTGGGGGCACACTCATTGGAAGAGTGTTGGTGTGGAGACTCTGGGTAGCCATTAACCCCCCCCGTTTGAAAACCCAGATATTTGTGCTTCTCTTTATGGTAACTATGTATGTGATGTCTTGATCGGACAAAAGCCTGTCTGTTGATCTGTTTATATTATCTGTTTGTATTTGCTCTGAAGTTCAGGATCCTGATTTTTCACTCGGAACTAAGTGAATGATTTTATACACACACACACACACACACACACACACATATACATATATATGTATATATGCTTTCCTTAGAATCAATATATATATACACACACACACACACACACATATACGTGTGTGTTTGTGTGTGTGTGTGTTTGATTAAAGTGAGATTGTAAACCCTTTAAAGTTGCTTTCCTTACAAAAGCAGATCAAACAACCTGTGCCAGCAGCCCTCCTGTGTGATGGTGTTGTTGGTCTTTCACCTCCATAGCAGCTGCTAGCAATATTGTTGTTACACTTCCCCCATACATCCTTTTAGTTATACCCTGTTCAATGTCTCTTGTGTTGACCTCTCCCCTCTACTTCCACTGCAAACACACCATATCTTTACCCAGATAATTGTAATAGTCCCCTAATTAGTCTTCCTGTGTACCATCTACCTCCATTATAATTTAATTATAATTTACCCTTTTACATTGCTGCCAGTAATTTTCTTAACAAACCACCCTTATCGCGTCATTCCTCAATGCAAAATATTTCAGTGGATCCTTCTTCCCTACTAAATAAAGTATAAACCTTTGATTTAATGTCCTTTACAATCTAGTTACAGAAGAAACATAAGGTAGTAGAAAGAACACTGGATATGCCAGAGGATCTAGGCTTAAAATCTAGCTCCACCACTCATTTCCTATGTGACCTAGGGTAATTCAGCTAAAAGTTTTTGGTCTATAACATGAGGGGTTTGAGCTATATCATGTATTCTTGCTCTTTTTATGTCATGGTCTGGTGAAGCAAAAGGAATATTTCTTATAAGAATTTTTAATGTATAATAAAACAAAGATTAAACATGAAATAAAGTATTTTAAAATTTATTTTTTTGTTGTTTAGTTATTTTTAGTCATGTCAGACTCTTCATGACCACTATCAGGGGTTTTCTTGTCACAGACACTGTAATGTTGGCCATTTCCTTCTCTAGCTCATTCTACAGATGAGGAAACTTAGGCAAAGGGGGTTGAGTGACTTTCCCAGGGTCATACAGTTAGTAAAGTCTGAGAATAGATTTGAACTCAGGAAGATAGGTCTTCCTGACTCCAGGCCAAGTACTCTATCCACTAAGCCACCTAATTTCCCCAAATATAATTATCAAAATATATAAATACCTAAATGCAAATTCACATACCTCAACTTAAGATACCCTATATTGTATGATCTTAAATGTCACTTACAATTATGTATCATAGGATCCTATGAACAATATTGCCTTTCTAATTTTATCTTATGCTATTCTATTTTGCTTATGATATATTCTAAACAACCTGGACTACATCCTCTGTTGTTGTCCTATGCTGTTCTGCCTCCATACTTTTGCTCACATTTTCTCCCATGCTTTGAATATATTTAAGGAGGTAAGTGGACAGCTTGCAGTTAGGAGTTCAAATCTGGTTTTAGACACCAGTTGTGTGACCTTGGGCAAGACAGTTAACCTCTGTGCCTCAGTTTCCTCATCCATAAAATGGGAATAATAATAACATCTACTTCCAAGAGCTATTTTGAGGATAAAAGGAGGTAATATTTGTGAAAGAGCTTTGTAAACCTTGAATCACTATGTAAATGTTAGCTATTCATATTATTACATCATTTGCATTCCCATCTGTTGAAGTTCCTCACTTTCTTCACACTATTTCCAAAGGACTATCTCTTCTACGAAACTCTCTCAGAACCCCACAGACCATAATAATCCTTCCCTTCTCCAATTTCTCTCAGTTGGTTTATTGTACCTCACCCTTGGACTAATTGCATTCTTCACATTATTTATTGCACACATATATGTATATCTGTATGAATGTGTGTATGTATATGTATATGTATATGTATATGTATATGTGTGAGTGTGTTTATGCATATGTATATACTTATGTATGTATGTGTGTGTGTATGTGTGTATGTATGTATCATCTCCTATTCTCTTGTCCTTTCTCCTAGTTTCTGACAAAGAAATGATTCTTCACCTTGCCAAGGACAATTCTATACGTGTATTTCAAATCAAATATCCTTCTTTTCTACAGCAGTGTGAATCTTCAATCATCTTTCTCCCTAACATTTCTGTCCGTCAAAGATACCACCATCCTTCTAGTCTCCCAGTTTCATTACCTCAGTATTATTGTCCACTGCTCATTTCCCCTGACTCTATATATCTTCTAAATTTTCAAGTTCTGACATTTCTATCTTTATATAATCTGCCCCATCCAACTCCTCTTCACTCATACAGTTACGACCTTAGTTCAGGCTCATCTCTCATTATCCTAGCCCTTCCCATACAATACTGCCAGAGAAATTTCCCTTAAATACAAATCTGATCATGTGACTTCCCCATTCAATCAACTCCACTGGCTTCTTATTGCCTCCAGGATACAATAGGAACTCTTTTGTTGAGCTTTTAAATCCCTATACAACCTGGACCTAATCTATTTTCTCCATTCTTACTGGACATTACTCCCCATCTCACACTCTATGATTCAGCTCAACTGTCAACTCTCTTCATCACATGACACTGCCTCCCACATCTGTGCCCCACTTTCTTGCAATGTATTCCTCTTTCTTCTATCTCATAGAGTTGCTCTCTTCTTTTAAGATACTGTTAAAGCACCATTTTCTCCACGAAACCTTTCTCAACTTCTAGTATTCCCCTTCCCAAACTAATTTGTATTTACCTATTTAATTTGTATTTAACACACTTGATATGTGTGTTGCGTACATTTATATAAGTACTTGTCTCCCTTGATAGAATGCAAAATTGTTGTTAGTTCGTTATTTGAACTTGTATTCCCAGGACCTAGCAGAGTACCCAGTACCTAACTGACATAATAAATATTCGCAAATCAACTGATTTATTAATATCATGTATGTAAGATTAGCTAATTTAATTATTATTTAATAAGTTTAATTAAAGTTAATTAAATTAAGTTTAATTAAAGTTAATTAAATTAATTTAATTAATTAACTGATATAGAAAGAGAAAACAGAGCTTGCAACTGTGTCTTAAAAATGGTGGACTCAAAACTGATTATTGGGTCTTTGATGTGACATTTATAGGTCATTATTTATACATAAATGTTTTACTAATGATCTGTTTTCTGAAGAGTAGTTTGCCACTTGAAGCATCTACTCTCTACTTCTATTGTGAACTTTCGCAAAAAATGGAAAATAATCTAAAGTACAGGTAAGGGAGCTTTAGAGAGCATCAAAGTTATGAAAGAGCCCACTTCCTCAATACTGCCACATAATAAAATGTTAACATACTTAAAAGTAAGCAAATAGGAAGCAAAGAGAATAAAAATAGCAACCGAAGGTCCATTAAAGGGAATATCATCTCTTAGATAAGAAAAAAAAAACATAAGGAAATGAGTAGATAGGAGAATTCCAACATGATTAATAAATATTATGGTTTAAAACATTAATCAGCAGAAAAGGGAGAAGAAGTAAATTACAAATTAACTTTAACAATAGCCAAAAAAACTCATAAAATTGTATTACAACAATATTAAAGGAGTTGAAGACAGATCCATTGTGATTAACATAAGATTATGATTGATAGAGGAGGAATTTGGGCCTAAAATCCTTTGATTTCAAATCCACTGCACAAAACTTTTCTTACATAATGAAGAATACTGGCTTTGGAATCAGAGGACCTGGGTGCAAATCCTACCTCAGATTCATACTACCTGTGTGACAATGGACAAGTCAATTAAACTCTCTGAACTTGTCTTCTGTAAAATCAGTTGGACAAAGCTATTTCACTTCTAAATATGTGATCAATGAATTTCCATTTCTGCCACTGTTGGCACAGCTTTTTGTTTCAAGAAAGTATCAAAAAGCTTACATTAAAAATTTTAGGTTTTTTCCTGCATTTTTAGTGTCTTAAAAGAGCAATTCTGAGTTGATTTGAGAATAAGACTATAGAGGTACATAAGACTGAGTTTTCTGTAGCAAATTCAAATATTCTTCTAGCTTAAATAAAATTTAATAGCAATTTTCATGTTCTTAAATCATTATCTAGTTTTATTCTTTCCAAGTAGATTAATATTAATAAAGGGAAAGGGGAATATAGATTGAGAGCTGAAGAGAGAGAATGTACCTTCTATCAAACCTACTACCAAAGCACTCATATCTATAGCATTGTTTGAGCATCAACAAATAAACAAAAAACTAAAGAAAATAGCTTCAATTAGTCTATTTTTTAAAGTGTTGTTTTCTTCAGTATTTTTTTCAGTATTTTTTTGGGTCTCCTTTAGCAAGTCATTGACTTGTTTTTCACTGTTTTCCCACATCATTCTCATTTCTCTTCCCAATTTTTCCTCTACTTCTCTAACTTGCTTTTCCAAATCCTTTTTGAGCTCTTCCATGGCCTGAGACCAGATCATGTTTTTCTTGGAGGCTTTTGATGCAGGCTTTGACTTTGTTGACTTCTTCTGGATGTATGTTTTGGTCTTCTTTGTCACCAAAGAAAGATTCCAAAGTCTGAGACTGCATCTGAGTCTGTTTTTGCTGCCTGGCCATATTCCCAGTCAACTTACTTGACCCTTGAGTTTTTCTTCAGGGTATGACTGCTTGTAAAGAGTACTTCATTCCAAGCTTGGGGGGGATGCACTGTTGTTTTCAGAGCTATTTCTATACAGCCAGCTCTGCTACACCAGCGCTCCTCCTTCCCCAAGAATCACAAACCTGGACCTGACTGAGATCTTAAGCAGGCTCTGCACTCCTGCTCTGATCTGCCACTTAATTCCTCCCACCAGGTTGGCCTGGGGCCAGAAGCAACTGCAGCTGTAGTTCTATAGCTGCACCACCTCCTCTATCCCAAGGGCGGTGGCCAAACCGCAAACTCCTTTCACTCCCTGCAGCTTTCCCCACTAACCTTCTCTGTTGTCTTTGGTGTTTGTGGGTTGAGAAGTCTGTTAACTGCCACAGCTCACTGTTTCAGGGTGCTAGTGCTTGTTTTGACCAGCCCCAGGTCTGGTTGGTCTGTGGAGCCCACACTGGGCTCCACTCCCAGCTCTGTGCATGATAGACCTCACCCAGCAACCATCCAAGGTGTCCTGGGCTGGATCCCTCTTCTCTCTGCTATTTCGTGGGTTCTGCAGTTCTAGAATTTGTTCAGAGCCATTTTTATAGGTTTTTGGAGGAACTTGGCGGGGAGCTCACACAAGTGCCTGCTCTCCAGCCACTGTCTTGGCTCTGCCCCATTCAAAACAGCAATCATCAAAACTGTTTGGTACTGGAAAGAATTAGAGGGGTGGATCAATGGAATAGGCTAGGTAGAGAAGACACAGTAATCTATGACTATAGTAATCTCCTGTTTGACATACCCAAAAGCTCCTTGGGATAAGAACTCACTATTTAACAAAAACTGCTACAGAAACTGGAAAATAGTATGGCAGAAACTAGGCATAGACCAATATTTTAACTGTATAGCAAAATAAGGTCAAGATGGGTACACGATTTAGATATAAAGGGGATATGATTAGTAAATTAGTAGACAAAGGAGTAATTTACCTGTCAGATCTTTGGAGATGGAAGAATTCGTGATCAAACAAGAGATAGAGAGGATTATAAAATGCAAAATGGATAATTTTGATTATATTAATTAATTTTTTTTTTTGCAAAAACAAAGCAAGCAAGTTTAGAAAGGAAACAGAAAACAGAAGCAGGAAACAGAAACAATTTTTACTGCCAGTATCTCTGATAAAGGCCTCATTTATAAAATATATAGAGAACTCAGTCAAATCTATAAGAATACAAGTCATTCTTCAATTGACAAATGGTCAAAGGATATGAACAGGCAGTTTTCACATGAAGAAATTAAAGCTACCTATAGTCATGAAAATTGCTCTAAATCACTATTGATTAGAGAATTGCAAATTTAAAAAACTCTATACCACATCAGACTTATCAGAATGGCTTACATGACAGAAAAGGACAATCATAAATGTTGGAGGAAATGTGGAAAAATGAATTGTTGGTGGAGTTGTGAACTGATCCAACCATACTGGAGAACAATTTGGAACTACACCCAAAGCACAACTTGCCTACTCTTTGACCCAGCAATACCACTTCTAGGTCAATATCCTGAAAGAGATCATAAGAATGGGAAAAGACCCACATGTACAAAAGTATTTATAACACCTCTTTTTTGTGGTGACCAAGAATTGGAAATTGAGGGGATAGTCATTAGCTGGGGAATAGCTGATCAAGTTGTGGTATATGAAAGTAATGGAATACCATTGTTCCATAAGAAATGTTGAGCAGGTGGACTTCAAAAAAACCTGGAAAGATTTACATGAACTGATGCTGAGTGAAGGGAGCTGAATCAGGAGAATGATGTACACAGTAATAGAATCATTCAATGATCAGCTTTGCTAGGCTTAACTCTTCTCAGCAATACAAGGATTTAAGACATTTCCAAAAGACTCATGATGGAAAATGCTATCCATATCCACAAAAAGAACTATGTAGTCTGAATGCAGATTGAAGTATACGTTTTTCCCCTCTCTCTTTTTTTTGTTTCTTCTTTCTTGTGGTTTTCCCATTTGTTTCTAATTCTTCTTTACAACATGACTAATGTGGAAATATGTTTAATATGATTGGACATGTTTAGCCTATATCATATTGCATGCTGTCTTGGGAGGGGAAGGGAGGCAGAGGGAGACAATTTAGAACTGAAAATCTTATAAAAGTGAATGTTCAAAACTAAAAACAAGTAAATAAATATTTTTTTAAATTAATATTTTCTCACATTTGAGATATTTTAGGCCAAAGTGAAGTTTTCCAAAATGTTTTGTCCCTTGATAGTTTTCAGTCCACCTAGTTAGAAGAAACATAGTGATGATTCACATTTTTTTAGGATGCTGAAGAAATGTACGCCATTAAATTTTGCCCAACATATCAAGCTGTAGAATATTAAACAAAACCAAAGAAAATTTATTATATTTCAAAGCAACAACCATGGCATTTGATTGAATTAGATAGATGTCAATCAATAAACATTTATGAAGCACCTAGTATGTGTCAGTTACTTTGATAAGCTCTGGGGATACAAAAGAAAATAAAAGATAGTCCTGCTTACAAGGAATAGGAAGACTACATGCAAACAACTATGTGAAAGCTTGATACAGCATAAGTTTGAGACAATCAACAGAGAGAAGGCATTAAAATTAAAGAAGAAGAAAGTCCTTTCCAGCATTAAACTTATGATCCCAAGAACTGCATTCAAAAATGAGTGGAATTATTTGTCCACTTTTTCTAGATGTTTTCATATGGTGTGATTTGGGCAGAAAGGGTCTTTTTTTGGGGGGGAGGGGTAGTGATGCTAGGAAAGAATTATGAAATAATCACAAACAGAAACATTCAAAAAGCAGAATTTGGACCTTCAGTGGATTAATTCTTGTTTCTATTTTAAAAGGGCTCTTTTAAAAAAGTGGAAAAGCTAATTCAATTAATGGAATTTTTGTAGTTTTTTTTTTCATTTCTCAGACAGATGGCTTCAAAGGTCCTTAGTAGCCAGCATGTGAAGAGGTAATATCAGAACTAGCAATTAAAATCATCACAGATCACCTTTATCAGGACTTTGAACTATCTTCAAAGGAAAGAGGTTTTACTGATTTTTTTTTCCAAAGAAGTTTCATTTAATGGGTTTCAGTTCAAGCACAAATATTGTCTAGTAGAATTATCCCAGATGATCTATAATGGAAATGTTTTTTTTTGTTCTTCATAGACAAGTGTTATTGCTCTGGGTAATAGTCTTAGTATGATGATTATGATTTTTATAATAATTATTGAGCCCCATAATATTCTTTCAAATAATATTTTTCCAACTTTGAAAAAAAACTTATTTCTAAAGCATCAGGTCTTGACAAGACCCAATATAAAGAGTAAAGCTGCATAATACTTTGAGTTCTGTAGAGGGAACCAGCACCTGTGTTAGATTCCCACTGTATGACCTTCTGTAAGTCATTTTTTTTCTTTTTTTCTTTTTCTGAGCTTCATTTTTTTCCTATGTAAGACAAGAGGTTTGGACAGATGTTCTCAAGGGTTCCTTCCAATTCTAAATTTTATGATCCCAAGTGATAGACATTAACTGGGATAGACATAGATGTGGTAGAGGGACTGATACAGAAAGTGCTGAAGTGTCATCACTTTAAGTCAGTACTAGAAGACAAAGTATTAATCAAGAAAACAAGGCTCATATTCCACATTTAAAATACAATTTATAAAGTCTAGGAGAGTCTAAATCCTAATGCTTTGACTAGACATAAGAGATAATTTACAAAACAAGCAAAATAGGTTACATAATTCAAAATCTATTTGTGTTCGTTGGTAGGCTTTTTTATGCTTCTTTGTGACTTGGTCTCCCTATCTCTCCCAGGCTGGAAGTGCAGTGGTCATTCAGTGGTCTTACTGACTTTGCCTACTAACTTGTCTGCTTAGTTATGACTTCAAAATTATCATCTTCCCAATCTTGACCCCTAGGAAAAGCTCTTCAGTAGGAAATTCATCATCACCAATATTGCTTCAGCTTTAGACTCATATTTCATCAATTTCCTCAGTTGCTTCTGTCCCTAAACCTGGAGGACTGGAAGGCAAAGTAAGAAGCTCCTCTCAAAATCCTCATTTAAAGAAAGCTCAGAGGCCTAGACAACTCTTCATTCCCCATCAACTTGGTTTTGACTTCAACATCACCATGCCCCAAGCTAGGTACTCTCCTCCTCACCACTCTTTTCAACTTCCTTTGTATGTTATTTCCCTACATTAGGTTGAAAGGGCAAGGTCTGTCTTTCTTTTTCTTATTTGTATTCCCAGTGCTTAGCATAGTGCTAAGTACTTAATACATGTTCATTCTGTTGCAATGCATTGGATTACATTGCATTGTCTTGTCTTGTCTCCTCTCATCTTATTTCCTTTTTGTCCTGTCATATCATACTGTGTCCTGTTGTATGGTGTCATGGTAGCAAAATGTATGTATGAGCCCAGAGGAAGCTTTAACCTGTCCATTTTTCCAGCTTGGGTTGGATGACCCCTACTTAGGCAGCCTGGAGGGAATTAATTATATTAGTATGAGAATTAGTCCAGATATCTGATAAGTTTTCAGCCTTTTTTCAGCTCAGAATGTATAGATGTTTATGGACCTTTCCTCAAAATTAGCCTGTAAAGTAGATAATACAAAGATTATTATTGTAATTTTACAAATAAGCTTAGGGTAGGTAAGAGGTTTCTCATGAGTAACACAGTTCTTCTGTCTCCAAGGACAATGTTCTTTCCACTATATCACACTTCATTTATTTTATTTTTTCTGTATATATTTTATTTAGTATTTTAGTTTACATTATTGATTTCCACAAGATTTTGAGTTACAAATTTTCTCCCCATTTCTACTCTCCCCCGATTCCAAGATGCAATATATTCTGATTGCCTCATTCCACAGTCAGCCCTCCCCTCTTTCACCCCATTCCCTGCCCCCCCATACCCTTTCCCTTTACTTGCTTATAAGGCAGAACAGATTTCTATGCCCTATTCCCTATATATCTTGTTTCCCACTGCATGGAAAATATTTTTTCAATTTATTAATCATTTGCTTTTAAAACTTTGAGTTCCAAATTCTCTACCCTCTTCCCTTTCCACCCACCCTCCCTAGGAAGGTGAGCAATTCAACATATATCACACATGTGTCATTATGCAAAACAACAATACTCGTGTTGTTAAAAGATAACTATATTTCCTTCCATCCTATCCTGTCCTTCTTTATTCAGTTTTCTCCCTTGACCTTGTCCCTTTTCAAATGTTTTTGCTTTTGATTACCTCCTCCCCCTATCTGCCCTCCTTTCTATCATCCACCCTTTTTTTATCCCATTCCCCTTACTTTCCTGTAAGATACCCGATTGATTGTGTATGTTATTCCCTCCTCAAGTTGAATCTGATGAGAGTAAGATTCACTCATTCCCCCCTCACCTGCCCCCTCTTCCCTTCCAATAGAACTGCTTTTTATTGCCACTTTTATGTGAGATAATTTACCCCATTCTATCTCTCCCTTTCTCCCTCTCTCAATATATTCCTCTCTCACCCCTTAATTGACCCATACTGAGCTGCCCTCTGCTCTCAGCACCATGTGATAGACTCTTCCCAGTGACCATCCAAGCTTTTCTGGGCTGGAGATCTGTTTCCCTCTGCTATTTTGTGGGTTCTGCTGCTCTAGAATTTGTTCAGAGCCATTTCTTCCAGGTGTTTGCAGGGATTTGGGGGGGGAGCTTAAGCAAATCCCTGCTTTCCTGCCACCATCTTAGCTCTGCCCCCCACTTCATTTATTTTAAATGCAGAGTAATTATTTCTGAACTAACAAATTATGAAATTAATATAAACAATAAAAGTACTTCTTTCACTTGAAGACCAAAAGCTTTGCCAAATTGAGTCAAACTATTTGCCTCTAAATTTATCACCATTGATCACATTCATGTCAAAAGGTTAAGGGTCTATTTCTCAGAAGAAAATCAGGTTTTCCTCTCAGGATGGATTCCTTAGGGATTAACCTTTAGAAATCTGATGTGTGCATATGTGGCTACAAACTCAGGATCATGAACTGGGATTTAAAAATATTAAATTCTGCTTTCTATAGTATACTCAGATCAGTGCTAGTGGAAGCTAGAATTTAAATATAATTAGGTTCTGTATACAATACAGAAGGGAAATACTTTGAAGAACATGGTACCGAAGCCCATGATTGCATAACTAAATTAAATCATTTTTAGTCATTGAGAGCAAAATCCAAAATAAGTTCAAACTTTAATCAAACAAATATTGCAGGAGCTTCAACATTTCATGACAAATCATTAGGATTTAGAATACAGATGAAAGAAGGGAAGGAAGTATAAACATTTATATCATGTCTTCTATGTACCAAGTACTGTAAAAAATGCTTTTTACAAATATTATCCCCATTTGATCCTCACAAAAACCCTGGGAGCTATGTGCTATTATTACCCCCATTTTACAGTTGAGGAAACTGAGGAAAATGGAGACAAAGTGACTTGCCCAGAGTCACACTGCTAGTAAGGCTGTATTTGAACTCAGGTCTTCCTGATTCCAGGTCTAGGGCTTAAACCCACTATGCCACCATTGCCTACTGAAAAATTGCTGAGCAGGAAAAATTGGTTGAATCTTTCCCACTAAAGGGCCCCGGCTCTGAGATCATATGGCCAGGATTCAGAACTAGATGAGCCTGAAGTCAACTTTTTTTTTTCTTGCTATCTTTGGCTGTTTATACTCACAACCCATAGATCCAAGGGATCTATGTCTAAGGTATTGTTTAAAGGGGGTAGAAACATATTCAATGTGCAATGTAGATTGGGTAGAGGATAGCTATTTATTTCATACACACACACACACACACACACACACACACACACACACACGAAGAAAGATCTTCAGACCTTGGAGTGAGGGCTAACCAAAAACTTAGGATAGCAGTGACAGCAGGGATAAGGAACCCTTAAGTGCTCAAGGACAAAAAGGGAGCACAGTTAGAGCACCAGGGCAAACTGTTGTGGACCCCTAACCTAGAAGTGGGAACATAAATGGGTGCCATCTGTCAGTTCTGTTGCCAATTACCCTCTTCTAAGCCACAGATTAAGATCGAGAGGAATAGCCTTGAGCAAGTAGGACCCAACCTATATACTGAACTAAGAACAAGTTCCAGAAACTTAGTCATGGGGCTCTGAATCTCAGAACAAAGCAATGACTCAGTTCTAACCTTTAGCCAAATACATAAGCCTATTGTGGAATAACCAATAGTAGAGTTCCTCTATACCTGAAGGACCTCTTAGCAGGCTAACAGAGATTGAGTCCAGCAGTAGTCTACAGAAACCCAACTACATGAAAGCCAAGTGACCTAAAGCTGAATCAATTGAATCAATACCTCGCAGAGCTCAAAGAAAGAGGACAGTGAACAGACTTTTTCCTGGATCACAACATTTTGGAAGCATTGAAAATTTGCAGGTCTGAAGGATGAGCCGGGAAAGCAGGATAAGAACATAAAATGACAGAAGTTTAGGGCAGACATAGGAGCCCTCCCCCAAAAAATATCAAAATGAATAGAAAATTCAAAGTCAAGAAGTAGGCTGAAATAAAGAGAAAAAAAAAGAACCTGACAATAAATAGCTAGTATGGTGGCAAGGAAGCTCAAGATGCAAAGACAGAAGAAGACAATGACTTGGAAACATTTGCAAACAAACCCTCAAATCAAAATACAGATTTGAAGGAAGTCCAAAAACATTTCTAGAAGAGTTAAAGAAAGAGATAAAAGAGTATATATGTATGTCTATCCGTGTGTGTCTGTCTGTGTGTCTGTGTGTAAAACAAATGAATAGTAATGAGAAATGGGAAAAGAAATGAGAGAAATGCAAGAAAGTTATGAAAAGAAAATCAACATATTCATGAGAGATACAAAAACATACTGAAGAAAACAGCTTCTTAAAAATTGCAGTTGGACAAATAGAAGCTAACACCTCCATGAAACACTAAGAAATAACAAACAAGGGGGGCGGAGCCAAGAAGGCCACATGAAAACAGCATCTTACTGGAGCTCTCTCACAAGTTCTGTCAGATTCCTACAAAAAAGTGAATTTGAGCAGATTTGAGAGAGTTAGAAACCACAAGAAGTCTGAGTGGGGCAAATTTCCCAGCCAGGAGAGTCTGAAAGGCTGAAGGAACGAATCTGCAGGCTAGGAGAGCACTCAGAGCTGCCCCAGACAGGACCAACGTAGAAACGGCTGGCCGGGAAACCCACGAGGGAGACAGGCTATGAGAAAGCCAGGAGCCCGAAACCAGCGGAGATCCCCAGGCCCCCCAACGCAGGACAGCAGTCTGTGGAAGCATCGAGAGGCAGTGCAATGCCACTGACCATGAGATACCAACTCCTGAGGCAGTGCAAAGCCACTGACCATGAGATACCAACCAGCCCAAAGGTTTCAAATGCTTCTTGAACTTCTGGGAGACATGAAAGCCAGGTAAATGGCTCTAATCCCTCCCCTCCCCACCCAGAGAATTCCTCCGGGGTTGGGGGGGGGGACAAAACACTGGAATAGAGGAGACAGAAGTGGGGCTTCAGTGGGGGAGTAGTGGGAGTACCTGAGTCGCAGAGGGGAGCCTTGGCAAGGGTCAACACCAGGAGCCCAGACATACTCTTGCTCCCCCAGGGGAAGTGCCAGACACCCAGCTCGAATGACAAAGAGCTGAGACCATTGCTGAAGAGCAACAGTGCTGGAAACTAACCCCAGGGGAAGAGACTTCGGGCAGCCAGACCCTCTCCCCCACACCTCAGGAAACTGAGTAATTCACAAAGCCAACAAAGAGACTCACAATCCCCAGAATAAGAAAGCTGGGACAGTGAGCCCTGAGCCCCAAAAGCAGAAATTTACTGAAAAGCCAGGAAAAGGTTAACCAACATGAAGAACACACATACACACACACACACACACACACACACACACAAAACCAGACCATTGATTCTTTTTATGGAGACAGGCAGGATCAAAATACCAATTTGGAAGAGGATAGCAATGACACCATATCTACATCTGACAGCTCAAAAGGTAATGTGAACTGGTCTCCAGCCCAAAAAGCATTACTGGAAGAGCTAAAGGAGGATTTTAAAAACCAAATTAGGGAGGTAAAAGAAAAAAATGGAAAAAAATGGAAAAAAAATGAAAAAAAAATCCACGGACGAAATCAAGTCCCTAAAGAATAACATTGGCAAAATGGCTATGGAGATTCAGAATCTAAATAGAGAAAATGACACCCTGAGAGGTAAAATCAACCAATTGGAAAAGGAGACTCAAAAGCAAAATGAAGACAGTAATTCGTTAAAAATTAGAGTTGAGCAAGCAGAAGCTAATGACTCTATGAGGCATCAAGAAATAGTAAAACAAAATGCAAAGAATGAAAACATAGAAAAAAATGTGAAATATCTGATGGGGAAAACAACTGACCTGGAAAATAGATCCAGGAGAGAGAATTTAAAAGTTATTGGTCTACTGGAAATCCACAATGAAAAAAAAAGAGCCTTGACAGTATCTTAGTAGAAATTATCAAAGACAACTGCCCAGAGGTCATAGAACCAGAGGGCAAAATAGTCATAGAAAGAATTTACCGATCAACCCCTGAAAGAGATCCCAAACTGAAAACTCCAAGAAATATTATAGCCAAATTTCAGAATTACAAAATTAAGGAGAAAATACTGCAAGCAGCCACAAAGAAACAATTCAAATATCGTGGAACTACAGTCAGGATCACGCAGGATCTTTCAGCTTCCACTTTAAAAGACAGGAGAAAACAGGGACTAAAATCAAGCATCAACTAACCAGTAAAATTAAGCATAATTTTTCAGGGAAGGAGATGGACATTCAATGAAATAAGGGACTTCCAGACCTTCGCGATGAAAAGGCCAGAACTCGATGGAAAATTTGATTTCCAAATACAAATCTCAAGAGAGACAGAAAAAGGTAAACAGGGGGGAAAACCCCCACAAACGTTATTAATCGATAAGGGCAAATTATTTGCATCTTTATATAGAATTACATTGTCTTATGTATGTTTTATATATACATATATATGTCAATCTTGAGAATAGTATAGCTACTATGACAATGGAAAGGGATACACATAGACTGTGAATATCTGTATAAAATAACTGATATAAGCATAAAAACACAATTAAGAGATGTAAAGGGAGGGCTCTGAGAGAGGAGGAAAGGAGTTAGTAGAAAAGGGTAAATTACACCAAATGAAAAGGCAGAAAAACACATTTTAGTAGAGGGAAAAAAAGGGAGGGAGAAGAGCAGTATTTGATCTTTATTGTCATCTGATCTGGCTCAAGAAGGGAATAACATACCCTGATAAGTATAGAAATCTAATTTGTCCTACAGGAAGTAGGAGGGGAAAAGGGGAAAAAAAGGAGGGGGGTTGTCAGAAGGGAGGAGAAGTAGCAAGTGGGAAACGGTAAGACAAGGGAGGGGAATCAAGAGGGAGGGTAAACTGAGGAAGGCAGTGGTCAAAAGCAAAACTTTGTTGAGGAGTTGAAGGGGAAAGGGAGAAATAAAAGCATAAACAGGGGGAAACAGGATGGAGAAAAACACACAGATAGAAATCATAACTGTAAATGTGAATGGGATGAACTGTCCCATAAAACGGAAGCAGATAGCAGAATGGATTAAAAACCACAATCCTACAATATGCTGTTTACAAGAAACACATTTGAAACAGGGGGATACACACAGGGTAAAGGTAAAAGACTGGAGTAAAATATATTGTGCTTCAGTTAAAGTAAAAAAAGAAGGTGTAGCAATCCTAATCTCAGACAAAGCAAAAGTAAAGATAGATTTAATTAGAAGAGATAAGGAAGGACACTACATCCTGCTAAAAGGCACCATAAACAATGAAGCAGTATCATTGTTTAACATTTATGCACCAAGT